>LR753791.1:15050-136881 GCA_902729485.2 Mus minutoides
TGGAGGCCATCATCCTGAGTGAAGTAACCCATTCACAAAAGAACTCACATAACATGTACTCACTGATATGTGGATATTAGCCCAGAAACCTAGACTACCCAAGATACAATTTACTAAACACATGATACTCAAGAAGAAGGAAGATCAAAATGTGGACACATCACCCCTTCCTAGAATTAAGAACAAAGCACACATTGAACAAGTTAAAGAGATCATGTGTGAAGCTGAATCCAAAGGATGGACCCAACGACTGCGGCTGCCAGGGATCCATCCCACAATCAGCCACCAAACATAGACACTATAGCATATGCCAGCAAGATGGTGCTGAAAGGGCCTGGATATAGCTGTCTTGGGGGAAAATATACCAATGCCTGGCAAACATGGAGGTGGAAGCTCACAGTCAGCTATTAGATGGAACACAGGGTTCCCAAGGAAGAAGGAGCTAGAGAAAGTACCCAAGGAGCTGAAGGGGTTTTCAACCCTATAGGTGGAAGAATAACCATGAACTAACTAGTACCCCCTGAGCTCATGACTCTAGCTGCATATATAGAAGTGGATGGCCTATATGCCCCAATACAGGGGAACGCCAGGGCCAAGAAGTGGGAGCGGATGGGTAGGGCAGCAGGGCCAGGAGGGGGGAGAGTATAGGGAACTTTCTGGATAACACTAGAAATGTAAATGAAGAAAATATCTAATAAAAGAAAAAAAAAGATATGGGGACTCATAGGTTAAGAATACATAGGTATGACTGAGAAGAAATATACACAGAGTAAAAACATGCAATTTTCTTCTCCTGTTATGCCTATACCAGCCATGCTAATTTCACAGACACTACCAGGCCTGAAGAAAGGGAGCTAGATCCTGTGAGGACTGTGGACCTATGGAAAAAGAGAAAGAGGTGGCAATATCAAGCTTGACTATTGAGTATTCAAGCACTTGTCAGAGATATCTTGGGATGCCAGACCTATCCTGTTAGGCCCAGCTGTCATCAGAGCCCTCCTGAAATCTAACAGTGAGCAGTCAAGAGGTCAGGAGAAAATTGAGCAGGGAGAACAATGAAGTTCCAATGCTATAGAAAGAACAATTGGGACAGAAGAAAAGCCAAGTGTTTCAGAACAGTGTAGATAGGTGTTTGGGGGGCTGGGGAGAATCAAATGTGAAGATAACATTAAAATGACTGAATTTATATTGGAATGTCAGGAAACAATGAGGAGAAACTTCATCCTTGGTTATTCTGTTTAGAAGAGAAAAAGCTAGGTTGCCCAAAGAATAGGTTCTTTTGTTCCTGACCTTGGGCTTGTCTGTCAGGAACATGGATTTGCTTTGCCACACAGACTGATCTTGTGTAGCTCAGTAGTTCATGCTTTTGTCCATTCACTGAGTATTTAACTCTTGACATTAACCAGAGTTTTGAATATTCCAATGAAAGACAGCTGTAATTTATCTCACTACTGCTGGTGAGTTACAAGCTTTCAACAGAGATAAGTTTGGAAGCAATGGATTGAAGCAGAATGACTTAAATGTTCTCATGCAGGTTTGAGTCAAATGTTTTGTGACTATTAGGAAAAGAAATTAGTAGATCTCAGAGCCTCATTTGTCTGGATGATTACTACATTTAGAGCAGGATCAAAGAAGCTGCTAAAAGCAAATGACATTGGATCTGTCTCATGAAATATAAGTAGAAATTTTACAAACAAAATAAAAACCAAGAGAAATCAAGGAAGATGTGAAGATGGTAGATCATTCCTAAAAATTAAAAGCTAGTGAGAAATCAAGGAGGAAATACTTGATTAATAAGACCCTAAAATGTCCAGAGGACCAGTAGGTTGGTGCTCACATGGGTAGTTTAGAGTACTACCAGTGATCAAAATAAAACTCTAGTCAGATAATCATATGAATAGATGTTAATTTTTCTATATTTGTATGAACTAAAATCCTCTGAGCCTCTCATGAACCATTGCTGAGGTCTTCTTCAGTGACATATTTACCATGAAAAACAAAAGCCTCTATTTACCTCTGGGGAAAAATGACAGCCAGGGCACCATAAGGTACTAGAATCAAGCCTTTTGAGAAAAAAAACACCAAGGAATGGGTGTGTCATGTAGAAGAAGAATAATGTGATGGCATCACAACTGTCAGTGAGGAAAGGGAAGCTGGGCTACCTAAATTCAAGAAGCTATATGAGATAGCTTCTCTAAGTACATCTCTTTTTCTTTTATTCATAAATCAATTGATTCCCTTAGCTATTTTGATTTGCAGTCCATAGTAGATAATGTCTTCTCAAACGAAGAGTCTACATTCTTATTCATGATTGCTGAAAGTCCACTCTCATGATAGATTCTGAGGAAATTCCATGGTCAGAAGAAAGTGGATCATACTTGACTAACGATCTATGTATGTTTGAAGTTAGTAAAGTCATTTCATATGTTTGTCATTCATGAGCACAAACATACAATTTTATGTTGAAAAATATTAATAGTAAGTTTGTAAAGAGACAATATAAAGCTAGCCTATAAATTAGATAGCCCCTAGCCATATGAGACTACTAAAGTTTAATTGTAACTAAATAAATTTAAATATTTAAATTTAAATGTGCCAGAAAAATCTGAAACACTCAGTGTTCTATTGGACAGATTTGGTTGAGAATGAAAGGTGGAAATGCAGACTTAGATTCACCCCAGTTAGAATGAATGACATCAAAATATAAATTTGTCAGAGGTGAAGAGAAAATGAATTTTCACATACTGTTAGTAGAAATGTAAATCAGTATAGCCATTGTGGAAAACAATAAGGCATAAGTATAGAAAGTAAAAATAAAGGCACCAGGTGATTTAGCAATTCTACTCCAAAATAAAACGCACATCTGCATGCCTCTTTGTGATAAAATTACCCTCAACAACAAAGATACACAATCAACTGAGATGTCTATTGAGAAACAAATAGATGGAAAAATGTGTTTCATACATACAATAGGATATAATTCAGCCATAACAAGAATGGAAGCTGTAACAACAAAAATGGAACTTGTGAACATCATTTTAAATAATATCATCTAGGTTAAGAAAGAAAATACCACATGCTTTTATTCATGAACAAGATGAAAAGGCTTATCTTATGGAAGTGGAGAGGAGAATTATAATTGCCAACAGCTGGAAAGAATGGAAATAGGAAGAGGAGAGAAGGGGATGGTTACTGGGGACAATGGTGCAATTAACCAGAAGGAATTACTTCTAATGTTCTATAGTTCAGTGTGGTAACTAAGCTAATGACAATTAATTGTACATTTAAAGCCAGAGAGGCCATTGCTTTTTCAATATAAAGAAATAAAAAGTGTTTTAGGTTAATATGTCAGTTCCACAGATCTAATCATTGTGCATTGCATATGTGCATTGAAATAAGACATTGCATCTATTAAAAATACATAAAATTATTATGTGTCAATAAAAGTAGTTAAAGTGTAATCCAAAAACATTTAGGTCCTAAAGTCAGAATCCCATTGTGAAATTTCAGTACTGAAAGATACAATCATGTGGCCTAATAGAGGTATGTTGTGCCTCATGCCTCAGACTTCCACATGAAACATGAAAACCTGTTATTGCAGATATAATACTTCAGTAAGGATTATACTATTTTATATATGCAAACAAGTAAGATCATTTTTAAAATGACAACCATTCAATTAGCACTAGCATTTAGGATAATTATTTATTCAAGTAGCAATCTAAGGGCATAGACAAAGTTCCAGATTCCATCTACCTTTTATACACTTATATCATCCAGTGTCCTACAGAGAGCATTATTTCACATTCATAACACCCTCTTCTTGCCACCTTATGCATCACCCTCTTTGCTCAATTTCCTTATGCTATGCAATGGAATCTCCCATCCTGAGAGCCTATGCCTGTCTCCCTTCCATTTCCTTTCCTGATGCCCGCTTTCCCAGGGAATCCAGGCTCCTAGAAACAGCTGCAGCTGCTCCATCTGCCTGCAGCTGCTGCTCAGAAGCAGGAAAACATGTCAGCAGTGCTCCCTCCCAGGGCTGATTTTTTTTCTCATTTATCCTTGAAAATCTTGTTGGACTGTGCCAACTGCAGGCACAATTTCATCTGCCCTCTGTCTGTCCCTGATGCTTCTGCTCAGGGACCTTTTGTGTTCAGGCTCCAGCTGAGTCACACACTCTAGACTGTAACCCAGTGATTCCTTCTGATGGCTTTCATGAGTATTCAAAACCATGTATGCCCCTATGGGCCACCTTTTCTCTGTGCTCTGATTCTGCATTAGTCTGTTTCACCAATCCAGTGTGGCAGATATCTCACTCTTCTAGTTGAAACTGTAGATGGTGATGAAGGAAATGATGACTAGAAATTATTAAAGGAGAGAATGCCAGGCCTTATACTACATATCATGTCAACTATGCTTATTATCATAAAAATCTTACTGTAATTGTTTTTCAAATAAAGACTTTGATGTTTAGAAAATTCTGAAATTTGTCCAAAGTCAGTGAGTGATATTATGTAGCAAACCTAGTACTTATTTAGGGCTTGGTGGATTATCAATCCCAAAATAAATCATGAACCTCTGAAGACTATAAGAGACAGAGCTTTCTTTATATGCACAGTTGATGAAAAATGTTCTGCTTGCTACACCATGACATTTGTGAAGATGTATCCAGTGACAAATAGAAAGTTTTTGAATGCAACAAAAGTTTTCAAGGGAATGGAATTATGTGGGAACCCTAAAACAAAAATAGGAAATTATGGTTTGCATATAAAGTCTCCTCTAAAAGTCCCATGTGTTCAAAGCTTGGTCTCCAATATGAGTCCTATCTTTGAGATGTAGTTGAAATATGAGGACTCCACCCTAGTAAAAGAAAATATTAGCACATTTGTGTATTCATAACTAAGTAGACTCTTAAAAGGTGGTGAAAAGTGTGTAGCATCGAGCTATATTGTTGGAAGTAACTTGTTGCACCATGCCTTTAAAGAACTTTCTCTCTCTTTTCTCATCACCACAAGCCCAGGTCATAGGATCATGTCACATTAACTGGAATCATGAACGACAAATAATAATTACAATATAATAACAATAATAATAATAAAACTTCAGCCACTGAGTCACATTTTCTCAGATATTTTGTCACTATGATAAAAACAGCCAAAAAAAAAAAAAAAAAAAAGCATTGCACAAGGAGCCAGTGATTTTTTTTTTCTGTTGTTCTGAAGACACAATCAGAGACCATACTCAAAATAGGATGTTTCACAGCGTGGTGGGTCACAAGGTTTGGGCAGCAGGAACCAAAACAGCCCTTGCCTAAGATAAACAATGGTAACAGCTGCCTATTTTTTTTTTAAATACAACTGAGTTTTCCTTCTACCTCATGAATGACCTAGTCCTTCAGGACAGTATCTAAAAGATCTTGAAATGTTCAAATTAGAGAAGTTGTACCCACTATTTTTATGCTCACCTTGTTTCTATCGTTCTGCTTTCTAAAACTATGCTATTTCAACAATATTTATTTTATCTGCATTTTTTACTCTACATTTTTATTTGTGCAAAAACAGTGTGAAGAAAATAGAACTCAAGGAGCTAGGTAAAATGTTAAGTTTGTAGTGTGATGGCCCAGTGAGTACTAAATCCTTAATTCACTCTCTAACTCCACATAAAACCAAGCATATTGGCAAACAGCTATAATCTTAGCCCTGATGAAGCCAATACAGGATTAACAGAAATAGGCACTGATCAAGGTCATTCTATGCTACACAGTAATTATAAAGGCAGTCTGGGCTACTTGAGACCCTGTGTCAAACAAATAACCAAGAATAATAATTCTATGTAAAGTCACACTTTTTTTTCTTTTTTAAATTTTCTCTTTTCGTGTGTGTGTGTGTGTGTGTGTGTGTGTGTGTGTGTGTGTGCGTGCTCACACACATGGGTGCACGCTGTGCACACATGAAACTCAGGTCATCAGGTTTTGCCACATGCAAATTTTTCCTCTAAGCTCTCTCACTGGCCACCAATTACTACCTTACTGTAAGTACATTTGGGTATTATTTGGAAGGGGGTAATGAATAAAGACTGTAATTCCAGTAGCCTGGAGCCGGAGAATCACAAGTTGGATGCCAACATAGACAAAGTAGGAAGGCAGAAACAAACATTTTATGAATGTATTGGCATGTAAAGTGAACATCACAATTCCCAATAAATACTTTAAGCATTTCCTTATAAAATTTGATTTACTCTTTTATCTCTTGCCCTAGGGGCTATCAATATAACAAGTATGCTAAATAACTTCCCTTATTTAATAACTCAAAACAGATAGAGGATACATAAGTTGAAATAGAAACTTAAGTCTTGAAATCTGTCATCATGAGTCTCTAAACTGTGAAAAATGAGCACTATAATGACTACAGAGATAACTAGGAAATTTTTTTTCAATTTTTTATTAGATGTTTTCTTAATTTACATTTCAAATGCTATCCCGAAAGTTCCCTCTCCACTCCCCCAGCCTTGCTCCCCTGCCCACCCACTCCTACTTCTTGGCCCGGGCGTTCCCCTGTATTGGGGCATATAAAGATTGCAATACCAAGGGGCCTCTCTTCCCAATGATGGCCGACTAGGCCATCTTCTGCTACATATACAGCTAGAGACACAAGCTCTGGGGGTTCTGGTTAGTTCATATTGTTGTTCCTCTTCTAGGGTTGCAGACCCCTTCAGCTCCTGGGGTTCTATCTCTAGCTTCTCTATTGTGGACCCTGTGTTCCATCATATAGATGACTGTGAGCATCCACTTCTGTATTTGCCAGGCACTGGCATAGTCTCATATGAGACAGCTATATCAGGGTCCCTTCAGCAAACTCTTGCTGTCCTATGCAATAGTGTCTGAGTTTAGTGACTGATTATGGGATGGATCCCCCGGTGGGGTAGTCTCTGGATGGTCCATCCTTTCGTCTTAGCTCTAAACTTTGTCTCTGTAACTCCTTTCATGGGTATTTTGTTTCCTATTCAAAGGAGGAATGAAGTATCCACACACTGGTCTTCCTTCTTGATTCTCTTATGTTTTGCACATTGTATCTTGGGTATTCTAAGTTTCTGAGCTAAAATCCACTTATCAGTGAGGGCATATCCAATGACTTCTTTTGTGATTGGGTTACCTCACTAAAGATGATATCCTCCAGATACATCCATTTGCCCAAGAATTTCATAAATTCATTTTTTAATACCAGAATAGTACTCCATTGTGTAAATGTACCACATTTTCTGTATCCATGCTAGGAAATGTTTTAACAGACATAATTTCCATCGAGACCTCAAGGTTTTGAACAGATTTAGTAATTAAGGAGAGCACTCAGGAAAATTACTGCATTGAGCTAAGACAAACAGCAGTTTCATCTGATTAGATGAACAGTAACCCAGGGAGACAATATAAACTTTATAATAGCCAGAAGCTGGAAAGAACCCAGATGTCCCTCAACAGAGGAATGGATACAGAAAATGTGGTACATTTACACAATGGAATACTATTCTGCTTTTTAAAAAAATGAATTTATGAAATTCTTGGGCAAATGGATGAATCTGGAGGACATAATCCTTAGTGAGGTAACCCAATCACAAAAGAAGTCATTGGACATGCCTCACTGATAAATGGATATTAGCCCAGAAACTTTAAATACCCAAGATACGATCTGCAAAACACAAGAAAATCAAGAAGGAAGACCAGCGTGTGGATACTTCATTCCTCCTTTGAATAGGAAACAAAATACCCATGAAAGGAGTTACAGAGACAAAGTTTAGAGCTAAGACGAAAGGATGGACCATCCAGAGACTACCCCACCGGGGGATCCATCCTATAATCAGTCACTAAACTCAGACACTATTGCATAGGACAGCAAGAGTTTGCTGAAGTGACCCTGATATAGCTGTCTCATACAGAAGTGGATGCTCACAGTCATCTATAAGATGGAGCATGGAGCCCACAATGGAGAAGCTAGAGATGGAACCCCAGGAGCTGAAGGGGTCTGCAACCCTAGAAGAGGAACAACAATATGAACTAACCAGAACCTCCAGAACTCGTGTCTCTAGCTCCATACAAAGCAGAAGATGGCCTAGGCGGCCATCATTGGGAGGAGAGGCCCCTTGGTATTGCAATCTTTATATGCCCCAGTACAAGGGAACGTCAGGGCCAGGAAGTGGGAGTGGGTGGACAGGGGAGCAGGGCGGTGGGAGGGGAGAGGGAACTTTCAGGATAGCATTTGAAATGTAAATTAAGAAAATATCTTAAAAAGAATAGAAGGGCAAAGAAAAGGAGAGAGCATGGAGTGGGTAGCATCTGAGTTTAAGGGGAAAATTAATAGTATATGTATGTCTGGAAGTGTAGACCATAAACAGTTGGGTGACACAGGCTAAATATTGTATTTGGACGGTGGATATTCTATTTCATAACGACAGGAAGATGAGTGCAGTATTTCTAAATCATTGTGTGTCCGTGGATATGAATGTGAGTACATATTTATATTGGTGAGTACAGGAATTCACATATCACAGTGCATAATTTGGGAGATTAAGCTGTCTCTATACTACTGGAGTACTGGGATTGTAGAGATGTGTATTTTACTGCACCCTGCTTTCTACGGGGTTTGGGTGTCTGAACTCAGGTCTCTCACACTTGTGTGGCAAGTGCTTTACCTGTTGAATCATTTCCCCAGGTTCAGGAAGACTTTCTTTNAGAGAGAGAGAGAGAGAGAGAGAATATATGTAGAGAGAGGATTGGTGTTCAATGTGTTCCAAACTATGTTGAATTATCCACATTTTCAAATGTACATAGATATAACATTTACCTTTATATGTTCATTTTAATATGTATATACTAATATATGTCTATAAAGAAACAATGTATAATTAAGAACACTTGAGCTGACACTAAAAAATACGTTTCATATGAAGTATTTTCAACAGACCTCAATGTAGAGGGAAGAAAAGGTATAATCACTGGCAATTTACCAGTGAATCGATAAATAATGCCCAATCCGTGTGTTTAAAAGCAACTCAGATTGAACTAGGTGGATAACACACAAAAGAGACAAGATAGTAGAAGAGGCAATACTTGGGGTGAAGGGTTCAGCTGGAGAAGAAGAGGAGAAGAGAAAGTAATATATGTGAACATGACTGTAATACATTCTATACATGTATGAAATTGTCAATAAAATAAAAAGATCTAAAACTAATCCTCAGCATAGATTATGCATATGGATAGCTCAGAATTTACCATATTTACAATAAAAGTAAATAATACAGTCAAATTTATCAACTTAGAGAGGAAACAGAGACGTTTCCCAATTATAAAAATAGTATAATGTCTCCATTTGCCCTCTGAGAAATCTATTTTAGCTAACTGGAGCCTAAGAATAAGTTCATTGCCAACAAAATCATTTTCCCAAATGAGAACAAATTTAAAACACACCATGTCGTTAGGATAGCTGATCAGCCATTGTAAAACCCACATAATGACATTTAAATAGCACTTAGATTTTAACATGAAGTTTATAATTTGCTTGTGTATCAGCTTCTATTCAATCATTTATTCTTTCTTTTCCAAAATTATGTAAATTTGCTCTCCTCTCATGGAGAAAATGAACAGAAGCTATTAATGCACTTAACTAAGAGAAATACTATAACTGTCTAATATTGAAAGCACCTTACTTTATAGGCATGATAATAGAAGCTTAGAGAGTTTATTGAACAGCATCCTTATCTAATTCCTGCCCTTGGAGAACCAGAACACATGCAGACAGACAGAAGACTGAAAGAGAGAAATCATGTTCTACTATTTACTTATGCAATTATTGGTAAGTTTCTACAATATATGGAGCCTAATTCCGTGGCTTATTTATATTTTTTTTCCTTTCTAGAAACTGACAATATGCTAAAAGAAAGAGATTTGTAGTAATTTTTTCTTGTAATCTGGCCTAAGTTGGCATGGGGTAGGGGGGGTGGGGGAAGAAGAAATGTGTTAGTTCACAAATATGTAGACTTGACATCAATAACTGTTTTACTTTTCTGTGATAAGGTGTCAATTAAACAACTATTTCCTCTTTCCTTCTTCAAACTTTTATCTATTCTTCCTTTCTTCTTTGGAATAATCATTATTATTATTACTATTACTATTATTATTATTACTATTATTATTATTATTATTATTATTATTATTATTATTATGTTTTAATTGTTTTTTGAGACAGGGTTTCTCTTTGCAGTTCTGGCTATCCTGGAACTTACTTTGTAAACCAGGCTGGCCTCAAACTCACAGAGATCTACCTGACTCAGCCCTCTGCTGCAATGAAAGGCATGTGCCTCCACAGGCACATGTTACCACACCCTTAGCTATAGTTTCTTAAAATTGCCTTTGAATTATGTTTAGTAAGTCATCCATTACTTATAGACATACTGAATACTGTGTAGTATGACAGTCAAGATGAGGGCTTTTCAATACAATCATCAGTTTCCCTGGATCCAATGTGCCTTCCCATTTTTTGTTGTAATTTATTTTACCAAAATTTTACACGATTAATTAATTAATTAATTAATCAGAATTATTCTCCCTGTAAGTTATCTAAAATTGCCTTACTAATACATTAATCTCATCTCAGGAAATATATTTTACTTAACCACAAATAAAGTAGGAATTTACTACTCCAAGGCAAATACATAGAAAATAACAATCATTATTTTCTACGATTTCTACATAGTCTGTTATAACTATAAACTAGTAGACATGTGAGTAAGAAAAGGTCTCTAGCCCTTCTATTAAATATTTTGTATAATATTTGATCTGTGTTCCTCACACTGCTGCTAATATGTATAAAAGGGCTTTGACTATTGGATTGTCTATAGTCTGTCATCAGTGTGTTTTCTAATATTGGTTTCTACAGTCCTGCATTGGGTTTACTTCCTAGTCCAGAAATATTCTCAATAACAAATTAAAAATAGAATCAAAATTCAGTATTACTACATATTTTTGAGGTAAGACTATACTTTTGTACATCATTGCAGTCCAGATCAGAGCAAAAAGCTGCAACAAGTTTTCTTTCAGCTGTATATTAATTTCTATAAAGAAAGCAAAATTCAAACTTTTTTCTTAAATTTAGAAAGTTTGCTTTTGGGGATGTCTATTTAAAAGTATTGACTAGGTCAAAATAGAAAATACCAGTTTGGGTTCTGGACAATCTTGGATTTTGAGGTTGGTTCTAGTTGACTTGACCCCTTGTTCTCAGTGACCTCAACTGTTTTCAACCTATTGTAAATAACAATAAAAGGCTATGAATGTTGACAAACTGAACAAAGATTGCTCATCAAGTAAATTTTCTATTTAGGAACTATTATTTACCTTCAAATATTACAATGTAATCATTATACCCCATGATCAATCACTCAGGCTGAAGGAGCTAAGTTTGAATATCTGACACTTCTTTGTTGATTATATAGATATAGATATATATTATATATTCATATCTCTGACTTACTAGTAAAACATCTGTCTTACATTATAAAAATGTGCAAAATGAAATCATTAAATGGATACATGTAGTAGGAATGATGAGTGCTTTCAAGCAAAAAAAATTAACCTAGGGTCTCCCCCATTGTCTCCATAAAACATTGTATTTTATCAAGGAACAGAATCTTCTCTCAGGTTCTATTTTGGATATGGTAATTGGTCACACTGGGATGTAGCATGGCCAAAATAGCTTATAGCTTATCAAACAACAATTTTGCTTCAGGCTCCACCATTAACAAGTAATGAAAACATGAGCAGATAATTTTTCCTTAGTTTCCTAATCTGTAAAATGAAAGCAATGAGTGAATAAATATATGCAAATAACTTGAAACCTGACATTACATGATAAACATCTCATAGCTGAGATATGTCATTGTCTTTTTGCAGCAGTCTTTACAAAGTAAAGAGACTCTCAGTAAATGCCAAATGATGTGTCATTCAGGATTGCAACCTGAATTCTTCAACTTAGTCTCATGAATTTTATTGTTTAATGATAGTTGAAGCTTCACAATCAAAATATTTTAATATAAAAAAATTCTGAAGATGTGGTTAAATATTATGTAATACACAGACTATTTATAAAAAAGGAGAGGAGATAATATATCATAATGTTTGTGACAAATGTACCAAATATTTGCTTCTGTATGTATAAAAGATCTGATAATTATTAACTTGTTGCATTTGAAACAATGTTTTCTTTGTGGAGACCAGGAACAGCAGATTTGAGAGACAGACAGGAAGATGGCTTTCCTTTATACGTTTTGTTTCTTAAATCTTAAACTCAAGTTTCCTTTGTTAACCAATTTTATTTATATTCTTCATCATCATCATTATTAGATTTTTCTAATTTGCATTTTATTCATTTAAGAAGGACTCTTGGAAAAATTATCATAAGAAAAAAACTAAAAAAAATATTAAAATCCAATTGTCAAAATCATACTTCATATTGTTTCAAAAGTTGGCAAGTTCACTTAAATAGCAGATACTAGTTCATCCTTCTATGGCCAACCTCTCTGTTGTTGATTTGGCCTTCCAAATCTTCTGGCAAGTGGCAAGATTACCTGAAAGAATAATTGTGTAAACCATATGCACTGGCTGGACTTACTGTGCTAGCTGCTCACCAAATATAAATGTGAAGACCCCATGAAATCTCCAAAGAGTAACATTGCCAAGAAAAACACAATGTGTAATAACACTCAAAGCTTTATTGCTACTGGAAAAGGGAGGGAAAACAGTCATTTCTTTTAAACAATTGCTTCATTTTATCTGAAAACATTCCCAGAAGACTAGATATTATTTAAAGTACAAGTTCTTTCCAAGCATGGTACAGTACTAAATTTGTATTTAATTATAAAATCTCTCTTCACAAGTCTATGATCTTGGTTCACATGTACTACATTATCCAAAGGCATAAATAATAATGTAACTCTGTTGCACCTTAAAGGAAAATTCTAAAGCCATTAAGTTGCATAGCTATTCAAATTATTATTGCTCTTTTTTATAAAGCCATTACAAGCAATCAAGAACTGATTTTCTCCTTTTCTCTCACTCCAAACATATAAGCTACATTCCCAGTGAAGCTTTAAGGCTATATTTATGGGTCTCAAATTTTTACATAAAAAGAAAGAAAAATAAATTAAATAAATAGAACCTAATAAGTAATGCAGATAGCAATTATCTATAAACATAAATGCTAGGCAAGTAAGAGCAAATTCTCAAAAAAATTACATAGGATGATTCTATAAATAATTCTCCTTGCCTATTTCTACTAGGGTGATTCAAGGTGTTGGGGGTGACGAATTACTGTCATGAGTTGTTTAAGACTTCTTTACAGACTTTTAAACATATTTATAAGCCAAAGGTGCAAAGTAGAGCAGAGTAAGTGCTGCAATAAGATGGACACAAAATAACTCACAGTGTGAAGAAATAAATAAGGTCAATAAAGAGATACATATATAGTTTGGTAGATAAAATGACATATTCATCTGTCATTAATGTTGTTAAAATTTATTCTTGGAAATGTATCCTCACCCACTATAAATAAACTATGTATACTCTTGGGTTGAACCTAAGTAATTGCTGTGGAAGATGAATCATGATAGTAAAATTTCTCAGAGCTAATTTCTCTGGAGAAGAGAAACTTGGCTGAACCAGTGTGGATACAAAGAAAAGAGATGACACATAAAGAAAAATAAACTTTCTTAAAACTGATCAAAACCGCCTTTAATCCCACCACTTGGGAGGCAGAGGCAGGCAGATTTCTGAGTATGAGGCCAGCCTGGTCTACAAAGTGAGTTCCAGGACAGCCAAAGCTATACAGAGAAACCCTGTATTAAAAAAAAAAAAAAAAACGGATCAAAACCTGTGCTGAAGATACAGATTCATTGACTCTTAATTTTGATTCTAATCAAAATTTTGCATATAATAGCATAATATCTTGGAAATGAAGACAAAATAACAATCAGTGGAGGGTGGGAAGTAAGGAGTTACATTTATGTTGCAAGAATTCAAGATTTATTACAACAGTTCTGGAATATATGATACTGGAGTGGACAAAACTCTGTGGCTTTAATCACATTGCTTTAAACAGTGAAATTCATCTTGCTGGAGACTATCCACCTTTTTCCAGTGGCTATGTGTGAGGCAGAGCTCTTCAACTGTGTTAGTTGGGGTGGCAGCCAACCACCATTTTATTGCTCTACAGTATGAACCTGGCTGAGTTCTGATTCTAACTGAAGCACCTGAATACCTGCAAAATTCCCACAGCTCCTTAGTCATGGAAGCGAAGAAATGAGCTAGGTGATATTTCTGTGTGCCAGAAGAGAAATTTCAATGTCTTTCTTGCTTGTCTCCTAGTACTAAGACAGTTGTTTTTTAAATAGTATCAAGAATAAAGTTTGTGTGAGGCTTCTATCATGGTTCTGCAATCACTAAAAAGTGTGTGTATACCTTTCAGCACAGTAATAAGTAGAGCTAATCTCTTAAAGAACATACTGATTATTAATGGTAACATCCAAGTTATTATTTTAGGCTCTTGAAGTTATATTTAAATAGAAACAAAGATGATTTGTCAGATTCACACACATTTTGTATTCTATAAGCCAACATACATGTACTTGATGCTCCTTCCAGTTCTATATAATCATTTCATTTATGCTATTTTCTTTTATTACTTTTTAATTTTAAAAATGTGTGAGAGGTGAAAGGTATATGTTGATTTAGAACAGTTGCTTCATGTTTATCAGAAAGCAATAAAAACACTGGAAATGGAAAGTTAATTGGCAGAGCATTCAATTAGTCTTTGGCACCACTGGAGCAGAGCCTAGGCTTTCTGTTCCATTACCATGTGGCCTCAAACCATCAAGTATGTTCACTTTAGTTTACCAAATGGAGGATTAGTCCAATGTGAGAAGTTAATAGGAAGAAAGTGAGCAGGTACAGGACGTTCTGAACAAACTAGGACTGTTATGTTTGATGTATATCCAAAGGTTCTTTTAAATTTTCTGAGAGTTTAGCTCAGCAACTAGAAACATGGAAAACATCTCCATTTCATTCTCTGAAATGTTTGTGTTTATCTTATTGCTCTAATCAGAGAAGATCGTATTGAGCTGAGTTCCAATGCTATGGTGGGAGTAGGAATCATAGCTCAGGTCTACAGGAACATCATAGCGGGGAGTGCCAGTCTGGAAGGGAGTTGAATGCACATGCCCTGAACTTAGACTTGCAGAGGTATAATGTGGCATGAAGTTGTAGGATTTTTCCAAATCGGAGGAGCCATCTTGCTTCAAGGAGAAGTTGCCACTAATGCTCAGGGGTGGTGTGAGTGCACCCTCATAAGGGGGGGTACTGCAGTCAGGTGGATGGCTCCCAAAAGAGTCACTCAAACTCTTAAACGGTTGAGGTTTGAGATGGAGAGGATGTGTTTCCATATGGCCATAAGGAGGACTGGGGAGCCCTGGAGACTGATAGTTGAAGCTGTGGACAGAGACAGTAGAGTCACAAATTGAAGATTTTTCTTCATGATTCTCCAGGAGGGCAGATTGAGGCCCCAGTTGGAGGCATCCAGCAACCAGGTTGCTTGTGGGTTGAGAGAGACCTTTACATAGCATCTCCACAAATCCCTTCCCTTCAAGTGTCTGACCAGTCTCCAGGACTTCAGACAAAGCCCAGATGTAGTTCCTTGCCAGTCGAAGAGTCTCTATCTTGGAAAGCTTTTGAGTTTTAGAGTAACATGGCATGACTCTCCTAAGATTATCCAAGGCATCATTCAGGCCATGCATCCGGGTCCGTTCTCTAGCATTGGCCTTGACTCTTCGAGCCCTGAACCTTTCAAGGCGAGCTTTAGTCATCTTCTTTTTCTTGGGACCTCTTCTTTTAGGTTTATCTCCATCTTCTTCCTCTTCTTCATCCTCTTCAATACTGTCATGCTCTTCAGTTAAGGTTCCAAGCATTCCATAAGAGCCTGGTGTTCTCTCTTGCTCCTTCACCTCATTTTGAGAGCTCAGACCTTTATCCATCCAGGATTGTGTGTTGACCAGCTCCACCATCTCCTTGGATTTCATATACATTTTTGCCATCTATAGATTCTGAAAAAAAGGAAAATATAAAAAAAGTTAAACTACAAAATACCTGGTGTAAATCTAAACTGAGATAGACATGTTGGTACATGCCTATGATCCCAGAACTTGGGAGGTAGAAGCAGAAAAATCAGGAGTTCATCTTTATCAGCATATAGAAGTTTATCTTTAGCAGCATAAAATGTTTAGCCCCAGTCTGAGCTACATGAGACCTTGTCAAGAGACACATGAACTTTGTGTTTATTCCATGGAGATAGAGCACTTGTGTTTCATACTTTCCTTGCCCAGCTGTCAATTTAAATTAAACCAAGGCTGAAAGAATTATCCTAGACATACATCAACTTACAGCACATTGCAAAAAGAGGAAGAAGAAGAAGAAGAAGAAGAAGAAGAAGAAGAAGAAGAAGAAGAAGAAGAAGAAGAAGAAGAAGAAGAAGAAGAAGAAGCACACAAAAATTTGAATTCACATTGTGGCATTACTGTCTGACTTTTTATATTTATATTATTTATATTATGAGCATTTTATACAAGATAGCACAAGTAAAACTCCAGGCACACATTCTTTTCTTTAGCAAATTTATAACATAAAGGAAATAGGTGAGCATATAAATAATTGGCACAATAGAAAAAACATGGGATAGCTAAAAAATGGAAAGAAAGAAAGAAAGAAAGAAAGAAAGAAAGAAAGAAAGAAAGAGAGAAAGAGAGAAAGAGAGAAAGAGAGAAAGGAAGGAAGGAAGGAAGGAAGGAAGGAAGGAAGGAAGGAAGGAAGGAAGGAAGGAAGGAAGGAAGGAAATTCTGTACAATAAAAGAACTTCTGGAGACATCACCATCCCTGATTTCAAACTGTATTGAAGAGGTATAATAATAAAAGCCACATGGTGTTGGCATGAAAACATACATGTTGATCATTGGAATCAAATAGAAGACCCAGACATAAATTCACAAACCTATGGATGCCTGACCTTTTTATTTAAGCGAGAGATGCACAATGGAAAAAAGAAATCTTCAACAAATGGTGCTGGTATAATCAGATGTCTGCATGTAAAATAAAGCAAATGTATCTGTGTCTATCACCTTTCACAACTCAAGTCCAAGTTGATCACAGACTTCTGTGTGAAATACTGAACCTAATAGAAGAGAAAATGGGGAACCGCCTTATTCTTTTGGCATAATAGACAACTTCGATGGAACACTGATAACACAAGTACTAAGATCAACAATTAATAAATGGGACCTAATAAAATTGAAAATCTTCTGCAAGGTAAAGGATATTATCAATATGACAGAACAGCAACCTACAAATTGAAAAAAGATTTTCACTACTCCACATCTGACAGAAAGCTAACATTCAAAATATACAAAGAACTCAAGAAACTAGATATAAACAAACCAAATAACTCCATTAAAAGTAGGGTACACCAAGGAGCTGAAGGGGTCTTCAACCCTATAGGTGGAAGAATAACATGAACTAACTAGTTTCCCCTGTGCTCATGTCTCTAGCTGCATATATGGAAGAAGATGGCCTAGTTGGCCATCATTGGGAAGAGAGGCCCCTTGGTCATGCAGACTTTATATGCCCCAGTACAGGGGAACGCCAGGGCCATTATGTGGGAGGGGGTGGGTAGGGGAGCAGGGCGGGGATGGGGGAGGGTATGGGGAACTTTCTGGATAACATTTGAAATTTAAATGAAGAAAATATCTAATAAAGAAAAAATAATTTGAAAAAAAGTAGGGTATATTTCTAAATATAATTTTCAAAAGAGAAATCTTAAATGGCTAAGAAACACTTACAAATGTTCAACATTCTTAGCTATATGGGAGATGAAAATCAAAATTATTTTGAGGTTCCATATTACACCTGTCAGTATTGCTAAAATCAATAACACAAGTGACAACACATACTGGCTAGGATGCAGAGCAAGAGGAACACTCTTCCATTGCTGGTGGGAGTACCAACTTGAACAGCCACAGGAAATCAATATGGTGATTCCTCAAAGAGTTGGAAATGGATCTACCTCAAGACCCAGCTGTACTACTCTTGGGCCTATGCCCAAAGAATGCTCCAGTCTTCCACAAGAACACTTGGTTAACTGTGTTCATGGCAGCTTTATTCATAACAGCCAGAAACTGGGAATAATACAGATGTTCCCCAACTGAAGAATATATAAAGAAAATATGGTACATTTATACAATGGAGTATTATTCAGATGTTATAAAAATAACAACATGAAATTTACAGGCAAATGGATGAAACTAGAAAAAATTATCCCGAGTGAGGTAACCTAGACCCAGAAAGACAAACATGATATGTACTTAGATATCTATTAAGGATAATCATTCTACAAACCACAGACCCAGAAAGGCTAAGTTAAGAAAGGCTCAAAGGAGGATGCATGGATGGATCTTCCTGGGAAAGAGAGATAGAATAGATTTTGCAAGTGGACTGTGAGTGAGTAGGGATGGGAATAGGAGGGATCAGGAGAGAGTGGAAGATATGAATGAAAGTAGAGAGTACTGGGAAAGATAACTGTAAAAGGGAGAGGACTTGGAGGGAGGCACTGTGGAAACCTAGTGTAATGGAAACTCCCTGGATTTTAAGAAGGTGACCCTAGCCAAGACTTCTAGTAATGGGAGATACAGAGCCTGAACTGACCATCTTTTGTAACTAGGTAAGGTTTATAGTGGTGGGACCAGGACATCAACCCAGCCACAAAACTTTCAACCTACAATTTGACCTGCCTATAAAATAGGCTGAGATAATGGTGGAACAAAACTTGTGGGAGTGGCTAACAAATGACTAGTCCAACCTGAGGCCAACACTATGAGAGAGAGCCTGTACCTGACACTGCCTGGATAGCCAGAAACTAGAGACTGGACAGCCCAGGAATCTAGGATAGAACCAAACACAACTGGCAAAATAAATCAATTAAATGATTCCTAATGATATTCTACTATGTTCATAGATTGGTGCCCAATCATCATCAGAGAGGCTTCACCCAGCAACTAATGGAAGCAGGTGCACAGACACACCAAATATTAGGCAGAGCTCAGGGAACCCCACAGAAGAGGAAGAACTGTAGGAACGAGAGCTGTTAAGGTAACAAGAAGATCGTGGTGCACAGATCACCTAAGTAGGACCCATAAGGACTCACAGAGACTGAAACAACGATCATGGGGACTGTATGTGTCTCAGCTATGTCCTCTGCATATATGTTATGGTTGTGTAGCATACTCTTCTTTGGGATTCCTAATAGTGGGGATAGAAAGTATCACTGACTCTTTTGCCTGATCTTGGGCCTTTTCCTCCTACTGGGTAGCCTCATCTAGCCTTGGTATGACAGTCTGTACCTAGTCTTGGTAACTTTTTATGCCACTTTTGGTTGATATCCCTGGGAGGCCTGCTCTTTTCTTAGGGGAAATGGAGGAGTGGATGTGGGGAAGAACGGAGGTGAGTGGGGTGGTGGGAGGAATGAAGGAAGAGAAAACTGGTCAGAGATGTAATGAAAAGTACATCATAATAAACAAAGAATGAAAAAGAAAATTTGCTGAAAGTGAACAATGATTTTTAAATAATAGATATATAATATGAAAACAAATTTATATTATCAAATAAAATATATGTTGATCAGTTAAACGAGTAAACTGTTCTGAATTTCTAGCATAAAATGAAAAGTTATAGCAAGATCATCAAGACTACCTTCCTGTGTTCTACAGAGGCCTATGTAGCCTCTATTTAGAGATATTTCACAAGCTTCTAACTTGTACAGTCCCATGTTTCCCACTGGCTCTGCCAACAGGTGACTTCAAGCACTTCATATTAAATAGTTCCACTGTGGCCGGACTGCTCCAGATCCAAAAGATCATTGTAATTCTTTATAAGCACCCTGTGTTCTCTCACAGCAGTTAAGGGTGTCAATCATGTGACTCAGTGTCATGAAAGAACCATGAAACAAATTGCCACTGGCCATGTATTGACAATTCCTTTGCACATGAATACCACACTATGACAATACTTAGAAGCAAAAGTCAGTGTTCCATCAACCTATTCAAGATTATTTCAGTGAAACAGTCAGAAAATACTTTATTAGAAATGAAAATATGAAACCAATGTAAAACAAAACAGAATATAGTGACTGTGAACATAACATGGGAGTGTTTTAGGTAAACACAGAAAAAGCACAGAAAAAGCCTAACTACTTCAATTCATTTGCCTAACAGATACTATTTGATATGCTTAACATGCAAATTTTGCCATATGAAAAATAGATATGTGATTTAGTAAACTTCTTGCATTCATATTACAAGAGTTTGAGTAGTTTCCAGATCTTTTGAGTCATTTGTAGGTATATAGTTTAGCAGATAAAAGTATCTGGTAAACCCCACTGGAGCATCCCAGCTTACTAGTTAGTCCTTGAAACATTAAATCCTCTATCACCTTTGATTACAAGAAAGGGAAGAACATGATGAAATGCCTTTTGATCCTTGAAACTGGGGTCTCCAATCAATTAATTCAGGGATTAGGATTAGCATTTACAAAAATATAAAAATATTATTTGAATTGTTTCTGGTAATTGGAGCTTGTTTTCATTGTAACCTCATTTACCTCCTATAAATAATTAATGTTACTGCATTGCGAAAACAGCCCAAGTTTCATATTAATCAACAAGGAAATCATGTCAGCTTGACTTACTCACTTAATAAGGCTTCCTGGGTAAGCAGCTTTATTGAAAACACACATTGGAACCTACTGGTCAGCTGGCTGCCCAGGCCAAGTCAGAAAATCCCACTTTTAATATGGATGATGAAGCTTGTGTGCTGAGCTGAACTTCTAAGTCAGGCAAATATCCAGAGGGATGGGTAAGGACATAATTAACTTTCTGTTAAAATAACACAGATCTCTCAGAGGCAGGTGCAGGCTGAGGCCAAAAAAAGGATGGGGTAGGCTTGGGAAACCTAATGCTCTCTGTGTATGTAATTACAATAGCTTTTGTATAGCATTCTAATTTTACAGCACTTTTGCACTCATTAATCTATATATCCAATAAAGCATACTGTTGAAGGTGATGAGTATATTCAGAAGCACCATGAGGCCAGCATTTTAAATGATGGACATGTAAAGACATAGTGTAACAGGACATAAAAACATTTCTGATCCCAAATCCTAGGCTTTACAGTTCTTTTCCTCCCTTATCTCTTTCATCATAGCTAATGAAGAAGGCCATTTTGTCTTTAGCAATTGTAGATCAATAGAGCTATAGCAAAAGGAGTGATAATTATCCAAGGAAAATTTCCCTTGATGTTCTCTGAGGCAGCTTTTAACTCACATTCCAGGATTCATTCCTATCTCAAAGGCTTTTCTTTGTTGTTTTCAGCTACTCATTCTACTCCTCTCTTCTGTACTCTTTTCCTCCTCATCTTTCTCCCATCTTCATTAGCATCATTGCACTGTGTCATAATGATGTCCACAGAGAGGAGTGAGAGGTGAAAGAAAGGAGAACCATCTGACCTACCTGGTACCACTCTCACTTGTGTATTTGGCTTCCTTATCTTATCTCTGTTCCTCACAACTGTTGCTTGATCTTCTATATGTCAGTAGGCACCCTACCAGGAACTGGGGTTGAGAAAATAAAATTGACTAATATTTGTCTTTAACAAACTTGGTGATTTTTAAGAAGCTTTTTAAAATAATACTGTTGGTGGGTATAAAGAAAAAGTTTATTGGACTTGGACAAACAATGTGAAGCAAAATAAAGGAGTGAAATTTTACCTTTCTTCCTTTATCAACTATGAGAACAGGGATGGTTCTGGTTTAATTTTCTCTATTCCCATATGTATTGGTACAGTGGCTCTAAGAGAATTCTGTGGACATATAAATGTGGCTTCAAAAATATGGTGAGCAAAAAAGTACAGATGGAGCTCTAACCCAATATTTTCAATTTCTGATTCCTAATCCTAGTTTTATTTATTTTATTATTTTATATAATAAAAACATAAGGTATAGTTTACATTATTCAACACAAAAGTATGGCAAAGATAATGTAAAACAATATCTATGTGTTTATTTTGAATTGATTTTTGGAATTTCAAAAGTCTAACCCATTCCTGCATGTGTTTTCTTCATTCAAAATCAAATTCTCCCCACAGATGAATAAATAAAACACACCGTATATGCTGTTGTTATCTGAATGCCACCTCATCTGATTGGTACAGAAACAAATTATGATAACTGCCCAATCGTCTTCACTTATCATCTAGTCTAGACAGCACACAATCTGGAGTCAGATCAACTGGATCCCAATTTCAATTTTACTACTTACTATATTTGTGACTTAAACTTTTATCTACCTTAATCTTCTCCTCCTAAAATGGGAATAATAGTAATATATCTAACTTAGCATAGAATAAGTTGATGCATTAAACCATTGGAATTAATGCCAAGTGTCATGAATTCCACATAAGGGTGAGAAATGACTACTCCTAAATATCATGAGTCACACTGACAATCTTTACACATACAATTTTAAAATCTATGTTTAATGCTAATTTCAGGACCATGAAGATCAATGGTCTATTTCAGTTTTTGTTTTAAGGTATTTTAAAAACTTCTACTTACCCATGTAATAATGAAGCTAGATATCAAAGATCCTGTGGGACTAAAAGGGATGAATGAAGATTCTAAGCTCGGTCAGATGCCTCTACAGTCAGACATGAAATTAGCTTCCAAATTTTTATTCCGTTTATATTGTGTAGATGAAGGGAAGGTGATAGGGGGAAAATTCTCATGCAGAAAAAAATTTGACTTGATATCCATTCTTAGTTACATGTTCATCAAATTTCTGGTGGAATACAGAAGACCTCATCTAGTAGGACTGTTTTATCGTTGGTTCACAATATGAGCAATACAATTCCTCCACGAGATCTAGAGAAAAGGTGAAATATCTCACAGATAGAAGCAAAAGCCAGAACTTTCCAAAGATAAAATGGGCTTTCTCTATTTCTACTTTTAATATTTTCAAGGTATCATATGACAAAGAAAACAAAACTCAGATCTGAGTGTTGAAAATATATGATGCACTTCTAATTTTTTATTAATAAAACTTAAGTGGATTCTCTTCAGATCAAAAACCAAAACCCAATTCATCCTTTAACCTGCTAACATGCCATCTTATAGGTATCCTGAAAGAAACACGAAACTAAGATATTTTCTTGTCACTAAAGTGCGAGATGAACATAGCAAAATTGTTTTAATGTTTTGTGGATATTGTATGGATATTAAAGGCTATGGTTCTACCTCATAGAACATAGAGATAATGCCAATGTAGCTAAAAAGTATTAATAAATACTAGCTTTTGAATATAGAATTATACTACCCCCAATATGTGCAAACTCATTCTGATCTTATAAAGTCTATTCTAGTCTTTGACATTAGTATTTGGATTTCCACATAAACCTACCTGTTACAGGATTTACCTCTTTATTTCCTTCAATAAAATCTCAGTTTTGAGTTATTTTCTCTATTTAGAATATTATTCTCATTTTTTTCACTTTAAAATCTGTTTTGAACAGATATTTGTTGGAGACATAGTATCATAGTCATTGTATGCTTCTACTATTTGGAGAACTACTGCATGGAATTCTTCCTATACCTTTACCTTCATTCATTCTGGAAAAGTTTCAGTTGAAAAGTGAGTGAAGTGAGTGAAAAGTATTTACACATATATTTGTGGTAGGTTGTGCAGTGTTTTTCCCCTCATAAGCTGATGGTACTGATTAACTCTTGCTGCTATGGCTCTAAATACAACAGAAAGGGATTATACAGGCTAATGTTTAGAGGAGTTAAGAATCACATAAATGAAATATTTTGCTAAGAGTCTACAACAAAAACAAAAACAAAAAACATAAACCAAGGAGTTCACAAGTGGCATTGTATGGAAACAGTGAATAGAATAGTAAGTCTTTCATAGCCAAGCTTTTATATCTACAACTACAATTTCCTATTGATTAGTAACTATCTGCATGCCCCACACATATACACAGAGGGAGGGAGGGAGGGAGGGAGAGAGAGAGAGAGAGAGAGAGAGAGAGAGAGAGAGAGAGAGACCATACTGTACTTCATTCAGTTGCACAGCCTCAGATCGTAATAGTGAACTTCATCAGCAAAAGTTAAACACGTATCTAATTTTCTCCCCATGTTCTTTACTATGTTAGAAACTAAGGTGGAATCATTTGCATTTGTTAATATTTCTTGAATATATTTTTGGTGGGGAAGTGATGAGTATATGGCAAAAGAGAAAAGATACATTTGGACAATCATTTTTCTAATTTACAATCTCAAACAGCTGGGGGAAAATGCATTTTCTATCTTCAAATCATTGAAGAACTTTGGCTAAGCAAATGGAGACAGTGTGGAGAATCTTCACCTATGGCCTCCCAAGATCTCCCTTTCCCTATTTAATTTCCATTTCTATTCCTGTCTCTCCACTTTTTGCCCAGACCATCAGCTTTGTGAACAAAGCACTCAAATGTACCAATTCTTCCAACTTGCTTGCTAAGCCACTTTGGGAAAACAGCTAAACTTTTGCAGCTTTTAGCATTAGCAAGATGGAAAGTTGGGCTTCACAGTGACAGAGGAGTCACCAGCAAAGTCTTCTCTTCTGCATCTGTGGGAACTTCACACAGAAACTTTAATACCCACAACCCATTCACAGGCTCACCTCTGGAAGTCCAGTTCCAAGATTAAACTCTAATCTGTGTCCTGAAGAACTATCAGGGCAGTCAGGTCTACCCTGACCTGACCAGGCAGATCGTGGGAAACAGAAAACCCTTTCAATCGTCCATGTTAAACTGGTAGCTACATTCTAGTGACTGTTCCTGGTCTGACCACCCTGCCTACTTTTTCCTAGAGTTCTGATGCACCACCAGGATGCCTTCAGGTCAGTGCCTCCACCACAGCTGGTTTTCTAGGTCTTTTCAGTACCTCTTTCCTGGGGTCAGCTCCCACGAGTAGCTCTTTCAGTACTACAGTCTCTGGGCAGCTCCTGTGATCTGACTGGAGCTTCTGACTTGCCGCAGTTTTGCTGGTTTTGGCTGCTGATCCGGGCGGGAGATGTTGCCCACAGGCTAGCCCCTCCCCCTTCCTAGCCTAAAGACACACCTCCTTCACAAGGCTTCTCTGACCAGGTCCAGCTTTGCCGCTGCGTGTTTGTTTTTGTTTAAACCAGGAAGGGGCTAGAGGGGGAGGACTGCTGAAGTTGATGGGTGAAAACTAAGAGAACTGAAAAGGCTCGTGGTTAGAAAGGTACAAGGCAGGGTAGAGCAGGCAGAATAGGAGAGGTTCAGAAAACTGGAGACACACTTGGAAAGAAAGCTGAAAAGGTACATGAGACTGGTGGCCCATGCTTAAAATGAATTAAAAGCTGAGAAAACTACTTAGCAAGGACGTAGTACTAGTGACTCTACTACCCTACATGGGGAGATTATTGGTTTGATTGGTTGGTTGTTGTTTTCTCAGAAGATTTTGGTTGTTTCTTGGACAGATTATTTTTGCTGTGCGTGTGTGCGTGTGTGTGTGTGTGTGTGTGTGTGTGTGTGTGTGTATTTCTAACATTTGAACCTAGGGACTTGCATATGCTAAACAAGCACTTTACCACTAAGCTACATCCCCCAGTCTTTTTCTTAGAGTTTTAAGTGTAAACTAAGGAAGTCTCAGTCTCCCTTTGTAACATAACAAATATATTCCTGTTATAACCATATTTGCTGTATTGGTCTGTTGTGTATTGTTCGTGTGACATTTATGAAAACAAAAGCAAATGTATAAACCCTTGGAGCTCTGGCTCTAAAAGATGATTTTGTTACCACTATAATTAAAGACTATCTTAGGTTTTAAATAGTTAATTTTTTGAACTCTAACATAGGTATTTTGTGATTCTTCATCTTCATAGAAAACTAAATAAATAATAACTTTTTCTGGTTTTTATAGGTAACTAGTAATTTTCAGCAAATCTTTAAAGCCTCGCTAATCTTTTTGTTCATTATCCAGGAACTATTGCTCAGCAAAATAAACTTCATTTTTTGAGTAATTAAGCAATGAATGATAGACATGGTAATTTCTGGAAACATATCAGAATTTATTCCTCAGCCAGAGGGAGATTATGAATGGGACAGTTCGCCTCTAGATAAAGCACCTTAATAGTTTCTAGATGTATGCTTATTAGATGGGTCACTCCCCTGAATTCTGTCTTCAAAGTCATACCCGTAGATACTAAAAAGTTTTTTTTGTTGTTGTTGTTGTGGTTGTTGTTGTCGTTGTTTTGGAACTGGCACCCTACCTGTGAGATTTACTGAAGGAGGAAAGGAATAGAACATTAGTAGAAAGATGAACATATTGAGACAAACGTGAGGGTAAAGATGGAACATTGTGCCCAGATATCTCTAACAGATGTAAGGAATGAACATAAGAGGATTAACTCTCAAAATACATTCAATTGTGTGTGCACATGTGTGGTGTGTGTTTGTGTGTGTACTCATGTAGTGGCAGAAGGAGTTTTTCTTTAAGAACTGGTTTTCAGTTTTTGAGTTGTTTGTTGGTTTGTTTGTTTTTTTTTTGTTTTTCAGAAAAGTGGGTGGAATGCATTCATCAGGGTTACTGTCAAAACTGCTTAACAGTTGTGGGGTTGGCTGTTGAATTCTGAAAGAGCAGGAAAGGCAGAAAGACTGTGCAATCAGCAAAAGGAGGGAGTGATAACTGCCTTAGAAAAAGAGAATTAAGGTCATTTGCATTCATTCTCCTCCCCCACATGGTTCCTGGGCCAGAGGGCCAGTCCACAGCCCTTCTCTCTTTCTCTATTGCTTTTTTGTAAAGATCTGAGGTAACCTGTTAGAACCATCTGCTGAGTGGAGAAAAGGAGACCAGACCAGCACTCAGTTGCTGGCCCACTGGCCTGACACTAGGAGCCATTGAAGCAGAGAAAAGGAAGGCAACAGGCAGATTTATGAGCAGCAATCTGTTACACACCCCACCCCACCCCTCAGGCTCCTCTGCTAGGAGACAGCCTGATAATCCATCAACTCCACTAATGAATTAATTAGTATTCCCAGTAATCCTGACCCCCAAAGGAGACCTGCCCATAGGCCTGTAAGGAGAGTAGAAACTGCCTTCTGCAACCAGACACTGAAGAAGAGAGACCACTGTCTGACACTAGCCCTAGGGCACTGAGCTGAAAGCCACAGACGCTGTTGGTAACTGTCCCCAGATGTCCCTCCTTCTCCTCTTCCCTTGGGAGACCACTTGCCTTTGTTGAATTAAGACCACTACTTCCAAACAAATGGGGTCCAGAGGCATAAATCAAGAACTATAGAAAGTGAGAAACTGAGCCTCAGAAAAGAAATTACTGGGCTGCCCGTAATCACAGTAAAATTTGAGCAGACCCTGAGCCTGGTGCACTTACTGGGACTCTGGGGCAGCAATAGAAGGGAATAGGTTGAAAAGAAGGCAAAGGACACTGTCTCTGATCTATGAAAATTTAGGACTCAAGTAGTAAAGTCACAGAGAGTCAAAATTAATTGAGAAATGTTTTTAAACTAAGTGGATTGTGACTTAAGATACTTCTGAATATGGACTGGAGCAAAATATAAAGATACCAGCTAATTTTCCAAGTCTGTGGAGAATGATATCAGGGAGATTCATCATCCCTCTTTACAACCACAAAATCTTTTTCATTCTTCTCACAAATAGGATGTAATGGACAGTGAAAATAAAAATAAATAAATAAATAAATAAATAAATAAATAAATAAAAGTAAGCATACTTGTGTTCTGAACCTTAATCTAGGACCAGACCCCATTTGTTTGGCAGTGTTCATTTTCATTCAGTAAAAGCAGGCGGACTCCTCAGAATCTTAGTAAGGTGTGGTCTAGTGGCCCAAGCATAGTGGTGTTCTCTCTGGTCAACCATCAGGGTAGATCAGAATCTCTGACCTCTGATCTCTCATGTTCTTTCTACCTCTAACATTCAGTAATGGCAACATTGTTAGATGTCACAATCATCTTTTGAAACTGAATAATTCAAAGGTCTTCAGGATTGAATAAGGCACCAACATTGGTTAGGGACCAGGTCATAAATATAAGTGTGGGTGTGACTCTACCTGTATAACTGTTTTTTGTTTGGTTTTTTTTGTTGTTTTTTTGGTTTTGTGAGACAGGGTTTCTCTGTATAACCCTGGCTGTCCTGGAACTCACTTTGTAGACCAGGCTGGCCTCGAACTCAGAAATCTGCCTGCCTCTGCCTCCCGAGTGCTGGGACTAAAGGCGTGCGCCACCACGACCGGCATAACTGGTAATTTGCTTCATTTTTCCTCTACTCCATTCATGCAAAGTCTGTACATCTGGGCATTTCTATTGTGCATCTTTTCAGCTTCATAATATTATCCACATTTGCTTAAATCTGCTTAACAATTCTCTTTTAAAACCTCTGTGCTGTTGCCCTGAGCCTTCTTGGCAATTGCTGTTCCCAAAAGTCCTCTTGCACTCATTGGTGCTTAGTGCTACTATTTACTAATGACAGGACATTAGACAGCTTATTTTCTTTTCTACTCCTAAGTTCCACCATATGTAATTGGGGGTAATAAGGCTCAGCTAACAAATTGTATCTGACGAGTATATACAATAACAGGTGGTGAGTTTGCTAAGTTCTTAGTTTAAGATCTGACACTTAACAAGAGAGCAGTAGACACTAGTTATGGGTATTTTACCTTAAATATTAGAATCTGATCTTTTATTCCCTACTGACTAAAGAGCTAATATTAGGATCTCTTTTTACAAGATTTGTTTCTGTATGTCTGTGTTACAAAAATAATTGCACCATTCTAATTTATCTATTAAACATGTTTTATGCAGACTTGCCTATAGGCCAAGCTCATAGAGGCATTTTCTCAGTTGAGCTTCTCTCTTCTCACATGACCTTAGCCTGTGTTAAATTGAAAAAAAGGTAACTAGACAGAACTCTTAATTTTTTAAATATACAAATATACATTCGATGATATATATTTTACATGTACATTCATCTCTTATGTAACATCTTTATATGAGGATATTTCTTACAACATATATCTAAATCAAAAAAGATTGTTTTCATCTTGCATAAGTATAAAATAGTAATTTATAAGGTGTGAAAGTGCAATTGGTTTTAGAACATAACTAACACTGTCTTTAAAATGCCATTTTTAGTTACTTTTCTCATTGTAAAATAACCCTTACAGAAGCAATTACAAGAAAGAGGGGTTTGTTTTGCCTTACAGTTTGAGAGTACAGTCTGTCACTATGTGGAAGGGTGGTAGCAGGAGGCTGAGGCAGCTGTTCATATTGCATCCAATCAGGAAGCAGAGAGAAATGTGTTCAACTCACCTACTTTTTTCTTATTTCTCTCTTTTATGCACCTCAGGGCCTGTCCCATAAAATAGAGCTACCAACACCCAATGTGGGCCTTCCCTGCTCTGATAAACTATTTGAGTAACATACTCATTCACGCACCTAGAAGTTTGTTTCTATGGTGATTTTAAATTATATTAAGTTGACAATCAAGGTAAACAATTGGGTCTACTCATTAGTTCCCATCAACTCCACCCTATTCTTCTTAGCCCCAGAAACATCTGCCAAGTCTTAAGAACAATTTAAACTTGAGAAACTCCAATTTTATGGCTCCTCTATCTAAAAAAATATGTGGTATGGGTCAGTAAGAATTTCCTGAACAGATAAGTAACTAAAACACCAACACAGTAAAGAGGTAAATAAAGCCAAGTACAACTTTCAAGTACTTTCAGTTGTACTTGAGGAACAGACAGAGCACAGACCTGTGTACTTGCAGGTCAAAATCAAAACTATTTCACCAAGTACACTCTTAACAGGTATAACTTGGCCCTTCTAGATATTCTCTGTTTTATGATACACCACTTTATGATTAGCCTCTGCCATGTGCTTTCACTCGGACAAAATGAGTCACTCTGCAGTTCAAACCATCTCCACTATAATGGAATGACACTCCTAAAACTGAGCCAAAATTAATCTTTCTTACTTGGTTTCTGTCCATTATTTTTCTTACAGTATAAACAAAGTAACTACAACCTACTTCTATGGCAAATGATTCTTCAACAACTTTCCAATTTTACTTTGCTATCTTTCTGTTCCCATAGCTAGAACTATTTTATTTTCTAAAACTTTTAATGTTAATATGAGTTGAAAGACAGAGAATCAAGCAAAACAAAAAAAAACCATATTGCTGTGCTCATCCTTTGAGACTCAAACTAAATATTTCAATATACCAGAATTATAGAGAAGGGGGTGATAGAAATAAATAAGGAAACCAACATTTTCTTGAGCATTCCTTACATCAGCACTCTGAATATTTATGACAAGTTTCTGATTTTTCATGTCAGTAACTTTACCTACAATAATCCATCTTCATAGATGTTATTATTATTACTTTTTAACTTGCTTCTTTGCCTGTTTTCCCTGTTCATCAAATCAAAGGCCCTGCCTACCCTAAATGGGTGATAGATGATAGAAAACAAATTTACTTCATTCATTCATTCAATAAAGATTTGAGTGTTTCTCATGCATAATGGGTACTAAAGATGTATTAGTGAGCAAAACAGAAATGATGTTAGCATGTCCAAAGTAATAAAACCAAGGAATGAAGATTACTTCTTGGAATGGCTGCTTACTTCCATGACTTTCTATTGGTTTGGTTCTTTTTTTATGTGTCTGAGTGCTTATATGTATGTATATCACTGTACCATGTGTGTGCCCGGTGCCCAAGGAGTCCAGAAGAAGATGTCAGATTCCTCTGCAACTGAAATTATAGATAGTTGAGAGCCATCATTTAGGTACTGGGAACTGAAGATGAGTCCTCTATAAGAGCAACCAGTGCAATTAAAGACTAAGCAAATTCTCTGTTCCCTTATTTTTATTCTTAATATCTAAACTCTAAAAGAATATATTTAATAGAAAATTCTGTAAGTTAACACTCTGCTCCAGAAACCTACCTATCTCCAGGAATAATATTGCTTATATAAAGGTAAGTAATGGCCCTAGGGTGTCACTATAAACAGAAATACCCTGTAAAAATTTTAGTTAAATAGTTCCCATATGCTACCCTTTTCTTTTCTCCCTCAAGCATGGCCCTACTCATTCAATATATATCCATATTTATTCATATATATGATGACCATAAATTCTGATTTATTTTAATACATTCATAGCTTAAAATTATAAGCCATTATAATCCTTATGTTAATGATTATAAATTATATTAATCATTATAAAACAATGATTTCCTATTGTAGAGAGCCACAATGAGCCGTGACGACATTCGCCATTACAAGATGGCGCTGACATCCGCTGGTCTCCTCAAGTAAACAAGTTTAAGAGCACATGTGCAGTTAGTGAGCGCGTGCCAAGTCACAGCCCACCCCAGGGCGTAATATGGGGTGATGAGTGAGCAGCCAATCAGGAATGAACACGACGCTTCAGGGTGTGAAGGATCCTGTGTCCTGTGTGCATTCTTGCTGGCGAGACGAAGTGCACGGGGCACCCTATCAACAACTTTATTTTTTTAGTTTATTAGTGTGTGGACAGTTTTCAGAATTTTAGTCTCACGTTTCACTTTATTAAAAAGAGTCTCTTATTTTTGCTGCTGCATTGTGGCTAGGCTAGCAGGCTTGTGATTCTTTGGCCAAATGTCATAGCTCTGTCTCTGATTCCACTATAGGAATGCCAGGAATACAGATGGACAACACTGGGTTTGGTTTTTATATGGATCCTGGGAATTTAACTCAGGATATCAGCCTTATGCAGCATGAATTTTAGCTGCTAAACTCTGTCTCTGGCCCCTTTCTAATTATTTTAGAAGTTCTTTGATTTTCTAAAATATCCCAACTTGGAGGTTCATTGTAGGGTCTCTTTATTTACACTTTCTACTGGGGTAAAACTTGCCTGTTCTCTTTAGCTCCCCTTGATGCTTCCTACTTTACTTCACCATTAAAAGAAGAATGCCTTCTTTATCTAAGCTGTAAAAGATTGTGCTGGTGAGGTTCAAAAGGGTCTTAAAGGGGCCTAGGTAAAAGATGAGATGAGAACTGGGAAAAGTAAAGTGAAGGAAGTAAAAAATAAAATAAAAGAGGAAGGAAGGAAGAAAGGAAGGAAGGAAGGAAGGAAGAGAGAGAGAGAGAAAGAAAGGAAGGAAGAAAGAAAGAAGAAGAGAGAGAGAAGAAAAGGAAGAGAAGAGAAGAGAAGAGAAGAGAAGAGAAGAGAAGAGAAGAGAGGAGAGGAGAGGAGAGGAGAGGAGAGGAGAGGAGAGGAGAGGAGAGAAGAGAAGAGAAGAGAAGAGAAGAGAAGAGAAGAGAAGAGAAGAGAAGAGAAGAGAAGAGAAGAGAAGAGAAGAGAAGAGAAAAGAGTCCCTTTTTATTTCATTCTGTGACTCAGTGGAAAAATAGCCCCAGGCTTGTCTTTTTGGTCTTCAGCTGCCATCCCTTACCTTCACTCAGATGAATCAGAGTTAGAGCACAAATAAATCTTTAAGTGTAAGCACTATTTCCCCTTTAGGTTAGGATGGATTTAACTTCTTTAAAGGTTAATTAAGACTGAATATCTTCTGTGAGTACCAGCTGAGGCCAGGCTGTATTCTTTAGGAACCTCCTACACTATTCTGGGGTAGATATTGCCACCTGGCATTGAGAGCACTAGTGAGCTTGACCAAGTGACTCAGCCTCATCAAACAGCTACTTGGAAGGCTGATTCTACTATAATGTGTGCAATACAGCTTTGTTACTTGGGAATGCAGGGTCTTTTAAGCATGGTTTTTAGTCTCTCAGATAAAATTATTTTAAAACAGACTAAGAGAGAAATTTGAAGATGATGATTTTATTAGAGTTTGAAAAACAATAAGGCAGGAACATTAAAAATCTGCCAGGAAGAGGAAGATGAATAGGAGAAAAGAGAAAGTCATGCTTCTGATCAAAAGGAAGATGAAAAGAGAGGGAGAGGGTTAGGAGAAGGGACGGAAGAAGAAGAGACGGGGAGGTGATGAATAAGAAAGAGAGAGAAGGGAGTTGTGTTGGTGTTTTAGTTACTAATCTGTTCAGGAAATCCCCACTGACCCATACCACATATTTTTTAGGTGGAGGAACCATAAAATTGGAGTTTCTCACGTTAGAGTTTTGAGAATGAATTAGATAAACAACTAAATTCCCTGAGATCTTAGGACACTGGACCTCAGTCCTTCCCTGTCCACTGACCCCTCACTTCTCAACTGTTCCAGAATAACATCCTAAATATCATCCTCCCAACTACTTTAAGGTTTAAGGGGATTTCCATGTTCCTACTAGCCCACCATTATTGTGTAACCTCTTGTGTATCCTTCTCTCTCCTTCCTTTAGTGCACATGTTCCCCAATTTGATTTACTTCAGGACATTGTGTGGATTTGCAATGACTGGTCCTCAGAGAGCCCTGAAAAAGAGCACTCCATCTGTCAGCCTTTTATCATCTCCTCCCTGGCCTTCATTCATTGCCCCAGCCTCTTTGTATGCAGACTTTGTATGCAAGTTGTTGAAGGTTTAGATACACTTTCCCTTCCCAACTTTGTCTCACCTTTGACCTGCTTTCTGCCACCTTTACTCATCTTGATTCTGTTTGCCCCCTTAAGAAACCTTTAAAATTATAGGAGTCTGAGAACTTACAGCTCAGTGAAGCTACTTTACCTGTTCTTCCCTACTAGGGTGCCTTGTGCTACGCAATTAAGATGAAACAGGGAACTGGGTTATCAGTAAACTCAGGATTAGGCACACTATCAGAAGGGAGCAATGGAGCAAAAAAATCTCAATCAGCAGATAATCTAAAATTATATCCTATTTAACAACTGTTGCTTATTCAAATCTGTGAAGACAAAGCAAGTATGAAATAGTAAATGCTCCAGTTCCTGAAGACTTCCATTGTCTCCTGATGGCTATTCACAAAGATGAACAACTTCATTTGAGAAGATGTACTAGGGGTGAGCACAGAGTGACTCGAGGTTCAGGGAGTAGTTCCAGTAGGACATGGAGCTTAGGTTCTGCTTTGAGACATCATGCCTATGAACTTTTATCCTATGAACTCAGTACCAAATTTGAACTGGACATGTATATACATCTTTTATCTTTAAGCTACACAGTAACCTATTTTGTATACCATGTATACATAAGCTTGCAGGGATGTTTTTCTCCTTGTTCTATCATTTCCAACTGGTGTCAAAAATTCACTGACATTTTCTGCTCCAGGATTACTAGCTTCCTTGCTAGTCTTCAAAACCCTGGCTACGAGTCAGAGCATTCAGTTGTTTCATCTACTACCAATGTTCTTATACTATATATGTACACACACCTTGTCTCATCTCTTTCAATTATTATTTATAGCCAAATTATATTTAGATTAAATTATTATGTATCCTTGAATAAGTTTTACTTATGTATACCATACACCTTATTTTTGCTGTGCTGGTGATTGAATCCAGGGTTTTGTGCAGGGTTTTGTGCATGTTCAACAAGCATTTTACCCTTACTATCTATTCATACTTGTATGATATCATCTTACTGTATGATATCATCTTACTGTAAAAAAAAAGTCTAGATACTTTGATTAAAAGAGTAAGTTGTTCTGTGATAGTGAGTTGATTAAAAATTAATTAGTATTTGTATTTTTCCACTAAAACATAAATGGAAAATATTACCAGATGCCTTCTTATTAGAGCCCCATTTTCCTTTCTGATTATGAAATAAATTGTGATTATGACCACAAAATAAGTGTAATCTTGATTTTCTCAGCAGTCTAGACTATTATTTCTGTTCCAGAGTCTAAAAATATTTGGTACATGGGAAGACATAATTTTGTTAAACATGAATTTAAGGCCAGTCTTGAAGACGGCTCTGCAGGAAAAGTTGCTTGCTGCCAATACTGACAACCCTACTTCATCCCTGGATCCCACATGGTGGAAGGAGAGAACAAACTCCTAAAAGCTGTCCTCTGTTCTCTAGACTTTGGTTTTAGCACATGTTATTATGTACATAAAGTAAATAAGTGTAGAAAAATACATCTAAAGCGATACTGTATTATTATCTGATTTCTACAATGTGACTTGCCACTTACTTTTTATAAACTAAAATCTAATGAAATACAAACTAATAGTCACAAAAATTGTTACAATAATTTATATATTAAAGATCAAGTCTTTCTAAACTTAGAGCTAGTGATACCACATAAGTTAGCTACGAAATCAAGCTGACCAAAAATAAGCCGAAATTCAAAAACAAGTTACTTTAAATATTCCCAACATCAAATAAAATACTTTATGAAATATGAATAATTGTATATCCTGGGGAAACATAATCTGTTTAAAGACAATGTGTTAGGGTTGTTTGAAGTGTCTGTTTCCAGAGCTGAGGGCTATAGCTCAGTGATAGAGCACTTGCCTCACATGTACTTATCCCTGGTATTCCTCCACTCCTCAGAAAAAGCAATAAAAAAATGACAAAATATTTCTCTTATCTGTAGCCTTTTTACTTCTTGAAACACATTGTGCCTTGATTATTTTAATTTGGGAGATAGTACTATTATATGACAAAGGTAAATGTTCTGCCAGATATAAAGAGGTAAATCAACTCTGGACCATGATGGAGCATAAACTTGATAGGTCCAAGTACTTATATCTAAATGTTTTACAAATTATTTCTCTCTCTCAATGACTCTTTTCCTCCTTATTCAGCCTCATCATTATCAGACCCTAAGAATGAGCCTTCCTAGTACCTTGAGATATAAAATAACATTTGATTTCCATATGAATAAAATATGGTGATTAGTCAACAGAAAGAACTATAAATTGAGGCTACTAGAAAAGTAAGTCATACTTATATGTAAGATTTTAGTAATCAAATTGATTGACCAGAACTTCTGTGTTTACAGGGAGTTGGAATGTTTTAGGCCAGAGTCAAATTTCCTTGAGTTAATCACCTTTAATAGCTATTCATTACCCACCTTTGCATTTGACACAGTATCCTTGTCATGTTATGTTAATCCTTTTAGAACATTTTAACAGACCACTAGCTTTCAGCAACACAAAAGCTTTTAAAAAATGTCTTCAGATAGCATCTAAAACCAGTAACAGGGACGTCTGTGCTTCCTTGCAACCTGTCTACTTGCTACTTCCAACCATTTTTTTGAAAAGTGCCCTGCATTTTTACTTTTATTTCTTCTGTAACTATAAAAACTTCACAAGAGTGTTACAGTGTTGGAACATGATATTTGAATTAACCTGAATAGTGTTCCTGGGAGTTGGTCATTCATATTTGACCCCAGCATAAATGTATACTTTATTATCATTGATGTGAAAGGACAGAAGATTGGAGTAAAGCATCTGTCAACTAAGGAAGGACATGATTGTCATCAAACCACCATAGTTTTACAGGATTTCACTCATGGGACACATCTAGGCTTCAGAGAAAGTGTGGTCATGGCAGGTTGACAGCTTGGTGCTTGCTTTTAGCACACAGTGCATATAAAACCAGAAGCTCAATGCTTTCTTAAGGTAGCCTAGGGAACCAATACAGTGTTCTTGTTCTTTGGTCACATAGCACTCACTTTTATTTTTAAAAGCATGCATATATGTATGTGTCCACTTTTTAATTACCTAGGTACTAAACTGAAATCTTCAAGAGAAAGGACCTTTCTACTCTGTAACACTGTTATCTTTACAGTAGTAATTGATACAGTGCAGATAAAACACATTCTGAATTTATGTATGAAGAAACCAGGTGACAAAGAAGTTCAAAGACTATGAGGGGTAACACCAATGATCTGGCTAAAGTAACTCTACTGCCAGAATTGTTCTTTTTAATCCATTAAATGTTATTCTTTTATGTCCACAAAAGGAATAATCACATTATAGCAATGCATTTATTTGTGGACGGAATGTTACAAGCGTATTTTGAAAGTCATGACTGCGGTAGCTCTAGACTTTGAGAAAAATTCCTGTCCCCCTCAGCTAAGAAGTTTAGGCCCATAGAGCTCTGTAAATAAAGCATCATTCTGCTCCTCAAAACTTATCTCTGTCCCACCAATAGCTAATAATGTATTTGCAACTTATACATTTTAAAAGAGAGAGAAAAATCAATTTTCTTTAATGGAGCAACAGTTGTGTGTATCAACACACTCTAAGGCAGGCTCCATTCTCAGAAATTGACCAGTTCATGTTTTTTGGTTTATTTGTGTGCTTTTTAAATTTTTGTTTGTTTAAAGAGAGAGATCTTGTCTTCCAGGTCCCTCTGAGACCAGTCTGCGCAGGTCAGCTCACAGACTGCTGAGGGTGAGTGAGCAGACACAGCTTCTAGGACAAACCATGTTTCAGGCTCCAGACATCCAGGAACCTTCCCTGCCAGAGGAGAGGTGACCACCTAGGAGAGCTCTGATCTCCAGAGCAGGTGAGGGAAAAATCTTGTGTCTTGGGTCCCTTAGAGACCAGTCTGTGCAGGTGAGCACACAGACTGAAGAGGCAACCCATCTTCTGGAACAGGCCGTTTCAGGCCTTCATCTTCAGCCAGGAGGCAGGTCTTAATTCCAGACCTCTGTGCACCTTCTCTGCAAGAGGAGAGCTTGTCTGAAGAGAGTACTCTGACCACTGAGACTCAGAAGAGAGCTAAACTCCCAGGACAGCTGACAGAGGCTAACAGAATCACAGGAGGAACAGGCCCCAGCCAGAGACAACTATAACAACTAACACCAGAGATTACCAGATGGCAAAAGGCAAACATAAGAATCTTACCAACAGAAACCAAGACCACTCACCATCATCAGAACCCAGCACTCCCACCTCAGCCAGTCCTAGATACTCCAACACACTCAAAAGTCAAGATTCAGATTCAAAATCATATCTCATGATGCTGGTAGAGGACTTTAATAAGGGCATTAATAACTCACTTAAAGAAATGAAGGAGAAAGCCCAGCATGGTGGCACATGCCTTTAATCCCAGCACTTGGGAGGCAGAAACAGACGGATTTCTAAGTTCGAGGCCAGCCTGGTCTACAAAGTGAGTTCCAGGACAGCCGGGGCTATACAGAGAAACCCTGTCTTGAAAAAAAAAAAAAAAAAAAAAAAAAAAAAAAAAAAAAAAAAAAAAGAAAGAAAGAAAGAAAGAAAGAAAGAAAGAAAGAAAGAAAGAAAGAAAGACAGACAGCAGAAAACTGCTAAACAGGTGGAAGTCCTTAAAGAATCATAGGAAAACACTGCTAAACAAGTAGAAGTTCTTAAAGAGGAAACACAAAAATCCCTTAAAGAATGACAGGAAAACACAAACAAACAGGTAATAGAATTGAACAAAATCATCCAAGACCTAAAACGTGAAGTAGAAACAATAAAGAAAACCCAAAGTGAGACAACTCTGGAGATAGAAATCCTAGGAAAGAAATCAGGAACCATAGATTCGAGCATCAGCAACAAAATACAAGAGATGGAAGAGAGAATCTCAGGTGCAGAAGATTCCATAGAAAACATGGGCACAACCATCAAAGAAAATGCAAAATGGAAAAAGGTCCTAACTCAAAACATCCAGGAAATCCAGGACACAATGAGAAGACCAAGCCTATGGATAATAGAGGTAGAGGAGAATGAAGATTTTCAACTTAAAGGGCCAGCAAATGTCTTCAACAAAATTATAAAAGAAAACTTCCCAAATCTAAAGAAAGAGATGCCCATAAACATACAAGAAGCCTACAGAACACCAAATACACTGGACCAGAAAAGAAATTCCTCCCAACACATAATAATCAGACCAACAAATGCATTAATAAAGACAGAATATTAAAAGCAGTAAGAGAAAATGGTCAAGTAACATATAAAGGCAGGCCTATTAGAATTACACCAGATTTCTCACCAGAGACTATGAAAGCCAGAAGACCCTGGGCAGATGTTATACAGAACCTAAGAGAACACAAATGCCAGCCCAGGCTGCTATACGCAGCAAAACTCTCAATTGCCATAGATGGAGAAACCAAAGTATTCCATGAAAAAAAAAATTCACTCAATATCTTTCCATGAATTCAGCCCTTCAAAGGATAATAATGGGAAAACACCAACACAAGGACAGAAACTACACCCTAGAAAAAGCAAGAAAGTAATCCTTCAACAAACCTAAAAGAAGACAGCCACAAGAACAGAATCCTAACTTCAACAACAAAAATAATAGGAAGCAACAATTACTTTTTAAAATTTTTTCTTAATATCAATAGACTCAATTCCCCAATAAAAAGACATCGACTAATAGACAGGATATACAAACAGGACCCAATATTTTGCTGCTTACAAGAAACCCACATCAGGGAAAAAGACAGACACTACCTCAGAATGAAAGGCTAGAAAACAATTGTCCAAGCAAATGGTCTAAAGAAACAAGCTGGAGTAGCCATTCTAATATCAAATAAACTCGACTTCCAACCCAAAGTATTCAAAAAGGACAAGGAAGGGCACTTGATACTCATTAAAGCTAAAATCTTCCAAAATAAACTCTCAATTCTGAACATCTATGCTCCAAATGCAAGGGTAGCCACATTCATTAAAGAAACTTTAGAAAAGCTCAGAACACACATTGTACCTCACACAATAATAGTGGGAGACTTCAACACTCCACTCTCACCAATATACAGATCCTGGAAACAAAAACTAAACAGAGACATATGGACACTAACATGTTAAACAAATGGATTTAATAGATATCTACAGAACATTTTATCCTAAAACAAAAGGATATACATTCTTCTCAGCGCCACATGGTACCTCATCCAAAATTGACCATATAATTGGTCACAAAACAGGCCTCCACAGATACAAAAATATTGAAATTATCCCATGCGTACTATCAGATCACCATGCACTAAGGCTGATCTTCAATAACAACATGAATAATAGAAAGCCAGCATTCACATGGAAACTGAACAACACTCTACTCGATACCTTGGTCAAGGAAGAAATAAAAAAAGAAATTAAAGACTTTCTAGAGTTTAATGAAAATGAAGCCACAACATACCCAAACTTATGGGACACAATGAAGGCAGTCCTGAGAGGAAAACTCATAGCCCTGACTGCCTCCAAAAAGAAACTAGAGAGAGCATACACTAGCAGCCTGACAGCATACCTAGAAGCTCTAGAATAAAAGGAAGCAAATTTATCCAAGAGGAGTAAATAGCAGGAAATAATCAAACTCAGGGCTGAAATCAACCAAGTGGAAACAAAAAGAACTATGCAAAGAATCAACCAAACCAGGAGCTGGTTCTTTGAGAAAATCAACAAGATAGATAAACCCTTAGCCAGACTCACTAGAGGGCACAGGGACAGTATCTTAATTAACAAAATCAGAAATGAAAAAGGAGACATAACAACAGAACCTGGGGAAATCCAAAACATTATCAGGTCCTACTACAAAAGGTTATACTCAACAAAACTGGAAAACCTGGATGAAATGGACAACTTCCTAGACAGATACCAGGTACCAAAGTTAAATCAGGATCAGATTAACTATCTAAAAAGTCCCATATCCCCTAAAGAAATGGAGGCAGTCATCAATAGTCTCCCAACCAAAAAAAGCCCAGGACTATATGGGTTTAGTGCAGAGTTCTATCAGACCTTCAAAGAAGACCTAATTCCAACTCTCCTCAAACTATTACACAAAATAGAAACAGAAGGTACTCTACCCATTCATTTTATGAAGCCATAATTACTCTGATACCTAAACCACACAAAGATCCAACAAAGAAAGAGAACTTCAAACCAATTTCTGTCATGAATATCAATGCAAAAATACTCAATAAAATCCTTGCAAACTGAATCCAAGAACACATCAAAATGATCATCCATCATGACCAAGTAGGCTTCATCCAAGGCATGCAGGGATGGATTAATATACAGAAATCCATCAACATAATTCACTATATATATACAAACTCAAAGAAAAAAAACCACATGATCATCTTGTTAGATGCTGAGAAAGTATTTGACATAATCCAACACCCATTCATGATAAAAGTCTTGGAAAGATAAGGAATTCAAGACCCATGCCTAAACATAATAAAAGCAATCTACATCAAACAAGTAGCCAACATCAAACTAAATGGAGAGAAACTCAAAGTTATCCCACTAAAATCAGGGACTAGACAAGGCTGTCCACTTTCTCCCTACATATTCAATATAGTACTTGAAGTCCTAGCCAGAAGAATTTGACAACAAAAGGAGATCAAGGGGATACAAATTGGAAAGGAAGAAGTCAAAATATCACTATTTGTCGATGACATGATAGTATATATAAGTGACCCTAAAAATTCCACCAGAGAACTCCTAAACTTGATAAACAGCTTCAGTGCAGTAGCTGGATATAAAATTAACTCAAACAAATCAATGGCCTTTTTCTACACAAAGGATAAATGCACTGAGAAAGAATTTAGGGAAACAACATCCTTCACAATAGTCACAAATAATATAAAATACCTTGGTGTGACTCTAAGGAAGTGAAAGATCTGTATGACAAGAACTTCAAGTCTCTGAAGAAAGAAATTGAAGAAGATCTCAGAAGATGGAAAGACCTCCCATGCTCATGGATTGGCAGTAATAATATAGTCAAAATGGCTATCCTGCCGAAAGCAATCTACAGATTCAATGCAATCCCCATCAAAATTCCAACTCAATTCTTCACTGAGTTAGAAAGGGCAATTTGCAAATTCATCTGGAATAATAAAAAAAAAAAAAACTAGGACAATAAAAACTATTCTCAACAATAAAAGAACCTCTGATGGAATCACCATGCCTGACCTCAAGCTGTACTACAGAGCAATTGTGATAAAAAACTTCATGGTACTGGTACAGTGACAGACATGTAGATCAACGGAATAGAATTGTAGACAAAGAAATGAACCCACACACCTATGGTCACTTGATCTTTGACAAGGGAACTAAAACCATCCAGTGTAAAAAGGACAGCATTTTCAACAAATGGTGCTGGCACAACTGGTGGTTATCATGTAGAAGAATGTGAATTGATCCATTCTTTTCTCCTTATGCAAAGCTCAAGTTTAAGTGGATCAAAGACCTCTACAAAAAAACAGAGACACTGAAATTTATAGAGGAGAAAGTGGGGAAAATCCTCAAAGATATGGGCACAGGGGAAAAATTCCTAAACTGAACAGCAATGGCTTGTGCTGTAAGATCAAGAATTGACAAATGGGACCTCATGAAATTGCATAGCTTCTGTAAGGCAAAAGACACTGTCAATAAGACAAGAAGGCCACTAACAGATTGGGAAAGGATTTTTACCAATCCTATATCTGATAAGGGACTAATGTCCAATATATACTAAGATCTCAAGAAACTGGACCCCAGAAATTCAAATAACCCCATTAAAAATGGGGTACAGAGCTAAACAAAGAATTCTCAAGTGAGGAATACAGAAGGGCTGAGAAGCACCTGAAATAATGTTGAAAATCCTTAATCATGAGGGAAATGCAAATCAAAACAACCCCGAGATTCCACTTCATACCAGTCGGAATGGCTAAGATCAAAAATTCAGGTGACAGCAGATGCTGGAGAGGATGTGGAGAAAGAGGAACACTCCTCCATTGCTGGTAGGATTGCAAGCTTGTACAACCACTCTGCAAATCTGTAAGGCAGTTCCTCAGAAAACTGGACATAGTACTACCACTAGATCCAGCAATACATCTACTTGGCATATACCCAGAAGATGTTCCAACTGGAAATAAGGACACATGCTTCACTATGTTCACAGCAGCCTTATTTATAATAGCCAGAAGCTGGAAAGAACCCAGATGACCCTCATCAGAGGAACGAATACAGAAAAATATGCTACGTTTACACAATGGAGTACTACTCAGCTATTAAAAACAATGAATTTATGAAATTCTTGGGCAAATGGATGTATCTGGAGGATATCATCCTGAGTGAGGTAACCCAATCACAGAAGAAGTCACTTGATACACACTCACTGATAAATGGATATTAGCCCAGAAACTTAGAATACCCAAGATACAATTTGCAAAACACAAGAAAATCAGGAAGAAGACCAGTGTATGGATACTTCATTCCTCCTTAGAATAGCGAACAAAATACCCATGAAAGGAGTTACAGAGACAAAGTTTGGAGCTATGATGAAAGGATGGACCATCCAAAGACTACCTTACTCAAGGATCCTTCTCATATTCAACCACCAAACCCAGACACTATAGTATATGCATGCAAGATTTTGCTGAAAGGACCCTGATATAGCTATCTCGAGTGAGGCTATGCTAGTGCCTGGGAAATACAGAAATGGATGCTCACAGTCATCTATAGGATGGAACACAGGGCCCCCAATGGAGGAGCTAGAGAAAGTACCCAAGGAGCTGAAGGGGTCTGCAACCCAATAGATGGAAGAACAATATGAACTAACCAGTACCCCCAGAGCTCATGTCTGTAGCTGCATATGTAGCAGAAGATGGCCTAGTCAGCCATCAATGAGAAGAGAAGCCCCTTGGTCTTGCAAATTTTATATGCCCCAGTACAGGGGAATGCCAGGGCCAAGAAGTGGGAGTGGGTTGTTAGAGGAGCAGGGTCGGGGGGAGGTATAGGGAACTCTCAGGATAGCATTTGAAATGTAAATAAAGAAAATATCTAATTTTTAAAAAGAGAGAGAGAAACATAAAGAGTGGGTAGAATAGAAAATTATCTAGGAGGAGTTGGAAAAGGAGTAAGAATATAATCAATAAATATTCTATGAAATTCTCAAAAAATAAGAATTAAAACCACCCTCACTTCTGGGATACTTCCTTCATACTCTCCATGCTTACAAGTCATACAGTTGTTACATCTTTCATGTCTTTATCTTTATTCTTTTGGTACAGAATTCCTATTTTCATTTTATTAGTCTTCTGAATAATTTTTAAAATTTTACTTAAAGGTCCTTCTTCAATAGGCATGCCTCTTCTGCCTACAGTACATTTTATATATATTTCCTGATTTCTATTAACACATACTTTTTTCACATATATGCCTGACCTCTCTGTTTTTGTTCTTGTGAGACAGTGTCTTATATAATCCAGGCTGGTCATGAGCCAGATATACATCCAAAGATAGCCTTGTACTCCTGATTCTCCTTCCTCTTCCTCTCAATCATGTCTGCTACTATGCTTAATGGCTATGACCTTCTCCAAAGCAAGAATTATGATTTCACATTTTCTTTCCCATTATGATAGATACCATAGCATAAGTGCGTGAGATAAATATTATTGTGACAAATATTGACAGATAGTTTTGTCTTTATTAAAGATAATTTTAAAAAGGAAGATCCTGTCATCATGGAAAAATAAAACTGTTTTCCAGCCATAAGCAAGAAAAGGCATAATCTAAAAGGCAGTTCCTGAAAATGCTTTGTATTAATAATTAATAATTACAGTAGCATTATTTTTTATATGAGACAGAAGTAAAAAGTATTTTCTAAGGTTTGGTGGCATATAACTGTAATTCCAGCTAGTAGGGAAGCTAAGGATGGATTACCAGAAGTCAAGGTCTGCACACACTACAGAATGCATCCAAAGCTAGCCTGGACAACCCAATAAGACCCTGACTACAGAGAATGTGGCTCGGTAGTATAGTGCCTTCTTCATAAGTGTAAGGTTCTAAACCCAGTCCCCAGTACTGAGGAAGACAGAACAAGAATTCAACAATGATTACTGCAGGAAAGAAGGCACAGACATGTGACATAAAAACTGCTTTACAAGAACAGATGGACATGTGGAGGTGGTGCTCGGGGCTTATTTTTAAGGAAAAGTCCCCTGTCATCCTCCATTTGGCCCTCCTGAGCTGACCACCAGCAGGAGTTTGGATGGGATTGTGGAGTTCCTTGGAGTAAAACTATATTCTCTCATATGGTCCTAATCTAATTCAAGGGGCCCAAATTGGCTGGGAAGACAAAACCACCCAGGCAAAAAGAGTCAAATATCCTCAGTAAATATTGGCACTGCTCATTTACTCTTTATTGGACCATTACCACAAAGATAGAAGAAGACAATTCTAACCCAGAAAATATAATTAGTCAGCCTGCTGGTCTGCATTCTAATTTAATCTGGACAGCTGTGCCAGGAGCTTTGTTAGCATGACACTGGGAGGTGGAGAATACAATTACCAAGCAATAGAGGAGGGAAGGAGCAAAGGGATCCTGACCAGTGTGTGCCTGCAAAGAGGATGCAGTGGGGGAAGGGTATCACAGAGGATGAGAATTCTCCTGGGAGAAAAAAAAAAAGTGGCTTCTGGCCAGGGATCAACAGAGACATTAGTTTTGCTTTAGAGAAATTACATGTGTGTGTGATTTTGTCTCTAGGTGTGAGTGCATGCTTGTCATGAATGTGTGTGTGTGTGTGTGCTTGTCATGTGTGTGTGTGTGTGTGTGTGTGTGTGTGTGTGCATGCTTGTCATGTGTGTGTGTGTGTGTGTGCAGTGGTGCTGGAGTATCTGGAGAAGAGGATTTGTATTTGAGAACCGGTCCATTCTGCATGATGAATGTGAATCTGAGAGTATATGGATCCTTTCTGGGTGACCCTGGAGCTAGGTTAAAGATTGTTGGAGCAAGTTATAGTTGAACTGGGAGAGATATTCTCAGATATATTTCAGCTCAATGTGGAAAGCAAAGTAAGATCTGAGTGTTGCACACCTGCTGTGTTATTCCTTTCACTTTAAGGAAGAATAATTGTAATTTAAAGAACAATCCTTAGATTACTCCACCCATACAGAAAAGCCTCCAGCTACTAATTTGCTTCCAGGTTGTTTACTTCATGTTGAGCTCTACTAAGGAGCTTATGTTTATTATCATACGGAATCTTTACAAAGCCAAGCAAGGTATTAAATATTATAATCCACCCACTCATCAACTGAAAAAACTGAGGTTCAGGAAAATAAAATAAAATGTTCTGAGACAAATATTAGCAAATGTTGAAGGCAGGAACCAAATCTAGGCCAGACTGATTCTAAATATGCTAACTATTGTTTTCTCCATTTACACATGGGGAACTGGGCCTCATAGCAACATAGCCATTTACATTAGCTGTAAATATGACCTAGTGTCAGAACTGAAAATAGACTTTCATCTCATGAGTTTGCTTTTTTGTGGAGTACCTATGGGAAAAGAGGGAGGTATTGCTTACCAAAGGTAAAGCTGGATATTCAGAAAAAAACAAAAACAAATAAAAACCAGGTTTTCTTACCCTCAATCTAATGCTTTCACTAATATAAAACTATACTGTTAGCTTGTTTACTATGGAGTAGTTTCACATTCCCTATTTAGCATCCCTTCCTTGTTATATGAGAAAACAAAAGACTTCAGGGTACTAGAGTTGCCCAAACTCAAATACCAAGTAAATGGTAGAATCAAGACTCAAATCCAACACCTCTCTGAGAAGCATACTGTCTCTTCCTGCATGGTGACAACTCCACCTCTATACCCTAACAGATTTGTACAATTAAACTATCCTTTGAAAAGGAAAAGTATACTCTGTTGGCCTAGGATAACTGAAGAAAATGGAGGTGCAAGGCATAGTGACACACGCCTTTAATCCCAGCACTCTGAAGGCAGAGGCGGGTGGATCTTTTTGAGTTAGAGGCCAGACTGATCAACATAGTAAGTTCCAGGACAGCTAGGACCTACATATAGAGACCCTACCTTAAAAAAAAAAGTAAGATGACATTTGACTGGTGGACTTATTAAGAATAGCATGCTTTTAAACCCTCAGAATTAATATTCCTTGTGGCTCTCAACCTCTCCCCTGTTTTGTATCAACCTTCAGAATAATTCTCTTTCACCCTACTTGCCTCATGGATTATAATACAGGGCAGAGAAGGTGCCCAGTTTTTTCTTCTGCCTCATGCAATGAGACTGCTACTTCTTCAGCTTTTTCTCAATAACAGCCTCTCTCTGGGCTTTGAGAGGTACTGGGAGTGAGAGGAGAACTCACCAGTTTCCTCTAGTGAAAGCAGAATGGGAGATGCTCTGTCTGACTTTTAAAAACTGACAAAGCCAGCCTTGCCCTAATAGCTCAGCTGCACAGCATCTGCCCTACACCCAGAGCGGTTCTTCTCTAGGGTCTCTGCCAATCTCCAGGGCTCTGGAAAGATGAACCAAACAGGGCACAGATGAGCCCTTTTCCTAAAGCCTATCAACATCACTGGGCCAATGCACATAGCCCATGTTCAGGAAGCCAGAAGTGTCATGAGTATAGAGACATCGACAGCTCATGGGCAGCTTCTTAATGACCATATCCGTGGTGAAAACTGACAGTCTTTCCTCTAGAAGATTTCTCTACTGTAGATTTCCATATAATCTTACTGCAAAATGGTGGGGGGATATGGAGTAGATGACATTTGTCTAGTCTGTAGCTGAAAATCTATTGTCTACACAACTAGTGGAAAAAGCAAGCCTTTCCTCCCCTCAAAGCTCTTATTTTAGTTGTGTCCTCTTTTGTGGTAAGCAGAAAGGATTTGAGAGAGTGGATTGAAAAGATGGAGAAGAGCAGCTATAGGGGTGATGGACATCAGAAGAGAGATTATGAGATCAGATGTTGTTTCTGCATTACATGCAGTTTTCATTTCTCATTTCATTTTTTTATTTTAAAGTCCAGAATTGTTCTTTCATCTTTCCGTCTTGCATGACATTGACATTTTTTAAGAATGTGGTGTGGCATTGTAGAGTGTTCTTGAGTTTGATTTCTCCATAGTTCATGTAATCAGATTTGGACAGGTAGTGCTGTGAATGATGTTATCTGCCTAAGTGTACAGCACCAAGAAGCATATGAGAAGGCTCTGCCTTCTATGGGGGTTGTAGTCATGCTCTTTGACAGGTTATTTCTCCACTAGTGCAATAAGCCTATTCAAGCCAGATTAGATTATTAAAGGCAGGTTTATCAAAAAGTTGCTCTTAGGCAGGAGAGTTCAATGTTCCCAAGAAAGGAGGCTAGGGAAGTTGCTGTGGTGGGGATGGGATGGGGAAGAGAGAAAGAAAGAAATGGATGCCCTGGACCTGCAGGGATAATCAGTGAGGACCCAGGGCAGGAGAGAGAGAGAGAAAGAGAGAGAGAGAGAGAAAGAGAGAGAGAGAGAGAGAGAATGAGAGCAAGTCAATTCAATACTGATCAAGCTCTGAAAACTTTATTTGGGAGTGACAATATAAGCATAAGCAATAGGAGGCTCCAAGGGAGGGGGGAAGAGCCCAGGGGCTCTCTGAAGGTCAGGTGGCAATCTTCAGCTCCTGGAACCAATGGTCACAGAGTCCTCTTTTCCCATAAACATTCTTACTGTTATGACCACGAATGTTCTGTCTTGATGTTTATGTAAACTAGAAAATATCCACAAGGTCATAGCTAAGGCCATGGCTCCCAGCATCTCCTCCCTTTCAATTATTTTCAATAAGGCCTCACGTAACTGGGGTTGTCAATAGTCATCACATCCTTGGATGAGTGGGCATTAACCAGCTGGGGCAGCATTGACCTGATTCCTCCCATGGGTACTGTCATGACCCACTGTCATGGCTCTTGGTATCTTTTGGGGAAGGGAGGCAGAGCCTTAGAGAAATCCTTAGGATAATGTTGAGAATAGATACCAACCTCCTTCAAACCAGGTTTGTCTCACAGGGAATTCAGAGATGGTCCATTTTAGACCTTCCCCTGTGGTGTTTAGCCTCGCACCCACGTGGTGCCCATACTGGATTCATTTTATCAAGAACCAGTATGCACAGGTCTGAATCCTATGCAGCAGATAAAGGAGAATTGTCAACCTCAGGTTCAGCAAGGCCTCTGTCAGCCAAATCCAGTCTATGATAATAAACTTGCAAAGGTTTTGATGACAAGGAATCAATCTGCTGTTTTATAAAACCAGTAATTCTATTAAAAGTAAAAGACCCCAAGGTTACTAATAATAAAATGCTTATTAAAGGTCCAAGGAGGGGCATCAAGAGGGTGTACATAGAAGACTTCTACCAATTATCAGCAACGACTGAAAACTGTTTTCTCTGGAGCTCCAACTTAAGTTTATGTAACTGTTGGATTCGTGTTCCCACTATATCTGATTCATTTACATAAAAGCAACATTCTTCTTGCAGAAAAAGACAGGTGCCACCTTTCTCAGCAGTCAAGTCAAGTGCTCTTTGATTCTGTAAGGCAACTTGGGCAAGAGAAGTTAACTGTCTTTGCAAAGAAGCTAATGACTCAATGGAGGCTTCCACTACCAACGCAAATTATTGAGATAATTTGGCAGTGGTAAGAAGAGAATGGGTTAAAATTCCTCCAGCCAAACCGGCAGCCACGCAGAGGTTACCAAGGAGATGCCGGTCACTGCAGGGAGGAAAATAGCTCACTTGATTCTAATATCTGGGGGGGCTATTCCAGCTCAAATACTTGGGGGGAGTTAGCAAGGTCAACTGAGGAACTAGGGTCACAGGAAGACACAGCAATTCTTTATTTATGTTATAATTCTTTCTTTGCAACACTAGGGCAAAAGTGCCTGTAGCTGTGTCTCCCACAAGAGTATATGGAGGCTTTAGTTCTAAATCTTTAGTAATTAATTTCTCTATTGATGGTGAGATTTCCTCCAGCAAGCATATTCATCAACTTAGTGTTGTTTACCGTTACCTCAACTTCTAGACCTTCCCACACTGTTGGATGTAATAAAGGGAGGATCAGGGATGAAGGCCCAATACAACTTCTCTATCATCATTGTCAGGACACTCTACAAACTCACAATCAGAATCATTCTTCGTCCCAGCATCAGCATGTCTCATTAACCACTCTAGCAGATAGCATGCTCCTTCGGCATCCTGTAGAAAAAAAACACAACATGCCCTCTCTCTTCCCTACACTCAGAGAGTTTCTTAGCATTGAAATTTTAAAATTTTTGTGGTGTATGGGAATATGACTCTCCCTTTTTTTTATTCAAAAGCCAATTGTTCAGAGTGCAGTGCACACGTTCAATAACTCCTTGTCCCATGGATTATAAGGAATTCCAGTTTTATGTTCAGTTTCAAATTCCTTACAAAATTGTATAAAGTTGTTTCCAGTATAAGCAGGACCATTATCTGTTTTATAGGCTGAATGGCTTGTTCCACAAATTTTTGACATAATGTAGGTCTGTTAGCCATGCCTTGAGAAAGAACTAACCATTGATACCTTTTCATTGGCTCTTTAAAATTAATAGAAAGAACACTAAAAGCAAATCTTTTCACAATCCTGAGGATGCAAAGGAATAGTAAAGAAACAGTCTTTTAATTCTACTGCTATTTTATAATATCCTTTATGAATGTCTCCACCTGCTTGATTTTTTTAAGATTTCAAAACACTGGCTACAGCACACAATTCAATTATCTGTACTGAAGCAGGAGGAAATTCAAAAGCATAAACATGTGATCCAATCACATATATTTCTCTCCCATAGAGGGGCTATTTATAAATACAGTAGATATATTCTTTATGTGATGCATGCATAAATTTATAGGGAATACAAAGCATGCATAGAAGTAATTTTAACAACTTATCTTTTTGTATAATGATTATAAATTTTACCTACAAAGTTTACAGTGTAATAGACCAAATATCGAAATTTTGTAATAACCAATTTAATTGCTGTTTGAGACAAGAAACAGACATATCATCAGGTTTTTAAGATTTTTTTTAAATATCTTCATGATTTTATCTTACAATTTTTGAATAACACGACAGTTTCATAATAGGATGTTAAAACTTTACTTGGAGATGAAGAAAGATGATTCCACATTAATGTTCTCTTTTACCAAAGAATTGCTGTGGGAACATTGAGATACAATAACTAAAATAAGCAGTTAATGTTTAATTACCACTGATTACAATAGATAACAATTGATTATAGAAGCTTCCTTTACTCTATATGGAGTAGGCAGGTCAGGTTGTAATGCCTTTAGAAGTCCCACAGCCTCATGGACATTTCATAATCTTAAATTTAAACTTTATTTGAACAACATCTGAGTAGATCTGTAATAATGTTGTTTTGTCTTAAAAATAATTCCTGGGAGGCAAGGGGAGGGGAGGTCCCAAAACTTCCCTACCAGGATTTGCAAAACAAAAGAAACGCCACACAAGCCTCACTGAGGCTGCTCTGAGCTTTGCATTAGCTCAAATATAATCTGAGCATACTGCTAGAGTCTTGGCCCAAAGATTTATCCCTTTGCAGTGAGGTCAGATTCCAGGGGAACAATTTGACTGTCTGTCTATGCCTCTAATTTTTCTGATTATTGTGGCCAGCATTTCCTCTTATCCCTTTTTAATTCCCTGGCTTCATGTTTCTTAAAGATCATTCCCAAGTGCTAGCATTGTCAACATGTGCCACTGTGCTAGGTTCTAGTCTATGTTATTTACCTCTCTTTGTTCTTGTTTCCTAACTGTAATGGATATCTCATACAATTATACACACACACACACACACACACACACACACACACACACACACACACACATATATATACACATACATATACATACATACACATATACACATATATTGTTCCTCCTCCTTGTCTTTGCTTCCTTTGGATGTTATCTAATTATCATGTCCCTATCCTGTCACTCTCTCATAGTTTGCCTCTACCCTGGTTTATCCTTCTGCCTCACTGCACATCTCTGATTCTGACTCTGGTCTCTGTCTTTGTCAGCCTCATGTTTCCTCAACTCTTCCTCTTGCCTGTCTCTTACTTACTGGTTCCTCCTCTAAATATTTCCTATTCAGAGTATCTTTCTCATCTCAGACCTCTCTAATCTCTTTCATCTCTATTTCCACTTCTCCTCACTGTTAACCTCTCTATTTGCCACTGTCATCCATCTCTCCTGAGTCTGCTGAAGCTTTGCTCTTCCTTACAGTCTTAGCTCACTTCTTTCCAGACCTCTATACACATCTGTCTTCCTCATCTTCTCTTCTTTTTTTTCATTTCTCTTCCTCTGCACTTTCTTATCGACTTACACAATCCTTTCATCGACTTACCCTGTCCTTTCTTCTAACTTCTGTAACTTCCTATTACCTTGGTTATATTGTTGGGGCACTTTCTAGCCCCACAGAGACAAGACCCTCATCAGAGCCTGACAGACTCGCAGGTGCTCCTTACCTTGGACAGGAGAAACCCCTAGTGAGCAGATGCCTCTCACGCTGGAGCTTGGAACAGACTCATGGCCAGTAGCACAGGGGTGGGGCTGCCTGAGAAGACACATGGGGCCGGGAAGGGAGTGTAGCAGGTTGTACTGGGCCACTGATATCTCAAAGTGAAGAATTTTTTCTGCTAACAAGAGACGGGATGCAGGGGAAAGGGAAACACCATTAGGCAAGTATGAGAAGCAACCAGGTCAAGGAACACCACAGGGCACCCCTGGCGGGCCAATTACACAGCTTCCTCTATCTCTCCTTCTCAGATCTCTCTCACAGTGTGGGTGACACTGTGGCGATCTCTGTGCAGATCTTCACTCACTTCCTAATAAAGTGGCGATCCAGTGCGAACCTTCATTCACCCTCTAAAGAGGCAGCAGTTCAATGAGAAGAGAAGAGAAGAGAAGAGAAGAGAAGAGAAGAGAAGAGAAGAGAAGAGAAGAGAAGAGAAGAGCAGAGCCACACGCTGGACACCAATTTAACCCAGGCCTTCAGGGATAATCAGCGGGGACCCAGGGCAGGAGAGAGAGAGAAAGAGAGAGAGAGAGAGAGAGAGAGAGAGAGAGAGAGAGAGAGAGAGAGAAAGTCAAATCAAACTGATCAAGCTCCAAAAGCTTTATTCGGGTGTGACAATATAAGCATAAGCAAGAGGAGGCTCCAAGGGAGTGGGGAAGAGCCCAGGAGTTCTCTGAAGGTCTGGTGGCAATCTTCAGCTCCTGGAACCAACGGTCACAGTGTCCTCTTTTCCCATAAACATTCTTACTGCTATGACCACGAATGTTCTCTCAGGATTGTTTATGTAAACTAGAAAATATCCACAAGGCCATAGCTAAGGCCATGGCTCCCAGCAAATGGGTGCACATACAGAAAGAGGAGAAAGAGAAGAGAGCAAGAGCAACAGACCAAAATGTCTGGATTATATAGGGAAGGCAGCCCAGCCCCTGGGCTGGAAAGTTCAGGTAGGGATGCTGGGAGAACCTGAAAGCCAAGTCTGCTTTGATGTGTAAAATATGCACCTCAGTCCCTTGTTTCAGGGTGGGGAGGGTGCAGGACAGGGAAAAGAAGGGTGCAGAGGGGGAGGGAAATACAGAATACTTTTTCTCACCTATAAATTTATGGTTTTCTTTTAAAATTATTAAATTCTTTTAAATATTTTAAAGTTATATAAACATTTTATTCCTATCAAACTTTCAACAACTACTAGTTTTGGATATTTAGTGTGTCCAATGATAAATCAATAAAAATTGAGCTTCCTGGGGTAAAGTTAGAGCTATGTTTAGAAATAGTACCATCAGAGGAGGAAGAGAGGGGAGAGGGGGACTTGTACCTCAAGCTCCTTAATACTATCAACTTTCCTTCTGCCTGAAACTCTGATACTGGGTTCAGAAAATATTTAAACCTTGAGTCTAACACAAAATCTCAGTAGACTGGGTGATGATGGGGCTATGTTTCCAGGCTAAGGCAAGCCCAGTTTGTGATCAGAGATTTTGATATTTTCCCTATTCAATTATGTTCACTGAGAACTGTAGCCCTGGCTTAGTAAGATACCACATTACATTCTTCAAAAATGTCATTGTCATGAAAGATGGGTAAAGATGAAAGTACAATTCTGGACTTTAAAAGAGAAGAAAAATGAAAATTGCATGTAATGCATGATCCTGAACATGTTTAGGTAACTTTTGTGCATGTATGTGTGGTGTATGCATGTGTACAATGAATGTGGGGTTGTGCTTGCCAGAAAGTGAGTATTTGGACAGAGTTTGATGTTTCAATATCTTCCTCAGTTGCTTCTCCAACTTTTTTTTTCCTTTTGATAGGCTCTCATATTGAACCTGGAGCTTGCTATTTGGATTAAGATGGCTACCCTGTTACATTCAAGGATATACCTGTCTCCAATCAGCCCCCAATCAACAGGGTTGCAGGCATGAAGTGTCACATGCATTTTTACTAGGGTACTAAGGATTCAAACCCCAGTACTCATGCTTACCCAAGAAACACTTTACCCATTGAACCATCTCCCCAGCCCAGAAAGTAAAATTTTAGTTAAGTCTGTAAGTTAGAGTTAAATAGCAATATTGCATCATTGTGAAATTTCTTGATTTTTTTTTTTTTTTTTTTTTTTTTGGTTTTTCGAGACAGGGTTTCTCTGTGTAGCCTTGGCTGTCCTGGAACTCACTCTGTAGACCAGGCTGGCCTCGAACTCAGAAATCCGCCTGCCTCTGCCTCCCAAGTGCGGGGATTAAAGGCGTGCACCACCACGCCCGGCAATTTCTTGATTTTTATAAATACAATTTAGCTACAAAAATTACTATCCTTGTTTTAAGCTGAATAGTAAATGAGTAGACATTATGTCTACAGGACATTCTCAGAAAGTTCAGGAAGAAGAAATAATAAAGCAAGGTATTAATAATCCTAAATTATAATGACAGGAATAGAGTTACAACCTTTGTAAATTTGAAATACTTTCAAAACAACTGGGTATTTCCACAAAGTTAGATCCTGAGACAAGGCACTGAGCTCCCTATATTTAGCCTCATATCGTGTCATCTTAGGATTCAATCATTTCCCGCTGACAGTGTAACCACTTGATTTTCTTCAAATGTACCTACCATTTTACATCTTAGAATGTGCTCAATTAGCATTCTTTTTGTCTAATCAGACCTTTTTGTGCTATCTCACCTTTGAAATTCTTTTTAACTTTGGTCATCCTTAATTAAATATGATCAATTTAAGAAAAAAAATCCCTTTACTGTCCATTTATCTGTAAATATGTCCCCTCCAGTTATTCAAATTAGATGAACACACTGGTCCACATGCTTCTCTGATTGAGGTCAACCTAGAAAGTAAGGACTTTGTAATTGCGAACTCCGAATTGGGTGTCGGCTGCCACCTGGTGGTGATTAACAGTACATAAGCTTGAATGTTTCTTTCTGAACTCAAAATCTTAGGAGGAAAAGATCTCCCATGCTCATGGATTGGCAGGATTAATATAGTCAAAATGGCTATCCTGCCGAAAGCAATCTACAGATTCAATGCAATCCCCATCAAAATCCCAACTCAATTCTTCACTGAGATAGAAAGGACAGTTTGCAAATTCATCTGGAATAATAAAAAACCTAGGATAGCAAAAACTATTCTCAACAATAAAAGAACCTCTGGGGGAATCACCATGCCTGACATTAAGCTGCACTACACAACAATTGTGATAAAAACTGCATGGTACTGGTACAACAACAGACAGATAGATCAATGGAATAGAATTGAAGACCCAGAAATGAATCCACACACCTATGGTCACTTGATCTTTGACAAGGGAGCTAAAACCATCCAGTGGAAAAAGGACAGCATTTTCAACAAATGGTGCTGGCACAACTGGCGGTTATCATGTAGAAGAATGGGAATTGACCCATTCTTATCCCCATGTACAAAACTTAAGTCTAAGTGGATCAAAGACCTCCACATAAAACCAGAGACACTGAAATTTATAGAGGAGAAAGTGGGGAAAACCCTCAAAGGTGTGGGCACAGGGGAAAGATTCCTAAACAGAACAGCAATGGCCTGTGCGGTCAGATCAAGAATTGACAAATGGGACCTTATGAAATTGCAAAGCTTCTGTAAGGAAAAAGACACAGTCAGCAAGACAAAAAGGCCACCAACAGATTGAGAAAGGATTTTTACCAATCTTAAATCTGATAGGGGACTAATATCCAACATCTACAAAGAGCTAAAGAAGCTGGACTCCAGGAAAACAAATATCCCCATTAAAAAATGGGGTACAGAGCTAAACAAAGAATTCTCAACTGAGGAACTCTGAATGGCTGAGAAACATCTGAAAAAAATGTTCAACATCTTTAATCATCAGGGAAATGCAAATCAAAACAACACTGAGATTCCACCTCGCACCAGTCAGAATGGCTAAGATCAAAAATTCAGGTGACAGCAGATGCTGGCGAGGATGTGGAGAAAGAGGAACACTCCTCCATTGCTGGTGGGATTGCAAGCTTGTACAACCACTCTGGAAGTCAGTCTGGCATTTTCTCAGAAAATTGGACATAGTACTACCGAAAGATCCTGCAATACCTCTCCTGGACATATACCCAGAAGATGTTCCAACTGGTAAAAAGGACACATGTTCCACTATGTTCATAGCAGCCTTATTTGTAATAGCCAGAAGTTGGAAAGAACCCAGATGTCCCTCAACAGAGGAATGGATACAGAAAATGTGGTACATTTACATAATGGAGTACTATTCTGCTATTAAAAAATGAATTTATGAAATTCTTGGGCAAATGGATGAATCTGGACGACATTATCCTTAGTGAGGTAACCCAATCACAAAAGAAGTCATTGGACATGCGCTCACTGATAAATGGATATTAGCCCAGAAACTTTGAATACCCAAGATACAATCTGCAAAACACAAGAAAATCAAGAAGGAAGACCAGAGTGTGGATACTTCATTCCTCCTTTGAATAGGAAACAAAATACCCATGAAAGGAGTTACAGAGACAAAGTTTAGAGCTAAGATGAAAGAATGGACCATAAAGAGACTAACCCACCAGGGATCCATCCCAAAATCAGTCACTAAACTCAGACACTTGCATAGGACAGCAAGTGTTTACTGAAGGGACCCTGATATAGCTGACTCCCACAGAAGTGGATGCTCACAGTCATCCATAAGAGGGAGCACGGGGTCCACATTGGAGAAGCTAGAGATAGAACCCCAGGAGCTGAAGGGGTCTGCAACCCTAGAAGAGGAACAACAATATGAACTAATCAGTACCCCCAGAACTCATGTCTCTAGCTCCATATGTAGCAGAAGATGGCCTAGGTGGCCATCATTGGGAGGAGAGGCCCCTTGGTACTGCAAACTTTATATGCCCCAATACAGGGGAACGCCAGGGCCAAGAAGTGGGAGTGGGTGAGCAGGGGAGCAGGGAGCGGGCAGTGGGGAGGGGATTTTCAGGATAGCAGTTGAAATGTAAATTAAGAAAATATCTAATAAAAAAAAAGAAGAAAAAAAAGAAGTCATTTCCAGAGTGGTTGTACCAGCTTACAATCCCATCAACAATGGAGGAATGTTCCTCTTTCTCCACATTCTCACCTGCATATGCTGTCACCTGAGTTTTTGACCTTAGCCATTCTGACTCGTGTGAGGTGGAATCTCAGGGTTGTTTTGATTTGCATTTTTCTGATGATTAAGGATGTTGAACATTTTTTAGATGTTTCTTAGCCGTTTGGTATTCTTCAGTTGAGAATTCTTTGTTTAGATCTGTACCCCATTTTTCATAGTGTTATTTGGTTTTCTGGAGTCTAACTTCTTGAGTTCTTTGTATATATTGGATATTAGCCTCCTATCAGATTTAGGATTGGTAAAGATCTTTTCCCAATCTGTTGGTTGCCTTTTTGTCTTATTGGCAGTGTCCTTTGCCTTACAGAAGCTTTGTAATTTCATGAGGTCCCATTTGTCGATTCTTGATCTTACAGAACAAGCCATTGGTGTTCTGTTCAGGAATTTTCCCACTGTGGCTCTTCCCCACTTCCTCCTCTATAAGTTTCAGTGTCTCTGGTTTTGTGTGGAGTTCCTTGATCCACTTAGACTTGAGCTTTATACAAGGAGATAAGAATGTATCAATTCACATTCTTCTACATGCTAACTAACTGCCTGTTGAGTCAGCACCATCTGTTGAAAATGCTGTCTTTTTTTGCCACTGGGTGGTTTTAGCTCCTTTGTCAAATATCAAGTGACCATAGGTGTGTGGGTTCATTTCGGGGTCTTTAATTCTATTCCATTGATTTACCTGTCTGTCACTGTACCAGTACCATGCAGTTTTTTGTTGTTGTTGTTGTTTTGTTTTGTTTTGTTTTGATCACAATTGCTCTGTAGGACAGCTCGAGGTCAGGCATGGTAATTTCCCCAGAGGTTCTTTTATTGTTGAGAATAGTTTTTGCTATTGTAGGTTTTTTGTTATTCCAGATGAATTTACAAATTGTCCTCTCTAACTTTAAGAATTGAGTTGGAATTTTGATGGGGATTGCATTAAATCTGTAGATTGCTTTCAGCAAGATAGCCATTTTGACTATATTAATCCTGCCAACCCATTAGCATGGGAGATCTTTCCATTTTCTGAGATCTTCTTCGTTTTCTTTCTTCAGAAACTTGAATCTCTTATCATACAGATCTTTCACTTGCTTAGTGAGAGTCACACCAAAGTATTTTATATTATCTGTGACTATTGTGAAGGGTATTGTTTCCCTAATTTCTTTCTCAACCACTCTGTAAATTAGTTTGGAGGTTCCTCAGAAAATTGGACAGAAGATCCAGCAATAACATTCCTGGGTATATACCCAAATATGCTCCAACTTGTAATAAGGACACATGCTCCACTATGTTCATAGCATCCTTATTTATAATAGCCAGAATCTGGAAAGAACCCAGATTTCCCTCAACAGAGGAATGGATACAAAAAATGTAGTACATTTACACAATGGAGTACTACTCGGCTATTGAATTTATGAAATTCTTAGACAAATGGATGGATCTGGAGGATATCATCCTAAGTAAGATAACCCAATCACAAAAGAACACACATGATATGTGCTCACTGATAAGTGGATATTAGCCCAGAAGCTTAGAATATCCAATATACAATTTGCAAAACACATGAGACTCAAGAAGAAGGAATACCAAAATGTGACTACTTAGATCCTTCTTAGAAGAGGGAAGAAAATACCCATGGAAGGAGTTACAGAGACAAAGTTTGGAGCAGAGTCTGAAGGAAAGACCATCCAGAGACTGCCCCACTTGGGGATCCACCCCATAAACAACCACCAAACCCAGACACTATGACAGATGCCAACAAGAGCCTGCTGACAGGAGCCTGATAGAGCTGTCTGCTGTGAGGCTCTGCCAGTGCCTTGTCCATCCTTTCTCATAGAGCTCCATGCACAAGTCATCGGTCCCTCAGATTACATCGCTGTGTCCAGATTCCACGTCCAGGTGCCAATAATAAACTACCCACTTTATTTCTAGAATTGCAGTCTGCTATATGACATTATTTTGGTCAGTTTCAGGAACTTCTTGAAGATTTTGAATTGTTTACTTTCTGGATTTTAAGATCAGAAAGGAATGTTCAAGGGACTCTAGAACATCCCAGTCTTAAGAAGCTTCCCTCTAAGATCAAATGTTTTATCTCAGAAGAAATTGCTATACAACATAGCCCAAATAAACTAGGAAAGTTTCAATTCTAAATTGCCTGTTTTACTTGCTACCTCCTCCTGTTTCCTATGAGAGGTTACTTTATGCCTTCTTTTCTTCTAGGTAGAGAGAACAGATTTGAAACTATTAAATTCCATGGATTACTCCAAATAGAGAGTTTCTTTGATTGCTCGTTTGTCACAAACTTTCAGGGTCCCATACTATTCAATCCCCAAATGGTCCTTCTCTACTGCAGGTCCATCTCATCCTAGGTGTTAGCAATTCCTCTAGGCACTGCCTAACAGTTAGTTAGCAACAGTCAGGTATGAGCCTGGCTTGCATATAAAGACTGGCCTGTTGAACATTTTTTCAAGTGCTTCTCAGCCCTTCAGTATTCCTCAGGTGAGAATTCTTTGTTTAGCTCTGTGCCCCAATTTTTGATAGGGTTATTTGAATTTCTGGAGTTCAGTTTCCTGAGGTCTTTGTATATATTGAATATTAGCCCCCTATCAGATTTAGGATTGGTAAAAATTCTTTCCCAAACCATTGGTAGCCCTTTTGTCTTATTGAGAATATCTTTTTATTTTAATTAGAGAATTTCTTCATTTACATTTCAAGTGTTATCCCAAAAGTCCCCTATACCCTCCTCCCGCCCTGCTCCTCTACCCTCCCACTCCCACTGCTTGGCTCTGGCATTCCCCTATACTGGGCCATATAAACATTGCTAGACCAAGGGCCTTTGTTCCCCAATAATGGCCAACTAGGCCATCTTCTAATACATATGCAGCTAGAGACATGAGCTCTGGGGGTTCTGATTAGTTCATATTGTTGTTCCATCTATAGGGTTGCAGACCCCTACAGCTCTTGGGAACTCTCTCTAGCTCCTACATTGGGGACCCTGTGTTCTGCCCTATAGATGATTTTGAGCATCCACTTCTGCATTTGTCAGGGACTGTCAAAGCCTCTCAGGAGACAGCTATATCAGGGTCCTTTCAGCAATATCCTGCTGGTGTGTGCAGTAGTGTCTGAATTTGGTGGCTGATTATGTGATGGACTACCAGATGGGACACTCTCTGGATGGTCCATCCTTTCATTTATCTCCAAACTTTGTCTTTGCACCTCCTTCCATGTATATTTTAATCCCTATTCTAGGGAGGAATGACATATCCACGCGTTGGTCTTTCTTGATTTTCTTGTGTTTTGGAAATTGTATCTTGAGTATTCTAGGTTTCTGGACTAATATCCGCTTATCAGTGAGTGCATATTAAGTGACTTCTTTTGTGATTGGGATACCTCACTCAGGATGATATCCTCCAGATACATCCATTTGCTCAAGAATTTCATAAATTCATTGTTTTTAATAGCTGAGTAGTACTCCATTGTGTAAATGTACCACATTTTCTGTATCCATTCCTCTGTTGAGGGACATCTGGGTTCTTTCCAGCTTCTGGCTATTATAAATAAGGCTGCTATAAACATAGTGGAGCATGTGTCCTTGTTACCAGTTGGAATATCTTCTGGGTATATGCCCAGGAGAGGTATTGCTGTATCTTCCGGTAGTACTATGTCCAGTTTTCTGAGAAACCACCAGACTGATTTTCAGAGTGGTTGTACCAGCTTGCAATCCCACCAGCAATGAAGGAGAGTTCCTCTTTCTCCACTTCCTCGCCATCATGCGCTGTCTCCTGAATTTTTGATCTTAGCCATTCTGACTGGTGTGAGGTGGAATCTCAGTGTTGTTTTGATTTGCATTTCTCTGATGATTAAGGATTTCAAACATTTTTTAAGGTGCTTCTCGGCCCTTTGGCATTCTTCAGTTGAGAATTCTTTGTTTAGCTCTGTACCCCATTTTTAATGGGGTTATTTGAATTTCTGGAGTTCAGCTTCTTGAGCTCTTTGTAAATATTGGATATTAGCCTCCTATCAGATTTAGGATTGGTAAAAATTCTTTCCCAATCCATTGGTGGCCTTTGTGTCTTATTGACTGTATCTTTTGCTTTACAGAAACTTTGCAATTATATAAGGTCCCATTTGTCAATTTGTGATCTTACAGCACAGGCCATTGGTGTTCTCTTTAGGAATTTTACCCCTGTGCCCATATATTCAAGGGTTTTCCCCACTTTCTCCCCTATGAATTTCAATGTCTCTGGTTTAATGTGGAGGTCTTTGATCCATTTAGATTTGAGCTTTGTACAAGGAGAAAGAAATGGATCAATTCTCATTCTTCTACATGTTGATTGCCAGTTGTGCCAGCACCATTTATTGAAAATGCTGTCTTTTTTCCACTGGATAGTTTTAGCTCCCTTGTCGAAGATAAGGTGACCAAAGGTGTGTGGGTTCATTTCTGGGTCTTCAATTCTATTCCATTGTGTGTACCTCTCTGTTGCTATACCAGTACCATCCAGTTTTTATCACAATTGCTCTGTAGTACAGCTTGAGGTCAGGCATGGTGATTCCACCAGAGGTTCTTTTATTGTTGAGGATAGTTTTTGCTATCCTAGGTTTTTTATTATTCCAGATGAATTTGCAAATTGCCCTTTCTAACTCAGTGAAGAATTGAGTTGGAATTTTGGTGGGGATTGTGTTGAATCTGTAGATTGCTTTCTGCAGGATAGCCATTTTGACTATATTAATCCTGCCAATCCATGAGCATGGGAGATCTTTCCATCTTCGGAGATCTTCTTCAATTTCTTTCTTCAGAGACTTGAAGTTCTTGTCATACAGATCTTTCACTTCCTTCGTTAAAGTCATACCTAGGTATTTTATAGTATTTGTGACTATTGTGAAGGATATTGTTTCCCTAATTTCTTTCTCATGCTGTTTATCTTTTGTGTAGAGAAAGGCCACTGATTTGCTTGAATTAATTTTATATCCAGCTACTTTGCTGAAGCTGTTTATCAGGTTTAGGAGTTCTCTGGTGGAATCTTTAGGGTCACTTATATATACTATCATATCATCTGCAAATAGTGATATTTTGACTTCTTCCTTTCCAATTTGTATCCCCTTGATCTCCTTTTGTTGTCTAATTGTTCTAGCTAGGACTTCAAGTACTATATTGAATATGTAGGGAGAAAGTGGGCAGCCTTGTCTAGTCTCTGATTTTAGTGAGATTGCTTCCAGTTCAACATCCTTAATCATCAGGGAAATGCAAATCAAAACAACCCTGAGATTCCACCTCATACCAGTCACAATGGCTAGGATCAAAAATTCAGGTGACAGCAGATACTGGCAAGGATGTGGAGAAAGAGGAACACTCCTCCATTGCTGGTTGGATTCTAAGCTGGTAAAACCACTCTGGAAGTCAGTCTGATGGTTCCTCATAAAACTGGACATAGTACTACCAATTGATTCAACAATACCTCTCCTGGGCATATACCCAGAAGATATTCCAACTGGTATCAAGGACACATGCTCCACTATGTTTATAGCAGCCTTATTTATAATAGCCAGAAGCTGGAAAGAACCCAGATGTCACTCATCAGAGGAATGGATACAGAAAATGTGGTACATTTACACAATGGAGTACTACTCAGCTATTAAAAACAATGAATTTATGAAATTCTTGAGCAATGGATGTATCTGGAGGATATCATCCTGAGTGAGGTAACCCAATCACAAAAGAAATCACTTGATATGCACTCACTGATAAGTGGATATTAGCCCAGAAACCTAGAATACACAAGATACAACTTCCAAAACACAAGAAAATCAAGAAGGAAGACCAACACGTGGATACTTCATTCCTCCCTAGAATAGGGAATAAAATATCCATGGAAGGAGTTGCAGAGACAAAGTTTGGTGCTAAGACAAAAGAATGGACTATCCAGAGACTGCCCCACCTGGGGATCCATCCCATAATCAGCCACCAAACCCAGACACTACTGCCAGCAAAGTTTTGCTGAAAGGACCCTGATATAGCTGTCTCCTGTGAGGCTTTGTCAGTGCCTGGTAAATACAGAAATGGATGCTCACTGGCATTTATAGGGTGGAACACAGGGTCCCCAATGTAGGCGCTAGAAAGAGTACCCAAGTGTCAAAGGAGTCTGCAACCCTATAGATGGAACCACAATATTAAATAATCAGAACCCCCAGAGCTTGTGTCTCTAGCTGCATATGTATTAGAAGATGGCCTAGTCGGACATTATTGGGAAGAGAGGCCCCTTGGTCTAGCCCCAGTATAGGGGAATGCCAGGGCCAAGAAGTGGGAGTGGGTGGGTTGGGGAGCAGGGTGAGGGGAGGGTATAGGGGACTTATGGGATAGCACTTGAAATGTAAATGAAGAAAATATCTAATAAAACTTTTTAAAAATAAAGACTGTGTTGTTCAGCACTGTCCCTCTCCCTCTCCCTCTCCCTCTCCCTCTCCCTCCATCTCTTCCCCATCCCACTCCCTCTATTCCCTATGTGTACCTAGCTGCTTTTTTCCTCTATTCCTCTTTCTTCTCTTGTTATTCTTCTCTGTCCCCATTTCCCTGCCTTTACCCCCTTTCCGTGTCTCTGCTTTCCTCCCTGGCTCCCTTACCCCAATAAACTTCCTTTGTACTTGGCCTGTCCTGTGGCATGACTGTTCAAGTGGACAACTTGACAGGGACCCCTACAGTGCACCCTCCTGCATTATTACATCATGTGGTTCATAAAACAAAACAACACTAGGGTTGGTGTAAAGCACCATCTAAATTTGATTGGGATCTCCATAAGCCCCAATTCCTCTGAACTGAAAGGGCTTGGACAGAAGAAAGCCCATCAAATAGTACAGGGCCAAAGACACAAATACCAGTGTATAACCCAAAAAGAACAGAAACAACTTTCCAAAACTAACACAGTCAATCGTACCTTAAAAAAAAAAAAAAAAAAAAGCAGAGCTGGTGAGGTGACTGGGTAGGTATAGCACTTGTGCACTGAGAATCACCACAAGGTGGTATTGTTCTCTAATCTGCACATACACCCTGGGTCACTTGTGTGTGTGTGTGTGTATGTGTGTGTGTGTGTGTGTGTGTGTGTGTGTGACACACACACACACACAAAATCTTCCAGAAACAAACACAGGCAATCATTCAGATAAATAAACTGCTCCATCTTCCTTGAAGATGCATATTTCAGATCTGTTTATGAACATCTCCAAGAAGTTAAGCTTTAAATATACAATCTGATCCTTTAAATATTTTTTTATTTCCCTAATTTATCTCATCACAGAACCATATATGTAAGAAGTAATGCTTCTCTTTCAGATACTTGTTCCCATGGATGTGTACTTTCACATATATACAGACATTTGGAAGGTAACCAGTGTCACAGCTTTAGTGGACTTGATCTCTGAAATAACATCTTCTGACTAACTGTTCTTCAGTTCTGCTGGACTTCAGTTTATCTAGACACAGGAAATTGCTGCACCAAGAAGAGTGATTTAAGAGAAGGCATAGGCTAGAAGAATGAGAGTGCCACTTCTCAAGATTTTTCACTCCTAGAATGCAGAGGCAAAGGACAACAGTACCTACACAGACATACTTCTCCTTGTAAGAAACCCCTGAGGAGTTACCACTGTTTCCTCCTTTCTACTCACAGTGTTTCCCACTAAAGCCCAGGCTGGCCTGGGCGTCACTATGTAGTGCTTGTCAACCTTTTTGCTTTTGCTTCCCAAGTGCTAAGATTATAGTCAGGAGCTCTGGCTCTGGTTCTTTGATACATGAAGGAAGCAAATCACTAAACATCTCACATAAGCAGTTTGAAAAAAAAAAAAAGATTCCTACACAAAGTAGTGTTTTTTCATATCATAGGAGACCAGCTTTGAATGGAGCAGATGTCATGCATCTGGGCCTGAGCAGAGGGGCCCAGCTGCTAGGCAGACCAGGGCTCTGAGCAGCAGCTTCCTCTCTAGGCAGCTATCCTGGCTGTACCCCAAGTCTGGGCAACCTTCCAGATGAGCCTTAGCTCCTCAGCTTCCAACATGTACCTGGCCCCTCCATCTGTCTGATGGGCCCATCAGAGCTCAGAAGTGGTTTGGACATTGCATATGTACAGATATTATTCCAAGGTGATATATATTTGGCTTGAAGTGGACTAGAATCTTTAATACATTTTCTGTTACCCTTATAATTTATTACCATGTCTTAATATTCTCATTCTCCATAACAAATCATATGATAGATATTAGACAATTAAGAAAAATAACTAGTATAGATGCTATAGGGTTTACTATAATATAGTATAGATGTTATAGTGAATAATCACTTTAATTAAATAAATTATATAAATCCTTAATTTTAGCGGCATTTGCTTATTGTATAATTACATTGAATTATTTATTAATACAAGATAAAGCTTCCATCTACTGGCTTTCTTTTGTTAGCTCACAAAACTGAAGAAAATATCTTAGTTATTTTTTTTTCTTTATTTTTATTAGATATTTAGTTTATTTACATTTTAAATGTCCCCTTTTCTGGTCTTAGGGTTTTTTTTGTTTTGTTTGTTTGTTTGTTTGTTTACAAAAGCAATATGGTGAAACATAATATTGTAGAAATATTTTCAAATTTACAAAAGGAATATAATTGTGTCAGTGTTACTCTTAAAATACTTTTTGTATCAATTTTGCAATCAGGAGAATATATTTTTAAAAGTATTTCTTCTGTAGAATAAAACCACTTGGAATCTATTTTACAGTGTCTTTATTATGGTGATGTCCCAGGAGATGATAAAATTTACAATGTCTGAGCACTCTGATGTCATTCATCCTGATGTCATTCATCATTTCCCTCTTCTCCATCATGTAATGATGTGTGTGACAGTCATTTCACTAAACTCAAGACTTAGTCAGGACTACCCTCCTTTAGTTCTGGAGATACCAGAATATAAAAATACTAGTAAGTTGTTGTTCACATATCCACTCTAAAGGGGCTAGAGTTATACTGAATGAAGTTAAATTTCCTCCCCTGAAAAAGGTAGAAGCCTGACTAGAAATAGCAAAATTCAATGACCACTGCACTTGCTAATATAGTGCATTTTACATTTCAAAATGTCTACCAATTACATTTTTATTTATTCAGTGAAATTCACCAAGACATTAGATACATACAAATAACAATTTTTGTCTTTATTCATACATCTACAGTCAAACTTTTTTGGTAAATGATTAATTTCTTATTAAAATTCGTTAAAAGTTTAAAAAAAAATCAGGTCCATATGAAAGGTGCTTTTCTTCCTTCATTTCTCTAGGTTGCTACCTTTAACAATGCTCTGGCTTCAGTTTCCTATTGGTGGTATTTCAGGGGAGCCATACCATTATCAGACAGTTTTCATTTTTGTTAAGCAAGAGGAAAGAGCTATAACTTTACTGCTGGTTTCATGTTGTAACCCTTTCACTCTCCATTGAAACAATTCCTTGATATCTCCCTTCCTTCAAATATAGACACACCAACAAAGTAGTGTTTCTAAAATTCATCTTCAATAAAGTAAACTGAATAATAAAAACAGATACTAGCTTTAGAACTTTTATATTCATCAATTAGTAAAGATAATAGTAATAACTAATGCAATATCTAGAGGTAATATAAAGTTTTATCCATAAAACTCAAACATTTATATATAAAAGTATAATTTTATCAATCTGTTACATCAACAGTTGGATTTCTATGCAAGCCAAATCATGTAATAAAGAGTAAGTGCATATTTTTTAAACCCCAATCTATCTATTACACATGTGCAAATAATGTTTTTGGATAATTAAGTTGAAGATAGTATACTTCATAATAAACTTTTAAAAAAATGAAAAGCTAATTCTACCAGTTACCATGTGAAAATGAGCCTGGAGCTATTACAGTCATTATGGATACATGGGATATCAAGCAACTCCTTTTTATGAGCTGGAAGAACAAGTGGGCATATACATGTGGATTAATATATTTGTTTCAGTTGAAACAGATTCTATGAAAAACAGTCAATATATCTAATGGTTCTATTCTAGCATGAGGCAGAGCTCTTAGTTGCCAACTCTGAGGTGTGTCCTGCAAAAATGCCTTCATATCTCTTCTGAGGTCTGTGAGCTTGCAGTACCAGGAGACTTTTGTCTCATTTCAATGAAAATATGTAAGGTGACTTCATAACGACTGTTAGAAGGAAGTGGAATTTTAAGTGTTAGCTACTAATGTCTAAGGAAATTCTGGGCAAAAACAATTAAATAGTTCATTTCAAATTTTATATCAATTGTTTAAAATCAATATAATTGCTATAGTAACAACCTATTACAAAGAATCAACTATTTTTTCTTTTATTACATATTTTCTTCATTTACATTTCAAATACTATCCTGAAAGTCTCCTATACGCCCCCCCACCCTGCTCCCCAATGCACCCACTCCCGCTTCCTGGCCCTAGCATTCCCCTGTACTAGGGCATATAATCTTTGCAAGACCAAGGGCCTCTCCTCCCACTGATGGCCAACTAGGCCATCTTCTGCTACATATGCAGTTAGAGACACGAGTTCAGGGGGTACTGGTTAGTTCATATTGCTGTTCCTCCTATAGGGTGGCAGACCCCTTCAGCACCTTGGGTACTTTCTCTAGCTCCTCCATTGGGGGCCCTGTGTTTCATCCTATAGATGACTGTGAGCATCCACTTCTGTATTTGCCAGGCAGTGGCATAGCCTCACAAGAGACAGAGATATATCAGGATCCTGTCAGCAAAATCTTGCTGGCATATACAATAGTGTCTCTGTTTGGTGGCTGATTATGGTATGGATCCCCAGGTGGGGCAGTCTCTGGATGGTCCTTCCTTCCATCTCACCTCCAAACTTTGTTTCTGTAACTCCTTCCATGGGTATTTTGTTCCCCATTCTAAGGAGGGACAAAGTATCCACACTTTGGTTTTCCTTCTTCTTGAGTTTCATGTTTTGCAAATTGTATCTTGGATATTCTAAGTTTCTGGACTAATAACCACTTATCAGTGAATGCATATCATGTGTGTTTTTTGTAACTGGGTTACCTCACTCAGGATGATATCGTCCAGATCCACACATTTGCCTAAGAATTTCATAAATTCATTGTTTTTAATAGCTAAGTAGTACTCCACTGTGTAAATGTACCACATTTTCTGTATCCATTTCTCTGTTGAGTGACATCTGGGTTCTTTCCAGCTTCTGGCTATTATAAATAAGGCTGCTATGAACATAGTGGAGCATGTGTTCTTATTACCAGTTGGAACATCTTCTGGGTATATACCCAGGAGAGGTATTGCTGGATCCTCCGGTAGTACAATGTCCAATTTTCTAAGGAACTCCCAGACTGGTTTCCAGAGTGGTTATACAAGCTTACAATCCCACCAACAATGGAGTGTGGGAGCCCACCGCCCACGGTAAATCCCTACATTCTCAGACTGGGGTTCCCTGGAGGGAATAGTCCGGAGCTGTAATGAGATTGGGGGAGGGGGAAAAGGTCGACAAGGCTACATGGCTGCTGCTCAAAGCGACTGTTTAATGAAGCACAAGCACGGGGGGGGGGGGGGGGGGCGGCCCCACCCCCAGTTGGTTCTGCGCAGGCATCTGGCGTTTGGTGGGAAGCCTGAAGCATTGTGGGAAGTCTCTCTTGTGCCAGTGAGCTGGGTGGGGCAGGGGGGTCCTGGGAGACACCAGAACCAGCGCAGGCATCTGGCGTTTGGTGGGAAGCCTGAAGCATTGTGGGAAGTCTCTCTTGTGCCAGTGAGCTGGGTGGGGCAGGGGGGTCCTGGGAGACACCAGAACCAGACCTCAGGGCACTGGGCTAATTAACAAGACAACAGATGCCGCGTGGGCGGCCCCTCAAGGCTGGTCACAACATCAGCTATACTGATGAGGGAAGGGATGCCACATTTCCTCCCTTCATTTATAATAAAAAGCGGGACTGAGGCACAATTATTATTTTGTGCTATTTAAGTCTTGCATACGGGAAACCTTGCTTGTTTTGGCTGCTTCGTGTCTTAAGAATTTCTCAGAATTTCTCAGCTACCCAAATTCCGTCATTGAGTATGCGTGCAGCTAGTTTGTGGGATTCATAACACAAACCTGGCTCTGTGGCAAAATATTAATAAGCCATGGCCTTTCAGCGCGCATCTCTGCCTTAGAATGGAATAGCTGGACATTTCTGGGTGCCCATCACCGACAAATAGCCCTCTCAGCATATCTGGTTTCCCAAAAACAGACCAAAGCCATGATTATGATTTTTCATATGTACGGTCACATCTCAGTGACCCTGTCAGTCATGCCTGTAAAGTCTCTCAGTTCCCGACCTGCCGCAGATGTTGTCTTGCTGGAGACCTGCAGGGGGAGGTACAAGCCTGTGGAAACACAAAGCTGAGAACAGTTAAAACACAATAGCTTCTCTTGGGAGAGTTAGGAAGTTCTATTCAGTTGCAAGTTAGTAACTCTCCAGAGTTACTATTTAGTTGTAATTAACAACCACCAAGCTTAGGCTCTGGCCTTCAGGTGTGTAGGAGGTGGCTTTGAGAATCAGCATAAAGGCTGTTTTTATATAGAATAGATTAAGTTTCAAGTTAACCTTAATGGTTGAGAAATTCTTTAACAATCTTAATAGGAGAATTTCATATAGGAATAATTCCTAGACCAGTCTAAGATTGTAAGACCAACTGGTCACATTGAAGGACACTGAAAAATCATTATAACTCCTTCTTATTAGCAAAATTTTAAAGTTAAGTTTCACGTTCTCTCATGTACTCTGTCCCATAAAGTTAAACATGTATAACATAAGGCAGCTGAGCCTTTCTCAACTGGGACCAGTTAAAAGTTAAAAGTATATGCCCCATTCAGTCTTCTTGAAGTAGCAATTAAGGCAGTAATGAATTTGCATGTCAGCAGCTGTTGAATGAATCCTTATCGTCAGTTTCTGCAGTATGCTGTGGAGAAAAACCTAAACTCTCTCTCTATATATAGATTCTTATAGAGTCTTTGGACCCTGTTCATTAATACTTTAATAGGTCCTGCCATTTTATCATGGCCCAAGTAATTAATCTAATGCCAATCCACCACAGACTGATCTTTAATAACAGTCTGCAAAGTTTAAAGCAACACTTTTTGTGTCATGGGGGGTAGCTGTCTGCCCCTGTTTTTTAAAATTTAAATTTTAATAGCCAAAAAAAATTTATCTTAGAGAAATATTAAAATTCTCTGTAACATGGACATTAATTTGTTTCAAATGGCTCACTATTAAAGTCAGCTCCAGTATTCATATAAATCTGAAGTCCAAACACCTAAAAAAAATTTTAACATAGGCAAAACACCTTTAGTTGTTTCTCTTAAGGAGTAATTATAACTGGAATGCCTGAAGGGTTTTAAATGGCATATGTGTATCTTATTTATCTATTAATTAGAAATAAAAGTATCCAAATGCAGCACTTGATTAAGAGGACGTCCTCAAGAATCGTTATCATTATCTGGAAACAAGTAAAAGCTGAGGACACTAAGAACAAATCTTTGAAATTTGACCTATATATTTTGTAAAAATATTGAATCATTATCTTAAGCCATCACCATTTGGATGATGTAAAGAATGAATTCATATCGCCAGCATCTGCTGTCACCTAAATTTTTTATCTTAGCCATTCTGACTGGTGTGAGGTGGAATCTCAGTGTTGTTTTGATTTGCATTTCCCTGATGATTAAGGATGTTGAACATTTTTTCAGATGTTTGTCAGCCATTCGGATTTCCTCAATTGAGAATTCTTTGTTTAGCTGTGTACCCCATTTTTTTTTGTTTTGTTTTAAAGATTTATTTTATTTATTATATGTAAGTACACTATAGCTGTCTTCAGACACTCCAGAAGAGGGCGCCGGATCTCATTACGGATGGTTGTGAGCCACCATGTGGTTGCTGGGATTTGAACTTATCACCTTCAGAAGAGCAGTCGGGTGCTCTTACCCGCTGAGCCATCTCACCAGCCCCTGTGTACCCCATTTTTAATGGGGTTATTAATTTTTTGGGAGTCTAGCTTCTTTAGCTCTTTGTAGATGTTGGATATTAGTCACCTATCAGATTTAGGATTGGTAAAAATCCTTTCCCAATCCGTTGATGGCCTTTTTGTCTTGCTGACTGTGTCTTTTGCCTTACAGAAGTTTTGCAATTTCATAAGGTCCCATTTGTCAATTCTTGATCTGACCGCACAGGCCACTGATGTTCTATTTAGGAATCTTTCTCCTGTGCCCATATCTTCGAGGGTTTTCCCCACTTTCTCCTCTATAAATTTCAGTGTCTCTGGTTTTATGTGGAGGTCTTTGATCCACTTAGACTTAAGCTTTGTACAGGGGGATAAGAATGGGTCAACTCCCATTCTTCTACATGATAACCGCCAGTTGTGCCAGCACCATTTGTTGAAAATGCTGTCCTTTTTCCACTGGATGGTTTTAGCTCCCTTGTCAAAGATCAAGTGACCATAGGTGTGTGGATTCATTTCTGGGTCTTCAATTCTATTCCATTGATCTATCTGTCTGTTGCTGTACCAGTACCATGCAGTTTTTATCACAATTGTTGTGTAGTGCAGCTTAATGTCAGGCATGGTGATTCCCCCAGAGGTTCTTTTATTGTTGAGAATAGTTTTTGCTATCCTAGGTTTTTTATTATTCCAGATGAATTTGCAAACTGCCCTTTCTATCTCAGTGAAGAATTGAGTTGGGATTTTGATGGGGATTGCGTTGAATCTGTAGATTGCTTTCCGAAGGATAGCCATTTTGATTATATTAATCCTGCCAATCCATGAGCATGGGAGATCTTTCCATCTTCTGAGATCTTCTTCAATTTCTTTCTTCAGAGACTTGAAGTTCTTGTCATACAGATCTTTCACTTCCTTAGAGTCACACCAAGGTATTTTATAGTATTTGTGACTATTGTGAAGGGTGTTGTTTCCCTAATTTATTTCTCAGCCCTCTTATCCTTTGTGTAGAGAAAGGCCATTGATTTGTTTGAGTTAATTTTATATCCAGCTACTTTGCTGAAGCTGTTTATCAGTTTTAGGAGTTCTTTGGTGGAATTTTTGGGGTCCCGAATATATACTATCATATCATCTGCAAACAGTGATATTTTAACTTCTTCCTTTCCAATTTGTATCCCCTTGATCTCCTTTTGTTGTCGAATTGCTCTGGCTAGGACTTCAAGTACTATATTGAATAGGTAGGGAGACAGTGGGCAGCCTTATCTAGTCCCTGATTTTAATGGGATTGCTTCCAGCTTCTCTCCATTCAGTTTGATGTTGGCTACTGGTTTGCTGTAGATTGCTTTTATTATGTTCAAGTATGGGCCTTGAATTCCTGTTCTTTCCAATACTTTTATCATGAAAGGGTGTTGGATTTTGTCAAATGCTTTCTCAGCATTTAACGAGATGATCATGTGGTTTTTGTCCTTGAGGTTGTTTATATAGTGTATTACGTTGATGGATTTCCGTATATTAAACCATTCCTGCATTCCTGGGATGAAGCCTACTTGGTCATGATGGATGATCGTTTTGATGTGATCTTGGATGTGGTTTGCGAGGATTTTATTGAGTATTTTTGCATCGATATTCATGAGGGAAATTGGTCTGAAGTTCTCTTTCTTTCTTGGATCTTTGTGTGGTTTAGGTATCAGAGTAATTGTGGCTTCATAGAATGAATTGGGTAGAGTACCTTCTGTCTCTATTTTGTGGAGTAGTTTGAGGAGAGTTGGAATTAGGTCTTCTTTGAAGGTCTGATAGAACTCTGCACTAAACCCTTATAGTCCTGGGCTTTTTTTGGTTGGGAGACTATTGATGACTGCTTCTATTTCTTGAGGGGAAATGGGCCTGTTTAGATTGTTAATCTGATCCTGGCTTAACTTTGGTACCTGGTATCTGTCTAGGAGATTGTCCATTTCCTCCAGATTTTCTAGCTTTGTTGAGTATAGCCTTTTGTAGTAGGATCCGATGATGTTTTGGATTTCCTCAGGTTCCGTTGTTATGTCTCCTTTTTCATTTCTGATTTTGTTAATTAAGATACTGTCCCTGTGCCCTCTAGTAAGTCTGGCTGAGGGTTTATCTATCTTGTTGATTTTCTCAAAGAACCAGCTCCTGGTTTGGTTAATTCTTTGAATAGTTCTTTTTGTTTCTACTTGATTGATTTCTGCCCTGAGTTTGATTATTTCCTGACTTCTACTCCTCTTGGGTGAAGTTGCTTCCTTTCGTTCTAGAGCTTCTAGGTGTGCTGTCAAGTTACTAGTGTATGCTCTCTCTAGTTTCTTTTTGGAGGCACTCAGGGCAATGAGTTTTCCTCTTAGGACTGCCTTCATTGTGTCCCATAAGTTTGGGTATGTTGTGGCTTCATTTTCTTTAAACTCTAGAAAGTCTTTAATTTCTTTCTTTATTTCATCCTTGACTAAGGAATCATTGAGTAGAGTGTTGTTCAGTTTCCATGAGAATGTTCGCTTTCTATTATTTATGTTGTTATTGAAGATCAGCCTTAGTCCATGGTGGTCAGATAGGATGCATGGGATAATTTCAATATTTTTGTATCTGTGGAGGCCTGTTTNGTTTCCAGGATCTGTCCATTGGTGAGAGTGGGGAGTTGAAGTCTCCCACTATTATTGTGTGGGGTTTAATGTGTGCTTTGAGCTTTACTACAGTTTCTTTAATGAATGTGGCTGCCCTTGTATTTGGAGCATAGATATTCAGAATTGAAAGTTCATCTTGGTTGATTTTACCTTTGATGAGTATGAAGTGCCCCTCCTTTTCTTTTGTATAACTTTGGGTTGAAAGTCAATTTTATCCGACATTAGAATGGCTACTCCAGCTTTTTTCTTCGGACCATTTGCTTGGAAGACTGTTTTCCAGCCTTTTACCCTAAGGTAGTATCTGTCTTTTTCCCTAAGGTGTGTTTCCTCTAAGCAGCAAAATGTTGGGTCCTATTTGTGTAGCCAGTCTATTAGTCTATGTCTTTTTATTGGGGAATTGAGTCCATTGATGTTAAGAGAGATTAAAGAAAAGTAGTTGTTGCTTCCAGTTATTTTTGTTGTTAAGATTGGGATTTTGTTCTTGTGGCTGTCTTCTTTTAGGATAGTTGAAGGATTACTCTTTAGTTTTTTTAGGGTGTAGTTTCTGTCCTTTTTTTGGTGGTTTTTCTTTATTATCCTTTAAAGGGCTGGATTCGTGGAAAGATATTGTGTGAATTTGGTTTTATCATGGAATACTTTGATTTCTCCATCTATGTTAATTGAGAGTTTTGCTAGATATAGTAATCTGGGTTGGCATTTGTGTTCTTTTAGTTTCTGAATAATATCTGTCCAGGATCTTCTGGCTTTCATAGTCTCAGGTGAGAAGTCTGGTGTAATTCTGATAGGCCTGCCTTTATATGTTACTTGACCTTTTTCCCTTACTGCTTTTAATATTCTATCTTTATTTAGTACATTTGTTGTTTGATAATTATGTGTCGGGAGGAATTTCTTTGCTGGTCCAGTGTATTTGGTGTTCTGTAGGCTTCTTGTATGTTCATGGGCATCTCTTTCATTAGGTTTGGGAAGTTTTCTTCTATTATTTTGTTGAAAATATTTGCTGGCCCTTTAAGTTGAAAATCTTCTTTTTCATCTACTCCTATTATCCGTAGGTTTGGTCTTCTCATTTTGTCCTGGATTTCCTGAGAGTTTTGAGTTAGGATCTTTATGCATTTTGCATTTTCTTTGATTGTTGTGCCCATGTTCTCTATGGAATCTTCTGCACCTGAGATTCTCTCTTCCATCTCTTGTATTCTGTTGCTGATGCTCACATCTATGGTTTCTGATTTCTTTCCTAGTGTTTCTATCTCCAAAGTTTTGGCTCACTTTGGGTTTTCTTTATTATTTCTATTTCCCTTTTTAGGTCCTGGATGGTTTTGCTCAATTCCATTACCTGTTTGGTTGTGTTTTCCTGTAGTTCTTTAAATGATTTTAGTGTTTCCTCTTTAAGTACTTTTACCTCTTTAGCATTGTTCTCCTGTATTTCTTTAAGTGAGTCATTTATGTCCTTCTTCATGTCCTTCTTCATGTCTTCTAACAGCACCATGATATATGATTTTAAATCCTAGTCTTGTTCCTCGGGTGTGTTGGGGTATCCAGGACTGGCTGACGTGGGAGTGCTGGGTTCTGAAGAAGGTGAGTGGTCTTGGTTTCTATTATTAAGATTCTTAAGTCTGCCTTTCGCCATCTGGTAATCTCTGGAGTTGGTTGTTATAGTTGTCTCTGATCGGATCTTGTTCCTCCTGTGATTCTGTTGGTCTCTGTCAGCAGACCCGGGAGCCCAGCTCTCTCCTGAATCTCAGTGGTCAGAGTAGTCTCAGCAGGCGAGCTTTCCTTTTGCAGGGAAGGTGCAAGAAATTTTGGTGTTCAGACCTGCCTCTTAGGTAAAGTTGAAGACCCTATAAAGGTCCTGTCCTAAAAGATGTGTTGCCTCTGTGGTCTTCACACTCACCTGCACAGACTGGTCTCTGTGGGACCCTTTGTAGTCCCTGAGCTGACCTGAACAGACTGGCTTCTGAGCGACCTGGGCGACCTGGGCGCAATATGGCTCTCTCACCAGTTCAGGCAGGGAAGGCCCTCCCCCAGGCGGAGGGAAAACTCTCCTTAGGTGGGGAGGGAGCCTGGATGTCTAGAGCCCCAAGCTGTTTCTGTCACAAAGGTGCACTGTTCAGCTTTTCGCTCACTCACCCTTTGCAGTCCTTGAGCTGATCTGCGCTGACAGGGTCTGGGCGACCGACCATATTTTCTGATCAAAGATATAAAAAAGACATTCTGTATCCTATTTAAATGAACAGATAAAATGGAATGACAGTGAATTTGGCTTTTTAGAGTAAGGAAATATATGGCATTGACAAAACATCTATTTCTAGATATATAACATTCATAAAATTAAACATAAAATATTGTGCTGTGCTATCTAAAGACATCTTTCAAATATGACATAGAAATAGATAAATAAGTACTAGGAGTATTTCATTTGCTGTACATAATGACATAGATGCATGGAATCCTCCATTTGGAAGCAACTATTCTCTGATCCTCGTGTTTCAAGGACTCTTAACTTTAAAGATAATCTTAAAACTTTAGATGTACAGACATGAAAAAAGAAGGGAGTGATCATAGAAAAGGGAGGTAAAAGAAAAAGAAGCAATAAAAACACAGAGGATAGTTACCAAGTGTGGTCATTTGGTTATAGTGTTGCAGTGTCATAATAGAAACCAGACTTTTGGATTCTACTGAAATCTACCATTTATAAGCAGTATTAAGTAATATTTACTAAAATATTTTAACTTTTTAAATTGGAGCATTATACTGAGTTTTTACGATATTTATTTATTCATTCACTTATTTATTTGGTGTGCAGGTTTTGTTTGCCTGAGTCTATGTGTACTAGGTGTCTGCTTAAGGTTCTTATATTACCTGACACTCACGAGTCGATATTTACTGTAGACATAGTTGAAGGTTGGGATTTAAGTTCGTTGAAGTGACTTCTCTCTTTCTTATATTCTAGGTATCCTACACCTCCCTACCATACTTTTTGACAGAAGGTCCAACAATGTGTGTACTTGGGTCATGTCGTCAGTCATAGGTACGTTCTAGATATCTATTTTCCAATCCAGTTAAATATTCCAGCATGGTGCAGGGCATGGATTCCAAAACCCTGCCCCTAGATGAGAAGCTATTTAGCAATTGATGACTGCTGAAGGAGGGAGAGACATTTTTTAAGAGTGTGGTACTACTTGGAGTTAGTGATCTAAAAATGAATAATAAAAGAAGATTATGAAGGTGGAAGGTAGATGTTATAGGGTGGCCCTGTGAAGAGTTGGAGAATGGGAAATAAAGAGTAGATATGATGATTTAGATGCAATGAATAAGTGCATGACATTTTCAACGGCTAAATAAAGAACAAAAGATGAAAAGAAAATCATGTTCCTAGAACTTAATTTTCTGAGCAAAAACTTTATTTTAACCTTTCTCTACCATGTTATAGCTATATTTAAATTGTATATGGCTATTCAAGTGGGTTATCTCATTGGGATTTGAAATGCAATTTGAGGCCATAGTAAATAGGAAACACAACTATCACTTCAATTCTAAAATTAAAAGAGAGTGTACATCTGGAAGCAGTTACACTTAGCATATGAGAGGAGTACTTTGTACAATGACTGTTCTGATAAATATTTATAGTAAGTGTGCAGGCAACCATGGAGTTGGCTTGGCCAGCTGGCTTGAAAGGCATGCATCATAGGTTTTTCAGGTTAGAGTCCATGACTCCTGGAGCACAATGTGCCTCCTAGTTCCTGAGAGACTGGTGCAATCTCCATACCTCTTTGTTTCCCTTGGAAGTCTAAGAAGCAAGGAAGCTTGATAGGACAATTGGTTGTAGATATTAATCTCATGTACCCTGCCTGTATGGCTTGCAAATGTCATTGTACCCTGTCAACTACCAAGTTATTGATCCTGGCAACTGCTATCATATCTTGTTTCTGATAAGGGTATAAAAAGTCTGATTGCTCTCAATAAAATTGCCACAGCCTCAGCCTCCAACCTAGCCTGATATAACTCCTTGAGGCCATATCAAGTGACCTTGGATCAGAGTAAGCATGGGTGCTGACATAAGGGTAATGCTTCATTTCAATTGTCAGTTTGATGAGACTTGGAGTTACCTAGGAAATGGTTATGCCTATAAGTGATTATCTTGATAAGTTATTGAGCTTGGAAGACCTGTTCACTTTGTGTGGCACCTTTCCCTGGACTGTATAAAGAGAAGAAAGTGAGCTGAGCACAAACATTTATGACTTTCTCTTTACTGAATATGCAATGTTGCCAGATAGATCAACCTCTTCCTGTGACTTTTCCATGACTCAAAATCAATCCTTCCTTTCTTACATTACTTTTATCACAGTGGCTAGAAAGGTAACTAAGACAGTACATAATTCCAAAAGGAAAGAATAAAATCAGAAGATGCAGGAGATATCTAGACTGAATAAAGAATTATCAAAGACATGAAGAAGAAAGCCCAATAGGAGATGCTGAGGCTGTGGTGGAGGCATGGTCAGTGTGGTACTAAATGCTACCCAGGATGAAAGTGAAAGAGGGAAACTCTTTTCTAGAGTTTAATAAGGCCTCCTGAAACTAAAAGACAGAAAACTGAAGACAGCTCCAAGATGTAGTCACCTTTAAAAGTCTAACTCTTAAAAATTTATTATAAATGTAGTTATTTCCTAGAATAAGGGAACCTGAAGTGGGTTTAGGCATAACAAGCAAAGTGTTAGGAAATGAGTAAAGTTGCCTTCTAATAAGCCTGATGACCTGAGTTCGAGCCCACGATCTACATAGTGGAAGGAGTAGATTGACTCCTTCAAACTGTCCTCTAACATCCACATGCATGCTGTGACAGGGGCATACACAAACACACACACACACACACACACACACACACACACAAAGAGAGAGGGGGGAAGAGAGAGAGAGAATATATACGCACAGAAACACAAATAAATCCAATAAAAATTTTCAGGAAGAAGTTAATGCATAAAAATTGTTTTCATTGATAGTATTTTCAAAGAAGTTTCTAGGGAGTCTACCTGAGTGTTAAAGAGTTATGTAAAGCCCAGGTAGGGAGAAGTCCTCAACTATGGAATAAATGTGAGTAGATTTTATGGAGAGACGTCTAATTTTTAAGTCATTTTTTACATTTTCTATGTACATTTGGCTACAGGAGTAGATTCTAACTGCTTCTAATTATATTGGAGGAAGACTTTCCCAGATTCCTATTGTCTAGTGGGCAATACCCCTCCCTAGGTGTAGAAAACTGAAGTCACAGCAAGCAGCCATTTTGGAGGATGGGCTCTGCCTGTAAGCTTATGGGTGATAGATGCTTTATTCTTCTGTCTCCTAAGCTAGAGCAGAGGATGTGGCTGGCTAGGAGGCAGAGGCTGTGCAGATGTGTGTATAGATATCTGTGTGTTGTCTCACATCCACTTCCTCTTTTGAGCTGACAGTTGAATGAGAACAGAGAGAAAGTCACAGTCTGCGATGTGAAACTATCACACAGTCCTCATCTCTAGCACCACTCCTGAGAAAGATTCAACCCTGTTTTGAGAACTTTCTTACCTCTGGTAAGTGTAGTTTTTCTTTGTTTTTTAGGGTGGAGCTGATTTAGAATTATAGATACTTATAGAGAAAAGGATAGGGGTCAGGGGAAAAAAATCTGGCTTCCAAGTTAAGAGATTTATCAGGAGAGAAACTTTCATTCCTGACCCTAACTCTACAGCCTCATCATTGAAACTATTGAGCAGAGATGCCTCTTTCCATCCTCCTGGCTACCAGATGTTATTGTTCTGGGGTCATGAATCATGGCCTTTTTGATGAACTGAATTTCTATTCATAAAACTCCTTTTTTTCTCACAAGAGTTCTTAGCATCTTGCTGAACTCATATGTGTGGCCATTTAATTCTATTTTCAGTTATGAAGTTGTAAACAAGAGAAGTTTCCTGGTTTGATGATAGATTCTGTTTAGTTCCCTTGTCTCTGAATTTGGGAATATATAAATCTGGCCAGACTTTTCTCTCAGCTTTTCTTTGGAATCTTCAGCAAAAGATGTGGAGATAAAGTGTTGTGATGTATGTAAAAATTACTATGTAGGAAATTTTGCACAGTTGGATAATGACAGGCCAAATTTACTAAAGGCCCATGGTCTACATTTTATGAAGACTAGCGTTTTGCCTTATATCTCATTTAAATATGTTTACCTCTCAGTGACCTACATAATATTGGGGCTGGCATCTCCAACACCCCTTATTTCAAGGTAGCCATCCATCTGTATCCTGGAGAAGGAGGAGGCATGAAAATAACATTCACACTGGGTTTTTCCCACAACCCACTTTATTCGTGGGTAGAAGAGGCAATGTAGGGATTTAAGGCAGAGCCCTATCAAGATAAAAGTGTACTGTAGAAGTAGTTTAGTAAGATAATAAGCATTTAAAACAATGCCGAAGGAAATATTTGTGACTTTGTATATCGCAAAGTTCCTTAATTGGAGGCTTTATACAATTCATGAGTAATTAGAGGTTGGAAGCTTGCAAATGCCCAAGCTTCTGATTCAGCAGATGTTCAGCTTGAGTGGTAAGAGCCATGGATCTGCAGTCTCCTATATCATGAGCATTGGATGATGCCCATGTCATGTCTCATGCTTCACTCTGAATAGCAGCAATGGAAAAGACGCAAGCATTACTTTCTATGTGTAGACTCATAGCTGCCTGATTTCCACTTAGAGGTCAAGGAAAGTGACTAATCCAATCACAAAAAAAAAAAAATTAAAAGCTCAAATGGCCAGGTTTATTGGTTGTCTTCTACAAAAAATATTATTGTAGATAGCAAGATGATGCTATAGTAGGAGGGATGGAAAAAGAGCCAACAAACACAGGCACTCAGACAGATTTAGAGGCTATTTATAACCAGACTAATAATGTTCTCTTAACTCCTTCGATCCTCTGAAATTTAAGATATTTTCTAGGATGAAGCACTATATAGTGATGTGGAGAGACTTTTAGGTTCAGGTTCTGAGATTCAAATTCTAATAGAAAATTTGGTCTTGGCTTGTGTCTTAGTCTTGACCCATGTCATGACTCGAGCTTCACTCTGAATAGCAGCAATGGAAAAGATGCAAGCATTACTTTCTATGTGTAGACTCATAGCTACCTTATTTCCACTTAGAGATCAAGGAAAGTAACCCAAAAGCCACAGCCCTATGCTCAACCCATACCAAGGCCCAGTGAGAATGGCCAAAACACAGATTTGGGCTGAGAAGATAATCTGTCAAATAAGCTGAGGGATGAGAAGAGTACACTATGCAATAAAAGAGGGAAATGAGAACAGGAATGAAGTAACTCCATGACCATTAAAACAAAACATTGAATTAATGATAGCAATACACAGAAATCACTTGGTGGTCAAGAAATCTCTTCACTTATCCTAAACAAGTCTAAATAAAGCTATGTGTAATTAGCCAGGGTGAGCTGTTTTCTTATTCCTGGTACCTTTTAGTCTGCCGGGATTTTTTTTAATGGTATCTCTCACACACCAACAATACAGTATGACTTGATGCAAATATATGACTTTAATATCTCCCGTGGTCATTTATAAACCTTCCAGAAATATCCTTAATATCTCAATGTTCAAAGAGAATGACAGGAAAAGAATTTAGATGATTTACTTTTAATATTTGGCTAAACTTGTTTGTGAGAATATGGCATAAAAAAAAGGAAAGGCAAAGGAGTTACTGTTGAAGGCAAGCTTCAACACCACAGGGTAGACTGAGGAGAGCTGAGTGTAGAGTCAGTGACTGGAGGCTGGTGCTGATAGCAACAGGTTTGATAGCATCCAACAGGGGCTGCTGCTGATGGCAGTCAGCAACTAGAAAAAAGAAAGGAGGGGGAAATCATACACAGGCATGCGCGCACACACACATACACTGAGTGGATGAAGCAAGAAAAACAACAACAACATATATATATATATATATATATATATATATATATATATATATATATATATTCACATACATGTATATAAAAAAAGATGACACCATAGCCACATGTTACATATCCTCTAAAAAAAAAAAAACCACAAAAACATATTGTTCAGAATAGATTAAAACCATTACACAAAAGGAATTTACAACAGGATTATTTATTATGTATTTTTCTTTTGAAACTCATACCTAACTAAATATTTTCAATCTAACTTTCTTTCTACTAATTTATCATAACCCTAAAGCAACAATTTTTGTCATGATTGATAAGATTTAAGCAAGCATGTTTATAGTAGCAAGCTTTTTCCTCTGCTTAGCTGACAATCTGTATTTACCAAGAAACAGATCATCACCCATCTTACTTTTTTTTGAAGTCTTGTTCAGCTAAAATGGCCAATCATCTTATACTAAGAATTATTTACTCTTTATTCATAACTTTATCTTTTCCTAGTGTACAGCAAAACCTATGGCCACATCCCTAGATCACAAGATGCAGGAACTCAGACCTAGCCTAGAATGAATGTTTTCTTTGATCATTAACTTGTCCCAAGCCTAGTTTTCTCTTCCAAGTACAAGTATGTGCTTATAATGCATGAAAGCTCACTCTACTCCTTTTTTAACTTATGCAGCCGTCACCATACAACAAGGGAGGGAGCATGTTCTGCTCTTAATTCTAACTTTATTATATCTTTCTGTCAAAATAACTTAAACCATCTCCTTAAACTTTCTATCAACTACTCTAACTTCCTAAAACTATTTAAATCACTTCAGGATTTCTGTACAATGATTAATTCATCTAAGCAATATTGTTCTATGCAAGTTCATCTTCATGTTGATCTGCAGGAAAATTGCCCGAGTGGGCTATCACCCAGGAAGTAATCATATCAGGCTATAGGGAAGTAAAAGTCTCCCCACATCAAATCATACCAAGCTGAATATACAAGGAATATAGGAATGACAAATATGAGAGGGCACATCAGTAGCAAGAAGCAATCCTGGGATGAAGCTTCTGGGGCTGTGCCTATCCAAGGTATACCCATAACAACTGTGCACAATAGTGGGCTGTCTCCAGGAAGCTCACTTGCCCACTGCAGCTCCTCCTGCATGGAGCCTACTATGTTACATTTTCATAGTTTCTATTATTTACTAAATAACACTAACTTTTTTTTTACTAAGTAACAACATTTTTCTACCCCCTGAAACAAAGACTGAAGTGTTGTAAGGAATGAAAAAAGAAAGTCAAAGAAGTTACATTGTGTAGCTTCTACTATTTACTAAATAACATCCTTTTTTTTTCTTTTCCCTGACCCAGAGACTGAAGTGCTCCCTTAGGTCATAGATATCTCAGAGTGCTCCAACATCCTAAGAATAAGTTTTGATCTAATGATCTTCCTAGAGCCACACTGGTTGCCATTGATCTAAAAGGAGTGCAACAGCCTATTGTAGATTTTTGATACATAAGTTTGAAGAGGGTCAACCTGGCTTGAAGTTAAATTTGCCATGTCCACAGAGACATGCTATCTGCTTTGGGATTTCCCCAGACTTCTGAATTGGTAAGACTGTGCCTGGGGCTAAGGATCAGAAGTTCTGTTGGGCCACATCATGGAAAATCTATTTCCTTTTTCTGTTTTTTTACCCTTGATCTCACTCTCAGTCCCAATTCACAGGTACTGCTTGGGGCATAAGTAACATACAGAGAAGAGAAGCCTGTCTGGTATGTTGATAGAAGGAGGTCCAGAGAACTGAAGACTGATCTAGAACCTGAGAGTGGTAGGAAGAAGTCTGTGTGATAAAAGGAAGAGAGAACACACTTGCGATATAAACCAGTGAGACCTATGTTCTACCTTCCCTTCTCTCCCTCCCTGCTTCCCTTCCTCCATCCCTTCTTTCTCCCTCCTTCCCTCATCTTCCTTTACCCCTTCTTATCTCTGTCTAGTTTTTTTACTCTAAAATGAGTGTCCAGGGTTATATTTCTCTCTGATCCCTCTGGACATTATATAAGGATAGGCACTATTGAAGTACAGAATGATTTAGTGACAGAACTAGATGAGGATCTGAATCAGATCCCCAGTACTCATGTAAAAGCTAGAAGTGGTGGTGCAATCTATTATTAATGATGAAGTAGTAGAGATAAAAGACCCCAAGGACTCATTGTCCAGCCATCCTAGAAAATCAGTATATCCCAAATTTAGTGAGAAACTATTTCAGAAAATGATAGAGAAACATACCAAATATAGACCTTTGGCCTCTATAGATGCACATATGGGTACATGCATATATAAATATAACACACACAAATAAATAGAAAACAATAAGGGATTATTTTTCTCACAGTTGATCTCTGCCTAATACGAACACCTCTCTTTAACATCCTAATGTGGTGCACTCTAGTATACTGTAATGATCATTCTCTTGTCTTCCTTTTTTGAGACTGGCTTATATTGAGAGAAAATTAATGACAACCTTGCATATTATTTATTAAATAATACCTAATTTTAATCTTCAATAACCCACAATGTGTGGCAATTATCAGTTTACACATTGAAAACACTTAGATACAGAGAGGTTGAATAGTTTTGCCAAAAACTCACATGTATAAGTGGACAAACTACTATTTTTAAACAAGAATACTCTGATTCCAAGCTATGTCTACATGTTTTTCATTCCCTGAGTTTCTAAATAAAACTGTGAAGAAAAGGAAACATTGCCCATGTTACTGGGAGTTTTAAAATATCCCTACACTGAACCATATATAAGCAGAGGTATTGCCAGCTTCACAGTGGTAGGCCCATTTGTTATATTTAAATATTAAGATAGGTGGGGAAGAACTGTGAGGAGTAGAGGGAGGAGAAACTGTAACCAGGATATATTATATGAAACAGGTCTATTTTCAATACATGAAAAAAAAAAGATGAGGAAGAGAAGGAGGGGGAGGAGGAAAAGGAGGAAGGGGGAAGGGCGAGGAAGAGGCAGTAGCTACAACCCTCTTGGCATATTGTTAATACATTGCATCCCAGAGAAATGCATCAACCACAATTTCCAGTTTTAAATGAAAATTAAACTTCCTGCTTGGGAAAAAGATATGTCCACAGTAAATTGTGGTAGATGCCATTGCTCACAGTCCTCTTTTTTTTTTTTNGACCTGGCAGGCAGACACAAGCTGTTACTATGTAACTGTTGGGCAGAGCCTAGAGGAATTGTAGGCAGAGCCTAGAGGAATTGCTAACAACTCACAACTCCTTTCCTTCATCCAAGACTGTATATCTGCAGATACTTGGGTGACAATAGGCTATTTTATTACTTCAGTATTTGTGTAAAGACTGTACAAGAAGTCAAACCAATGCAAGCTTAATCCAAGCCCTTTTAATACTTAAATAGACATCCTTGAATAAGACATTCTCTCTGAGCTTCAGATGTTAATGATTAGCTCTAAGGTGTTGGTTAGAATTAAGTGAAGTATTTTATAGGACATATTTGTGGATAAATATTAGATGCTCTACACAAATCAGTTAATACTAGTCCCTGCTTCTTTGATTCACCATTTCAGTGTATTGTGTAACTGCAGCTGAATCTTCTAGAACATGGACTAGCAATGTAGTAGGAAATAGACAATGTTCTCAATTCAGCAATAATGACACTTTCTCAACTGTTTCTTCACGACTGCTACAGGTATTTGACAATATTTTATTAGAAGATAGGCACAGTTCTTAAACAATCCTGTGATCTTAAGCCACAGATGTAACTTCATCCCTACTTCTATAAACTCTTCACAGAACAAAGAACATCCTCTCTTACTCTATTTGGTTGTAGTTAATACCAGACCTCCTGGTAGGTTATGGGAAATAATTCAAGAAAAAATTCTAGAGAAATTTCTAGGCTTTGGGGAAATTCAGAAAAGAAGTAAGTAGATACTATGTGGCATTTTTCTTAAATTATTGGTAAAAACAAAAGAAAAAATATACAGGTCGCTACATTCTTTCTCAACATTGGACATAATACAGCCAAAGTTATAATAAATTAGCATCAAGAAAGGTAGCAGTCAGAGTTCAAAGAAAGTTTTGAGTAGGAAATGAAAAATTAGAATGGAAAATGATTTTCTAAAGATAGCATTATTTGCTAGTTTGAACTTTAAAATTTAATCAGACTTGAGTTACCCTTATGGTGTATTAACTAAAGCACAAAAAGATGGTCCCACATAGCATCCCTTAACTACAAGGTAGATAATATACACACAGAAGATTTGAAGCCATGGAGAAAGGCAAGTGGGTCTGTACCTCTTCTATGATATATACTAGTAGAGAGAAATTTCCCAGCACAAGTGTGAGTCTTGCTCTTCAGCAGGTACAATATTTGCTAAATTATCTCCATTAAAAAGCATTATACCATGCCATGTCATGGGGCTCAAGAGAGACCTTACAGAGTGGTTCAATCAACACAAACAGGCTATATTTTTGTACTATTACAGAATCACACATGCTGGTTGCTAGAAACTGATCAGAGCAATGATGTGAATATGAAAGGCAATTCATATTTTTTAGCTTTTACTCAGTAGTATTATTTTCATGATCATTGTGTGTATGTGTATGGTGTATGTTGTGGGGAAGTCAGAGGGCAACTTTCAAGAGTCAGTTTGCTTCTTCCACCTTGGATTCCAGTGATTGAATTTAGGTTGTCAAGCTTGTGTAGCAGACGTTATGACCAGGTTCCATCATATTGTGGTAATACACTTTTGTCTGATGACCATTGTTGTTACTGGAACATTTGGAGAAAATATTTTTATCCCAATCTCTCTATTAGCCTCCCTCCAAAAACCTCCAAAGCTGTATCTTGTCATCTCTGTACCCATCTGTCATTTCTCTGTAACATACTCACTGCTAGTCTGTTTATCTGATATCATTTGCCACTTCCTCCAGATTTCCAGAAACAGAACATAGTTTCTTATCTCCCAGAAGTGTGTTCATCCTCTTACTCTGAACCAAACCCTTTATTTATTTCTGTTTCCCAATATTGCTACCCATTTTTACAATAGTTCCACTTAATGCTTTGTGAACAGTTCATGATGACCCAACTATGACAAAGATTGGGGAAAATTACTTTCTATTTTAATTTCCACACCAAGAGCCACATTTTGGAAGATTAGTTCCTTTGAATCTTCTCTCTTGAGATCATGGGGGTGCAGAAGCTTGTGTACACAAGCACAGGAGCACATGTACGTGGAAGCCAGAGGTCAAGGTCAGGCATTCTCCTCTATCAGTCTCTATCATAAATCTTGACATGGTATCTTACATTTACTCTGGAATTTACTATACTGCTTGACCAGTGAGATCCAGAAATCATCCTAAACACACTCACAGTGTTGGGATTATAAGCATGTGGTACAGCTCTCAGCTTTTTCATATTGGTTCTAAAGATGTAGTTCAGGTCCTTGTGCATATATGTTAGATGTTAAGACACTTTCCAAGCCCCTACCATGGTAGTTTTTTAAAGTGAGTAAATTATTTCATTCTTATCCAAACTGCCAGAAAATTACTGTTCTTTGCAGTGTGTGTTAGAGCTCTTAGTGTCTTTCTGCTACCTGTTACTATAGCCAGTTTTGTGAGCCTTCCTTTGTAACTTTTAAAGCATTAAGCATTCTGTTTCAATATACACTTTCCTTTGGGTAGTTGCAATAAGTAAAAGTTCTATTTAAGAATGTACAGATAAGAAAAAGGCATTGCCAGGCACATGCAAATGTTGTTCTGAATTGCAGAAACAGGGTTTAGAACTATCATCTCTCCATTCCCTAACTTTCTTTCCCTCGCACACAGTTAAAGCTTAGGGGAGCCTTGAAGCTACCTGCTGAGTGTGTCTGTGGTAACTTGTTAACGCACTAGGCTCTCATGTTTAGCAATGTTTGATTCTGTTTTAGACATTAGAACATAGCAGTGGACAATCTAGACAAACATGTCTGACCCTGGAGCTTATGTTTCAAGTAGAAGAGTAAATAAAACATAATATAAATTAATAAAAGTATAATGTGTATTGACGATAATAACCAAAAAGAAAAGTCAAACAGGGAAGTCATGCACAGACAGGGTTAACACCAACTATAGAAGCCACATCTGGCTTCCTGGAGGAAATGGCTTCCTGGAGGAAATGGGTTGAGAACAGATTGAGGGCTTTGTGGGTCTAGTGCAGCAAATACTTAGGATAAAAAAAAATGAGAGAAAAAATGTGTAAGCAAAACCAGAGCTGAAGAGAGGTAGAGAAGAAATTCGCTTATTTGAATAAGAGCTTCAAAGATGTGAGGAACATAAAATAGTCTTATCAAAGAGCCCAGTGTGGCAGCCCTATGTCCCTTTCTACTTGTGTCACTCTTTTCTTTCTATCCTTTCTTTTCTTCATCTTTCTACCTCCTTCCTTTTCTTCTGCTTTTTCTTCCCCCATTTTCTTCCCTTATTCCCTTGCTCTCTTCCCCACTAATCTCTGTACCTTACCTTTGTCTCCCCCTCCCAGTTCTTCCTTTTCCCCATGCTTTTCTTGCCTTGCTGCCATCCTTTTAAGTTTTTCTGGGGTTTTTTTTCTAATTTTTAAATATTTTATTGGATATTTTATTTACATTTCAAATGTTATTCCCTTTCCTGGCTTCCCCTGCTCCCCACCCAGAAACCCCCTATTCCATCCTCCCTCCCCCTGCTTCTATGAGGGTGCTCACCCACCCACCCACCCACTTCCTCCTCCCTGCCCTGGCATTCCCCTATACTGGGGCATCAAGACTTCCAGGCCTAAGGACCTCTCCTCCCATTGATGTCTGACAAGGCCATCCTCTGCTACATATACAGCTGGAGCCATGGGTTTCTCCATGTGTACTCTTTGGTTGGTGGTTTAGTTCCTGGGAGTTCTGGGGTGTCTGGTTGGTTGATACTATTTTTCTTCTTATGGGTTGCAAACTCCCTGAGCTCCTTCAAGCCTTTCTTTAACTCCTCCATTGAGGACCCTGTGCTCAGTCAAATGGTTGGCTGCAAGCAGCCACCTTTGTATTTGTCTGGCTCTGGCAGAGCCTCTCAAGTGACAGCTATATCAGGCTCCTGTCAGAAAGCACTTCTTGGCATTCACAATAGTGTCTGGGTTAGGTGTCTGTATATGGGATGGATCCCCAGGTGAGGGAGTCTCTGAATGGCCTTTCCTTCCATTGCTGCTCCACACTTTGTCTCTGTATTTCCTCTTGTTCCCCCTTTTAAGAAGCACTGAAGCATTCACACTTTGGTCTTCCTTCTTTTTTTTTTTTCTTTTTCTTTTTCTTTTTGGTTTTTCAAGACAGGGTTTCTCTGTGTAGTCTTCGCTGTCCTGGAACTCACTCTGTAGACCAGGCTGGCCTCGAACTCAGAAATTCACCTGCCTCTGCCTCCCAAGTGCTGGGATTATGTGGTCTGTGAATTGTATCTTGGGTATTCTGAGCTTTGGGGCTAATATCCACTTATCAGTGAGTGCATACCATGTGTGTTCTTTTATTACTGGGTTACCTCACTCAAGATGATATTTTCTAATTCCATCCACTTGCCTAAGAATTTCATGAATTCATTGTTATTAATATCTGAGTAGTAGTCCATTGTGTAAATGTACCACATTTTTTGTATCATTCCTCTAATGAAGGACATCTGGGTTTTTTTCAGCTTCTGGCTATTATAAATAAGACTGCTATGAACATAGTGGAGCATGTGTCCTTGTTATATGTTGGAGCAGCTTTTGGGTATATGCCCAGGTATAGTATAGCAGGGTCTTCAGAAAGTATTATCTCCAACTTTCTGAGAAATTACACAGTGGTTGTACCAGCTTGCAATCCCACCAACAATAGAAAAGTGTTCCTCTTTCTCCACATCCTCACCAGCATCTACTATCACCTGAGATTTTGATCTTAGCCATTCTGAGGTGGAATCTCAGGGTTGTTTTGATTTGCATTTCCCTGATGACTAAGAATGTTGAACATTTCTTTGGGTACTTCTCAGCCATTTGGTATGCCTCAGTTAAGAATTCATTGTTGCCGGGTAGTGGTGGCGCACACCTTTAATCCCAGCACTTGGGAGGCAGAGGCAGGCAGATTTCTGAGTTCGAGGCCAGCCTTATCTACAAAGTGAGTTCCAGGACAGCCAGGGCTACACAGAGAAACCCTGTCTCAAAAAACCAAAAAAAAAAAAAAAAAAAAAAAAAAAAAAAAAAAAAAAAAAAAAGAATTCATTGTTTACCTCTGTACGCCATTTTTAATAGGGTTATTTGGTTCTCTGGAGTCTAACTTCTCGAATTCTTTGTATATATTGGATATTAGCCCTCTATCGGATGTAGGATTGGGATCTTTTCCTAATATGTTGGCTGCTGCTTTGTCTTATTGACAGTGTCCTTTGCCTTACAGAAGCTTTGCAATTTTATGAGGACCCATTTGTCAATTGTTGACTTTAGTGCATAAGCCATTGGTGTTATGTATTGTTCAGGAGATTTTCCCCTATGCACATGTGTTCAAAGCTCTTCCCCACTTTCTCCTCTATATAAGTTGCAGTGTCTCTGGTTTTATGTGAAGGTCCTTGATCCACTTGGACTCGAGCTTTGTACAAGGAGATAAGAATAGGTTGATTTGCATTCTTCTACATGCTGATCACTAGTTGAATCAGCACTTTATAGAAAATGCTGACTTTTTTCCACTGGATGATTTTAATTTCTTTGTCAAAGATCAAGTGACCATAGGTGTGTGGGTTCATTTCTGGGTCATTAATTCTATTCCACTGATCTACTTACTTGTCTCTGTACCAGTACCATGCAGTTTTTATGGCTATTGGCCTGTAATTCACCTTGAAGTCAGGGATGGTAATTCCCCTAGAAGTCCTTTTATTGTTGAAAATAGTTTTCACTATCCTAGGCCTTTTTCTATTTCAAACGAATTTGCAAATTGCTCTAACTCTATGAAGAATTGAGCTGGAATTTTGATGGGGTTTGCATTGAATTTGCAGATTGCTTTCAGCAAGATGGCCATTTTACTATATTAATCCTGCCAATCCATGAGCATGGGAGATCTTTCCATCTTCTGAGATCTTCTTCAATTTCTTTCTTCAGAGACTGGAAGTTCTTGTCATACAGATCTTTCATTTGCTTGGATAGAGTAACACCAAGGTATTTTATATTACTTGTGACTATTGTGAAGGGTTTTGTTTCCCTAATTTCTTTCTCAACTTGTTTATCCTTTGAGTAGAGGAATGCTACTGATTTGTTTGAGTTGATTTTATATCCACCCACTTTGCTGAAGTTGTTTATCAGGTTTAGGAGTTCTCTGGTGAAATTTTTGGGGTCACTTAAGTATACTACCATATCTGCAAATAGTGATATTTTGACTTCTTCCTTTGCAATTTGTATCCCTTTGACCTCCTTTTGTTGTGTAATTGCTCTGGCTACAACTTCAAATCCTATATTTAATAGGTAGTCTATAGGTGTCTAGTCTCTGTTTATAATGAAATTGCTTCAAGTTTCTCTCCATTCAGTTTGATGTTGGCTACTGCTTTGCTGTATATTGCTTTTACTATGTTTAGGTATGGGTCTTGAATTCCTGATCTTTCCGAGACTTTTATCATGAAGGGGTGTTGGATTTTGTCAAATGCTTTCTCAGTATCTAATGAAATGATAATTTTTTCCTTTGAGTTTGTTTATATAGTGAATTATGTTGATGGATTTCTGTATATTGAACCACCCCTTCGTCCCTGGGATGAATCCTACTTAATCATGATGGATGATCATTTTTATGTGTTCTTGGATTCGGTTTGTGAGAATTTTATTGTATATTTTGCATCGATATTTACAAGTGAAATTGGTCTGAAGTTCTCTTTCTTTGTTGGGTCTTCGTGTGGTTTACATATGAGCATAATTGTGGCTTCATAGAACGAATTGGGTAGTGTTCCTCTGTTTCTATTTTGTGGAATAGTTTGAAGAGTATTGATATTAGATCTTCTTTGAAGGTCTGATAGAATTCTACACTAAATGCTTCTGGTCTTAGACTTTTTTTGGTTGGGAGACTCTTTTTTTTTTACCTTTTTTTTTAATTAGATATTTTCTTCATTTACATTTCAAGTGTTATCCCATAAGTCCCCTATACCCTCCCCCCGCCCTGCTCCCCTACCCACCCACTCCCACTGCTTGGCCCTGGGATTCCCCTATACTGGGGCATATAAACATTGCTAGACCAAGGGCCTTTCTTCCCGAATAATGGCCAACTAGGCCATCTTCTAATACATATGCAGCTAGAGACACGAACTCTGGGAGTTCTGATTAGTTCATATTGTTGTTCCATCTATAGGGTTGCAGACCCCTACAGCTCTTGGGAACTCTCTCTAGCTCCTACATTGGGGACCCTGTGTTCTGCCCTATAGATGATTGTGAGCATCCACTTCTGCATTTGTCAGGGACTGTCAAAGCCTCTCAGGAGACAGCTATATCAGAGTCCTTTCAGCAATATCCTGCTGGTGTATGCAATAGTGTCTGCATTTGGTGGCTGATTATGTGATGGACCACCCGGTGGGGCACTCTCTGGATGGTCCATCCTTTCATTTTAGCTCCAAAATTTGTCTCTGCACCTCCTTCCATGTATATTTTAATCCCTATTCTAGGGAGGAATGAAGTATCCACATGTTGGTCTTTCTTGATTTTCTTGTGTTTTGGAAATTGTATCTTGGGTATTCTAGGTTTCTGGGCTAATATTCGCTTATCAGTGAGTGCATATTAAGTGACTTTTGTGTTTGGGTTACCTCAGTCAGGATGATATCCTCCAGATACATCCATTTGCTCAAGAATTTCATAAATTCATTGTTTTTAATAGCTGAGCAGTACTCCATTGTGTAAATGTACCACATTTTCTGTATCCATTCCTCTATTGAGGGACATCTGGGTTCTTTCCAGCTTCTGGCTATTATAAATAAGGCTGCTATGAACATAGTGGAGCATGTGTCCTTGTTATCAGTTGGGATATCTTCTGGGTATATGCCCAGTAGAGGTAATGCTGGATCTTTCAGTAGTACTATGTCCAGTTTTCTGAAAAACCGTCAGACTGATTTCCAGAGTGGTTATACCAGCTTGCAATCCCATTTGGTTGGGAGACTCTTAATGACTGCTTCTATTTCTTTGGGGGTTATGGGACATTTCGGATGGTTTATCTGATGCTGATTTAACTTTGGCACCTCGTGTGTGTCTAGAAAATTATCCATTTCATCCAGATTTTCCAAGTTTGTTGAGTATAAGCTTTTGTAGTAGGATCTGATGATTTTTTTTTTTTTGAATTTCCACAGTTTCCGTTGTTTTGTCTCCCTTTTCATTTCTGATTTTATTAATTTGGATACTGTCTCTGTGCCATCTGGTTAGTTAGGGTATAGCTATCTTGTTGATTCTCTCAAAAAGCCAGATCCTGGTTTGGTTGATTCTTTGTACAGTTCTTTTTGTTTCCACTTGGTTGATTTCAGCCCTGAGTTTTATAATTTCTGGCCATCTTGAATGTATTTACTTCTTTTTGTTCTAGATCTTTCAGGTGTGCTTTCAATCTGCCAGTGTAAGCTCTCTCCAGTTTCCTTTTGGAAACAGTGCTACGGGTTTTCCTCTTAGCACTGTTTTCATTGTGTCCCATAAGTTTGCCTTCATTTTAATTGAATTCTAAAAAGCCTTTAATTTCTTTATTTTTTTCCCTTGACCAAGTTATCATTGAGTAGAGTGCTGTTCAGCTTCCATGTGTATGTGGGCTTTCTGTTGTTTTTGTTATTATTGAAGACCAGCCTTAGTTCCTGGTGATCTAATATGATGCATGAGATTATTTCAATCTTTTGTATCTGTTGAGGCTTGTTTTGTTACTGATTATATGTTCAATTTTGGAGAAGGTACCATGAGGTGCTGAGAAGAAGGTATATTCTTTTGCTTTAGGATGAAATGTTTAATAGTTATCTATAGATAACTATTAAATCCATTTGGTCCATAACTTCTGTTACTTTTACTGTATCTCTGTTTAGTTTCTGTTTCCATGATCTGTCCATTGATGAACATGTGGTGTTGAAGTCTCCCACTATTATTGTGTGAGGTACAATGTGTGTTTTGAGCTTTAGTAAAGTTTCTATTATGAATGTTGGTGCCCTTGCATTTGGAGCATAGATGTTCAGAATTGAGAGTTTATCTTGGTAGATTTTTCCTTTAATGAGTTTGGAGTGTTCTTCCTCATCTTTTTTGATAACTTTTGGTTAACACTTGTTTTTATTTGATATTAGAATGGCTACTCCAGCTTATTTCTTGGGATTGTTTGCTAGAAAAATTGTTTTCCAGCCTTTTACTCTGAGGTAGTATCTGTCTTTGTCACTAAGGTGTGTTTCCTGTATGCAGCAAAATGCTGTGTCCTGTTTATGTATCCAGTCTGTTATTCTGTGTATTTTGGGGAGAGAATTTAGTCCATTGATGTTAAGAGATAATAAGGAAAAGTAATTGTTGCTTCCTGTTATTTTTGTTGTTAGAGATGGGATTATTTGTGTGACTATCTTCTTTTAGGTTTCTTGAAAGATTACTATCTTGCTTTTTCTAGGGTGTAGTTTCCCTCCTTGTGTTGGAGTTTTCCATCTATTGTCCTTTGTAGGGATGGATTTATAGAAAGGCATTGTGTATATTTGGTTTTGTCGTGGAATATCTTGACATCTACAGTACTGAATTTTTTTCTGGGCATAGTAGCCTGGGCTGGCATTTTTGTTCTCTTAGGTTCTGTATGACATCTGCCCAGGATCTTTTGGCTTTTAGAGTCTCTGGTGAGAAGTGTGGTGTAATTCTGATAGGTCACCTTTATATGTTACTTGACCTTTTTCCCTTACTGCTTTTAATATTCTTTCTTAGTTTATATCATTTGATGTTTTGAATATTATGTGACAGGAGGAATTTCTTTTCTGGTCTAGTCTATTTGGAGTTCTGTAGGTTTCTTATATGTTTATGGGCATCTCTTTCTGTAGGCTAGGGAAGTTTTCTTCTATAAATTTGTTGAAGATATTTACTAGCCCTTTAATTTGGGAATCTTCACTCTCTTCTATACCTATTATCCTTAAGTTTGGTCTTCTCATTGTGTCCTGCATTTTCTGGATGTTTTGGGTTAGGAGTTTTTTGCATTTTGCATCTCTTTGATGTCAGTGTTTTCTATGGTATCTTCTGCACCTGAGATTTTCTCTTCTACCTCTTGTATTCTGCTGGTGATGCTTGCATCTATGACTCCTGATATCTTTCCTAGGTTTTCCATCTCCAGGGTAGTCTCCCTTTGTGATTTCTTTATTGTTTCTATTTCCATTTTTAGATCCTGGATAGTTTTGTTCAGTTTCCCTGTTTAGTTATGTTTTCCTGGAATTACTTAAAGGATTTTTTGTGTTTCCTCTTTAAGGGCTTCTACCTGTTTTTACCTGTGTTCTCCTGTAATTCTTTAAGGGATTTATTCATGTCCTTCTTAAAGTCCTCTATCATCATCATGAGATGTGATTTTAAATCTGAATCTTGCTTTTCCTGTGTGTTGGAGTATCCAGGACTGGCTATGGTGGGAGAACTGGGTTCTGACAATGCCAGGTAGCCTTGGTTTCTGTTGCTTAGGTTCTTGTACTTGCCTCTTGCCGTGTGGTTATCTCTGGTGTTAGTTGGTCTTATTATCTCTGACTGGAGCTTGTCCCTCCTGTTGTCCTGTGAGCCTGTGATCTTAGGTGTGTCAGCACTCCTGGGGAGACCAGCTCTCTCCTGGGTGGAATTCAGGTGTGGAGGGCTGTGTGACAGCCTTAGCTCTGGGGTACAGATGGAGACTGGAAGCATCCTGTCCTTTTAATTATTTCTAACCACCAAGAATGTCCTTGTGCATTAAGGATTCCCTGTGATTTGTATGAAGAAATTAAAGAAATGAGCAAGTCAGTTTTGGCATATTCTTTTCTTGGCTGAAAATAGTCTATTAAATATTTTAGAAGGCATAACTAGGAAAACACACTCTAATTTCAGGCTTTCCAGAGAATTTTCCTGAATTCTTTCTGGAGGCAGCCTCATCCACCCAAATATAGCAAGTCTCCTCATCTTGAATTGCCCAATGATAGCAAGTCAGCAGTCTCCTCTGCTGACCCTCTTTCTAGCTTTCCTTTGTCCTGAGCTTAGTTAAGTGATTGACTGTTTCCTAAAAGGCAAAAAGGAGTGCAAAAACATCTCACAATGCTAAAGCTGCCTTTCCTAGAAGACAAATCCTGGACTGGGCCCAAAGGGAAGGAGCCTAGACTAGTCAAAAACAATTACACACTGTCTTTTCTCAGTATGCAGCAAGATATAAAACAACTGAAACAATTTTATTGCACTAGAAGAACATTTTGTGTCCAGAATATTCTCTTTAAAAAAATAAGCTGCTTTAGTACCTTTGAGTCTTAAGTGAAATCTCTTGAAATTTTTATATTTTTTCTCTTCTATTTTCTCTGACTTTAATAGTTTGAAATATAATTTTGAAGATGAATCTGTGCATGGCCATTCCAGAGGATGGAAGCATAAGATCTGAAAGACTTGTTGAAAATCTACTAACTCACTGTGGAGGGATGCAGGTGTGACTGAGTTTACATTAGCTCCTGCCTTTCAAGCTCTATCTGGACAGCTGAATGATTCTTTCGTTTATTCTGTGTCTAGAGGCATTATATATTTTGGGAAAGAGTGTAAAGGTGTCAAATTAACTAACAATTTGTGGAGTAACAGTTACATTAACAGGATGAGTAAGCAACTCATAGTCAATGTGAAAGCTGACAAATTAGAAAGTGACCATGGGAAGGTGTGGTCTGCTGGTTACTTAAGGCAGTAAGTTACGTGACTTGTTTCTATTATAGCTTTTATTTCCTTTTCTTTTCCTGGGGAAAATCTCATGTGTTTCCTAGAAATCCAAACCAATCTAGAAAAAAAAAAAAAAAGAAAGAAAGACAAGCTAGACACTAAAGGTGTGATCACATCCTTTTGTGGAAATTTGGCCAACTCTAAAGTTTTAAAAAGCTATCTCCATGAGGATTAAATAAAGTGAAAATTTAAAGATTTTTGTTTTCATTTTCTTTTATTAATGGGGGGGAGCAAAGGACAGTGGTAATGTCTTCCTGAATCTCTCTTCACCCTATTTTTTGAGATAGGGTTTCTCACTGAACCTTAAGCTAATTGCACTGACTAGGTTGTCTAGCCAATGAACAAACTTGAGAAGTTGATTCTCACAGCTCTGCCTCCACAGCTAAAATTACTTGGATTATATGTGGATGCTGGAGATCTGAACTCAGGTCCTTATACTTGTGTGCCAAGCACTTAACTGACTGAGGCATCTCCCCAGTTCCTCAAATATTTTAGTTTCCATAGTAGATTCTGAGATGCAAAATTATAAGAAATAAAGAAAACAATTCTTTCAAACATGGTCTCTATTGAATTGTGGCTTTAGATTGGTCTCCGTGAGCCTTCTGAGTGTTAGAGCTACAGGTATGGACTAACATACCTGCCTAAAGAAAAGTGTTCTTCAATCCTGAGATTCCACCTCACACCAGTCAGAATGGCTAGGATCAAAAATTCATGTGACAGCAGATGCTGGCAAGGATGTGGAGAAAGAGGAACACTCCTCCATTGCTGGTGGAATCCGTTCGACCGTGTTGTGAGACCTTTAGTCAGACCGCTAAGGAGTCTTTTGACCTGTATCATGATGGTCTTCTAGGTCGTCATGGAGAGGACCCATATATGGGTCTTCTACAAGGTTGACCATTATTCCGGTGTACGAGGTGATACAAGTATCGTCGGAATAAATAAATAAATAAATAAATAAATAAATAAATAAATAAATGGAGGTGGAAGCTCACGGTGAGCTATTAGATGGAACACAGGGTTCCCAAGGAAGAAGGAGCTAGAGAAAGTACCCAAGGAGCTGAAGGGGTCTTCAACCCTATAGGTGGAAGAATAACCATGAACTAACTAGTACCCCCTGGGCTCGTGTCTCCATATATAGAAGAGGATGGCCTAGTTGGCCATCAGTGGGAAGAGAGGCCCCTTGGTTATGCAGACTTTATATGCCCCAATACAGGGGAACGCCGGGGCCAAGGGGTGGGAGCGGGTGGGTAGGGGAGCAGTGCCGGGAGGGGGGAGGATATAGGGAACTTTCTGGATAACACTTGAAATGTAAATGAAGAAAATATCTAATAAAAGTTGAAGAAAAAAAAAAGAAATTTCCTCGTGTCAATGGGTTCCAAGGCTCTTTCCCACTTTCTCTACTATTAGATTCAGTGTATCTGGATTTATGTTGAGGTCTTTGATTCACTTGGACTTGAGCTTTGTGCAAGGTGACAAATATGGGTCTGTTTTCATTTTTCTACACACAGACAGCCCATTAGATAAGCACCATTTAATAAAGATGCGTTCATTTTTCAAAAAAAAATGTTTCTGAATGTGATTTTACTTTTTCCTTTTTAAAAAGTGTCTTTAACTGTAATAGAATACATCATGTCTCCTTTTTCCTCCTTCTAGACTCTCCTAAACTCTCTGTCAAACCCTTACCCACTTTCAAGTTTAATAGCCTCATTTTCTATGATTATATTTATTACAAAGCTAATACATACATACATACATACATGTGTGTGTACATGCACACACACACACACACACACACACACACACACACACAACCTGCTGAGTCCATCCTTGCCTTTATGTACATATGGTTTCAAGGCTGACTATTCTGTATTAAACATTTAGTAAGAAAACTCAAAAAAAAAAAAAAAAGGCCACATGCTCCACTATGTTCATAGCAGCCTTATTTATTTATTTATTTATTCAATTTTTTATTAGATATTTTCTTAATTTACATTTCAAATGCTATCCCGAAAGTTCCCTCCCACCTCCCTGTTCCCCTGCCCACCCACTCCCACTTCTTGACCCTGGCGATCCCCTGTATTGGGGCATAATAGCCAGAAGCTGGAAAGAACCCAGATGTCCCTCAACAGATGAATAGATACAGAAAATGTGGTACATTTACACAATGGAGTACTGCTCAGCTATTAAAAACAATGAATTTATGAAATTCTTGGGCAAATGGATGTATCTGGAGGATATCATCCTGAGTGAGGTAACCCAATCACAAAAGGAGTCACTTGATGTGCACTCATTGATAAGTGGATTTTAGCCCAGAAACCTAGAATACCCAAGATTCAACCCCTAAAAACACAAGAAAATCAAGAAAGAAGACCAACCCATGGATACTTCAATCCTCTCTAGAATAGGGACTAAAATATCCATGGAAGGAGTTGCAGAGACAAAGTTCTGAGCTAAGATGAAAGGATGGACCATCCAGAGACTGCCCCACCCGGGGGTCCATCCCATAATCAGCCACCAAATGCAGACACTATCGCATATGCCAGCAAGATTTTGCTGAAGGGACTCTGATATAGCTGTCTCCTGTGAGGCTTTGCCAGTGCCTGGCAAATACAGAAGTGGATGCTCACAGTCATCTATAGGATGGAACACAGGGCCCCCAATATAGGAGCTAGAGAAAGTACCCAAGAACTGAAGGGGTCTGCAACCCTATAGGTGGAACAACAATATGAACTAATCAGTACCCCCAGAGCTCATGTCTCTAGCTGCATATGTTGCAGAAGATGGCCTAGTCAGCCATCACTGGGAAGAGAGGCCCCTTTGTCTTGCAAACTTTATATGCCCCAGTACAGAGGAACACCAGGGCCAAGAAATGGGAGTGAGTGGGTAGAGGAGCAGGGAGGGAGGAGGGTATAGGGGACTTTTGGGATGGCATTTGAAATGCAAATGAAGAAAATATCTAATAAAAAATGTGGGGAAAAAAAAAGAAAAGTGGTTTTTAATAGAACATTTCACCTACCACAAGAAGTAGAGATACTTTAAGTTAAAAAATTTCCTCAGTGGCCTGTGACTCCTGTGATGCTTAAAGCTTTTAGACTTACTGACTTGAAATACTTGACCTGGTACTTAGATTTTTTTTCAGGCATTCCTTTTTCTTTTTTTTTTTTTTGGTGGTGGTGATGGTGTGCCAGGAAGCACTTGTGAACCTCAAAAAACCACCAAGGAGTTGATTGCAATGCAATCTCATTAGGGTCTATTTATTCAAGTTCGAGCTTGGTCTACATGCAAGAGATTGGGAGGGGGCAGCCCTAAGGTTAGTTTGAGGCAAGCATCTATAAAGACAAGAAGGGGTATCCAACCAAAGATACATAAGTAGCAGAGGATGGCCTTATCAGGCATCAATGAGAAGAAAGGCCCTTGGCCCTGTGAAGGCTCGATGCCCCAGTGTAGGAGAATGCCAGGACCAGGAAGTGTGAATGATGAACATGAGAAGGGGAGAGGGGATAGGGGGTTTCCTGAGGGGAAACGGGGAAAGGGGATAATACTTGAAATGTAAATAAATAAAATATCCAATTTTAAAAATCCAAAAACGTGGGGGAGAGTGTATATCTCTCCTGGCACACCTCTGATTGGGAGTGAGAGGGGGAGCATTATGGCCTTTAACATAATGGTTTGGTGCTAGAAGCCAAACCATAAACTTAACTACTGCATCTTTCCTGATTGATGGTTGTAGGAAGTGAAGTGCCAGGGACAGGTTTGTAACGTGGGGATGCAGATTTGTTGGGGAATAACCTGGAAACTGGTGCTAGACAGAAGTCTTGTTGGTGGTGGTGGTGGTGGTTTGGAGGGGGGGGCGGTTAACCTGACAGGTCTGTTAGTTGATTTGAATTCAACCTTAGGTCAAGTTCTCTAAGATGAAGTCTGAACTAAAAAGATCTGGTCTCTCAGTGGTGGGTGGGTTGAAGCAGCAAATGGCTAAGCATCATTTCTTTCCTGATTAGGCAGTGAAAAAGTTCTTTGCACAAACAGAAGGTTAGACAGTCACCTTTAGAGGAGTTGATATGAAGAGAGGGTAAAATATATCTTCCCCCATGTTTCAACTTTCAGGAGGGCATCAGCTTTATAGGAAGGTCTGAAAGTGGGCTCGAACAATGGAGGCATCAGTGCTGAGCCCCACATCCTGGGAGAAACGAAGGGCCTGGCTACAACAGAGTCGTAATTGGCAAACCCAGGTCCTGGAAGAGGAAGCAGCAGCAGCTCTGCAGGATGCACTGGATCCCGAGCCTTCCAGCCTGGATGATGTTTTCCAGGAAGGTAAGAAAATGCTGAATATTACATAGATGTCCACACTATCTTGCACAAGTCTGCACAGGATGGCTATAGCCTCTACTTAGAGTAGAACCTCATAAAGTCTCACTATGACTCTTTTCAATGGTTATAAGGGAGAGGTATAGTATAATATGATACATGAATTATATGAGGCAGCTACAGGCATATATGGTCGGAAAACAAAAAGGGACACCTTTATATCATCCTGAGAAACTTCTGTATGAGTCAAGGAACAGAGCAGGGTTTGTCTGTGAATTAAGTGTGTGAAACAAGACTATGTATAGTTTATGCCCAGATTTAGGTTACAACTTTGACACAAGTGACCTTTGAGAAGTTTCTCTGAAGATTTTTCATACTCAATGAAGTAATTGTCCTTTTTCCAAAACCCCATGTCATCTGATGTTCAAAGAGAAATACCAGAGATGTAGTCTGAAACAAAAGCTTTTGGAACAGTAAAATCATCCTTGCTTACTTTTAGGGAAAAAAAAGCACAGGGCCATCCCTTTTGTGATTTTTCTTCATTTTCTTTTCTTTTCTTCCTTTTTTCTTCTCACTGTTTATTTCTGGGAAAGGAACCATCCCTTTTCCCAAATTTTGGGAAAAGGGAGTAGAAAGCATGGTAGTCTGTACACTGGGAACTTTCTGAAGTCTACAGAAAAAGGGAGACATGTCCAACATCTTTATATATGAGCACATTCCTTTTATATGCATGCACACACACACAACCACCATGGGTAAAAAAAAGTCATGCTGTGGCTTGTGTAAGGACAACTTGCAGTATGCCTGAGTTACATAGGGAGGTGTGGTTTTTTTCAGTTCCAACAATCATCCAATGTCTGCTTTTTCTAGGGAATCCAATCAATAAGATTGAGGACTGGCTGCAGGGCTGTGGGTGAGTGCTCAAAAGCAAAGATGTGGCTGGCAGATGGCTTTGATGATGGACATGAACCCTATGAACTCAGAGACAAGGAAGGTTTGATGTGCAAACACGATGAAGAGATTTGGGACTTGGGTCGGTTGGTAGTCCAAGCTGTTGGACAAATGCAACTTGAGGCTGAGATGATGTTCAGTAGGAAGATTGAGAATCCAGGAAAGATCTGGGCTAGAGCGAAGAGTAAATGGAACTCTGCATCTACTTAGAATCACAGGCATGAGTGGTAGCCCCCTCCCATTGGCTTTTCTCATTCTGATTACAGTTTTATATGGTATGTCAAAAAAAGAAGAGATGGAGGTAGATCATTCTTCCTCAGGAACAGAGCACAAGTGGGACTTAGGGGCTACAAAACCATGAGGAGTTCAAAGGCTTTAAAGTATATTGCTTGTTTTCTCTAAAGTGCTTTAAAATATAAGGCTCTCCTGAAATTCCACCAGCCTGTACCATTTTAGACTCAGTCTCCTTGGACACAGGGAAGCTTCTGTGACCTAGTTAGGTCTGAATGTTCTTGTAAGAGTGACTTCTAAGATGTACAACTTCTGCCTGCTCCTCATTTTCCATCCAGGAATGTCTCTAGGTTTATATAACCTTTAATCTAAATTCATCAATTAACTGACATAAATAAACCCACACTTGCTTATTTGGCAGGAAATAAATAGTACTGAATAATCCAGGGCTGTTTATTTTAGTCTGCCTTGAATGGCAATGCCAAGAAGTATTTATTTTGTGTTTTTTCCAGTTGTTTAAAAAAAGGTGCAGCATTTCTTACCCTAATCTTAGACACAGTTTATTGACTGTAAAAGGCGAACCTTCCAGAGGTGGAAGGTGACGATGGTTTGCAGGTTTTGATGAGAATTGGACCCTTCTTATTACCAAGTTTCCTTGAGTTTGATGATTGTAGCATGGTTATCCTGCACTTTATGGCTAATGTTCACTTATAAGTGAGTAAACATGTCTTTCTAGGTCTACATTACCTCACTCAGGATAATGCTATTAAGTTCTATCCTTTAGCCTGCAAATTTCATGATGTCTTGCTCCACATCCTCGCCAGTGTGTGCTGTCCCTTGAGTTTTTGTTCTTCACCATTCTGAAAGTTATAAGATGGAAGCTGAGTAATTTTGAGTTGCATTTCCATGATGACTAAGGATGCTGAGCATTTCTTTAAGTGCTTTTGGACCATTAGAAATTCTTCTATTGAGAATTCTCTGTTTATCTCTGTACTTCATTTTTTAATTGGGTTATTTAGTTTGTTGGTGTCTAATTCCTTGAGTTCTTTTATATTTTGCATATCAGTCCTCTATTGGATGAGGGTTGGTGAAGATCTTTTCCCATTCTGTAGGCTGTTGTTCTGTCGTGTGTGTGTGTGTGTGTGTGTGTGTGTGTGTGTGTGTGTGTGTGTATGTGTGTTGTTGTTGTTGTTGTTGTTGCTGCTGCTGCTGTTGTTGTTGCTGTTGTTGTTCTTGAGTGTATGTGTGTTCTTGTATATGAGTGTGTTTATGTATTCTGTCCTATTGATGGTGCCTTTAGCCATGCAAAAGATTTTCAGTTTCATGATGTACTATTTATTAATTGTTGGTCTTAGTGCCTGTGCTATAGGTGTTCTGTTCAAGAATTTGTCTCCTGTGCCAATGTGTTTAAGTCAGTTTTCCACTTTCTCTTCTGTTAGAGGTACTGTATCTGGTTTTATGTTGAGGTGTTTGATCTACTTTGACTTGAGTTTTGTGCAGGGTGATAGATATGAGTCTATTTGCATTCTTCTACATGAAGACCAGCACTATTTGTTGAAGATGCTTTCTTTTTTCCATTGCTCTTTGTCAATTATCAAGGTGCATAGGTTTATATCTGGGTCTTCAGCTCCAGTCCATGGATCAACCTGCCTGTTTTTATGCCAATACCATGTGACTTTTATTACTATTGCTCTGTAGTATAGCTTAAAATCAGGGATGGTGATATCTCCAGAAGTTCTTTTATTGTACAAGATTGTTTTAGCTATCCTGGTTTTTTTGTTTTTCCATATGAAGTTGAGAATTGCTCTTTCAAGGTCTCATGTCTCTAGCTGCATGTATAGAAGAAGTAGGCCTAGTTGGCCATCATTGGGAAGAGAGGCCCCTTAGTCATGCAGACTTTATATGCCCCAGTTCAGGGGAACGCCAGGGCCAAGATGTGGGGGTGGGTGGGTAGGGGAGCAAGGCGGGGATGGGGCAGGGTTTAGGGAACTTTCTCGATAACATTTGAAATGTAAATGAAGAAAATATCTACTAAAAATTGAAAGAATAAAAAAGAATTGTGTTGGAATTTTGTTTGGAATTGCATTGAATCTGTGGATTGCTTTTGGCTGGATGGGCAGTTTTTACTATGTTAATCTTACTACTGATCTATGATCATGGGAAATCTTTCCATCTTCTGATATCCTCTTCAATTTCTTTCTTCAGCAACTTAAAGTTCTTGATGTTGCAGTTATCAGGAAAGCTTGCCTAACCTGGATGTTCCTACTGCAGCAGGCCTACAGTTAGCAGACTTGGGCTGGGCAACTGAATTCAGGGGGCAGTGCATGTCTCAGAAAAGCTGGGCATATCCCAGGTGACATGGCCAGCATGGATTGGGGGCAGCAGGAAGGGTCTGACCTGGATGTCCCTAGTATAGCAGGCCTGGTGAAGGCAGGCAGAGCAGTGGTCAGGGCAATGAAGATGGGGAGGGCAGCACACAGTTCCATTTTTCTGTTTTAAAAGAATTTCAGTATTTAACTTTTTTAATATACCATAAAGAAGCCTGAAAATTTTCTTACCTTTGCTCTTGAAGGGCAATTATTATGCATTGAAAGTATTTCCAATTTTCTTTTTTTAATTATCCTTTATATCTCTGCACTATATTCATGCACAGTATGTGGATGTTTCAGTTAACAACAAGCTGCATATGGTCCTCTAATGTTAGTTGTCAGGTTACATGTAGGTAGAGCTCACATACTCACTACAAAGTCCAGTGTTCAAAGGCTCAATCCAAGCTGATTCTCAAAAACAGCCAGTAAAATACCTTCCAGGGTACAACCTGATAACTATAGGGTGAGTATATTATATTTAGGTAGTAATAATGAAATTTGTTTTGCAGAAATTAGAATTTTAACCAGTCATTTTAATGTAAATCTTATTGAAATGTAACATATAGATCAGCAGCATTTTAATTTTACTTTAAAGTAATATTAAGTATAAAATTTTTACTGAAAAATAAATTAGTATGAATTAATACTGTTGAATGAATTTTCACAGAACATTACCAGCATTTTAAAAGCCTTTTTCAATTTTTGGTCATTTTCCATTAATTCTTCTGCCTTGTGAGTTAATCAATATCTTGACATAACATTATACACAAGTTATAGTATTTTCTGAACTCTTTTCTTTGGCTTTATATTATTTGTAATGTTCATTTATGCATTTTTGTGAAACCATCAACCTCCTTTTTTAGTATTGTGCAGTATTAACTTACACACTTATTATAACTTTTTTTCACTTTCCAATAACTAGAGATTCTTGGGCTTTTCTCTGGCTTATTTTGACTAGTTTTCTTTTGCTGAATATATACAGACATTTCTATTGAGTGTAAAAGTGAAATAATATCATTTTAATTGTAATTCTGATGATATGCTGAAGAAATATGCTGAAGAAAGTGCTGCTCTAATCCAAAATCTTCCAAAATATGAAACTTTTAAATGCTAGGATGACATCATATGTAGAAAATTCTACACCTAACCTCATGTGTGTAGTGGTAGATATTTAATCTGTTTTATGTTCCCAGTGGGTGTGCATGCCTCCTCTATACCCACCCAAGTGTTTTGGATTCTCAAATGAAAGACACAGACCTGTATTTTTATTTTTAATGTGCCCTAGGCAGCAGCTGAGCCACTTTTTAACTACACATGACTAACACACACTCCCCTCTGATATTCCTGAGTTATTATTTACTAAATATATATATATCACCTTTGCTGCCCTGGACCCTGCTGGGCAGCCCACTTTCCCCTTGTACCTACACTTCAGCTGTCTCTCCCTCCTGTACCTCCCATGTGCTCCATCACCCATATCCTCATCATGACAGAATCCCCTCTTCCTCCTTCCTCAGTCCCTTCCTGGGAATCCTAAAAGTCCCACCTCTGTCTCCCTGTCCAGCTATTGACTGCCAGTAACTTTATTAACCAGTCAAAAACAATCTGGGGACAGGCTTCCTTTAGTCCTGCAAACAGGTTTTTTGGTAACATAATTAACATGAGAACACAAGCCGCTACACATGTAATAAGTCAATAGTTGAAAGGCAGGCACTTTGTATAAAATATTATATAAAGTGACTGTGACTTTTTAGACTTGATTCTCTTTCCCAAGAGATATTATTATGCATATCTCCAATCTATTTTACCTCAAACATCTTGAGCAAAGGATATTCAGCTTGTATGGAACATTTATGACACAAGTATTAATTGTGATTATTATAATATTCTAATAGTAGATAACTACATTGGTAATCAGTGGTTAATAGTTTTTAAAAATAATGTGTATTAGCATGTGAATAAATATATATGTAGTATAATATGCAAAGTATTTCAGTCCAATTATTTATTTACAAGATTAGTACATATTAGTATGTTTAATTGGACTATAAATTATACATTCTTAATTAGATTGATATAATTTCATACCTTATGTATCTTTACACACAGTTTTATTTTAACAAAATAACAATTCATATTCAAGATATCTAGTTGACATTTTTTTCACTATTAATAGGTAGGTATATGCCCCAATACAGGGGAACGCCAGGGCCAAGAAGTGGGAGTGTGTGGGCAGGCGAGCAGGGCGGGGTGAGGGGGAGAGGGAACTTTCAGGATAGCGTTTGAAATGTAAATTAAGAAAATATCTAATAAAAAATGAAAAAAAAGAATGTAATTCAGTAACATAATTAAGCTATAAAAATAAATCATTTTATAAGAAAAAAGAAAATGCTAATATATGTGTTTAATTTTGTAAAATTGAAGCACAACTTTACAGATTCCAAGTTATGAGTCCATTTCCATTGTTGAATATCTAAGATACTTTAAGAGCCTTCAGGTTAAGTATACTGCTAGACACAGACAAAAGGCAAGTTTGACTTAATACTAGCCCCATCAGATGCACTTCAGCCTTTTTCTTTGTTAACTCACTTTACCAACACTTCTTCACTTCAGACTCCACCTGAGGCTACATTCAAAACATCAGGCAGCACTTTGGGCTCCAAAACTCTCCATTCTAAAGAATGTTGAGAAAGCAAGTACTGCAAAACTCAAAACACATCAATGCTTCAAATGGATTTAAATGATGATAAAAATCAAGGAATCCAAATTCCCTTTTGGGGTTCTCATTTTTAAAAGAATTTAGAAATAGACTAAAAAAAAAAAAGCTTGGACAGGCAAGCTAAAAATGACAGCTTTTTGGTAGGTAAAGTTAGAAAAGACGAAGAGAAAAGGTAATGCCTTTTAAGAATTATTTCTTTTATTTTTGAGATTATAAAACGATTACATTATTTCTGCTTTCCTTTTTCCCTTAATCCATTTCATATAATCTTCCTTCTTCTCACTCAAATTCATAGCCTCTTTTACATTGTTACATGCATATATACATACATAATATATATTAAATATAATATCATCAGTCTGTAATGTTACTTGTATGTATGTTTTCAGGACAGATCTTTGGTATTGGATAACCATCTGTTGTGCTTCTCTCTGGAGAAAACTACTTTTCCCATTCTCAGCATTCCTTAGTTGCTATAGCTCTTTGTTTAGGGTTGAGATCTCATGGGCTTCCCTCCATACACTTTGGCATGTCTATTGGTATTTTCCTTGTTCAGTTCATGTTTAGGCAGTCATGTTGGTGATATATTATGTGTGTAGCTTTTAAAATTCCTAGGAGATACAGTCTCACAGAAAATTCCCTGTTCCTCTGGCTCTTACAATCTTTGTACCCCACATCTGAGCCTTGGGTGTAGAAGTTGTGTTGTAGATATAGCAGTTGGAACTGGGCTCCAACACTCAGCATTTTTCATTCATTTATTTATTTATTTATTCACTTTACATCCCTATCACAGCCCCCCTCCTTCCTCTTCTCTTAGACCCACCCTCAGACTCTCCTTTCCTGTGCCCTGTACTCCCCACTTCCCTTCTCTGAGGAGAAAGAGAGCTACTACTCCACCACCCCACCACCCCACCACCCCACCACCCCACCAATACTATACCAACCTGCCCTGGCACATTAGGTCACATCAGGACTAAATGAATCCTCTTCCAGGGAGGCCAGACAAGGAGGACCAGCTAAGGGAAAGGGATCTGAAGGCAAGCAACAGCATCTGAGTCAGAGACAGCCCCTGCTCCAATTGTTAGAGGACTCACATGAAAACCAAGCGGCACATCTGATATATATGTATAGGGGCCTAGATCCAGTTTATTCATGCTCTTTGGTTGGTGGTTCAGTCTCTGAGGGCTCCCATGGGTCCAGGTTAGTTGGCTCTGCAGATTTTCTTGTAGTGTCCTTGACCCCTCCGGCTCCCTCAGTTCTTACCCTTCCCCCAACTCTTTCACAAGATTCCCAGAGCTCTGATTACTGTTTGGCTGTGGGTCTCTGCATCTGTTTCCATTAGATGCTGGATGAAGCCTTTCCTATGACCGTTAGGCTCCTATCTGGAAACATAGCAGAGTTTCATTAATAGTATCAAGAGTAGGCTCTCTCCCATGGGGTGAATCTCAAGTTGGGGCAATCATTGGTTGGATATTCCCTTAATCTCTGCTCCATCTTTATCCTTGCACATCTTTGTAGTCAGGGTTAGGGTTGAAGGCTTTGTGAGTGGGCGCTGAAGAGATAGTTCAAAGGTTAAGAGCACCGGCTGCTCTTCCAGAGGTCTTGGATTCAATTCCCATCAGCCATCTGTAATGGGATCTAATATCCTCTTCTGGTGTGTCTGAAGATAGCTACAGTATACTCATACAAATAAAATAAATATTTTTAAATGCATTTTCCCCATTGACTAGTGTAATTAAAATTAGACTTGACATGTCATTACATTGCTGATTACAAAAGTTGCATTTCTACTTAGAAAAAGTGATTTCTTAAAAAGAAAGTATGTAGCCAGGCGTAGTGGTTCACACCTTTAATCCCAGCACTTGGGAGGCAGAGGCAGGAGGATTTCTGAGTTCGAAGCCAGTCTGGTTTACAAAGTGAGTTCCAGGGCAGCCAGGACTATACAGAGAAACCCTGTCTCGAAACGCCCCCCGCCCCGAAAGAAAGAAAGAAAGAAAGAAAGAAAGAAAGAAAGAAAGAAAGAAAGAAAGAAAGAAAGTAATGGATTTTGTAACCTGAAATTTTTCACATTTTTCTTCTGTTAAAAGCTATATCCAATAATTATATTATTCTGTACCTTAATATATAAATTAAGAGAACCCAAGACTGAATCCCAGGTGCTTTGATCCCAGCTCAAAGCTTTTTTATAGATTACTTTGCTCACCCATTTCAAACAAAAGGAATTTGTTTTGTTTATAAAATTACTGCTACTTCTCACTATCTGTTATACTGATTTCCCATTGTTGTTCAGGTCAAGATGGTGAATGGGTGATAAAGTACCATTACAAATTTTCAAAATATCTATCCAGGGTACAGTTTCTTCTGTTTCTTGAAAGATGTGATAGTCAAGCAAAAACATGGATGCTGGAAAAGTAAAGAGATGTGGGTAGATATGGTGAACTGACAAAAGCCTGAAAATAACTGACATTTGTATATATTACATGGAAATTATGATCATAAATTGTCAAACTGTAGCTATTAGATCACTAGGAAGTGAAGGAAATTATGGTATCAAAAAACTCTGTCCTATTATAACATATTTCTCTGGTTTTGCTTCTGTGTGTGTGTGTGTGTGTGTGTGTGTGTGTGTGTTTATGTGTGTGTGTGTGTATGTGTGTGTGTGTGTGTTTTCTTATTTTGATAAAGATTGATGAATCATTGCAAAATCAACTTCAGGCAAAGTGGCCATAACAATAGTAGCACTTTTAGAAATAAAACACATGTCAATCTCAGATCCTCACAACTACTTCTAAGAAATTCTCAGTCAATTAACCACAGCCTAATTGTCTCTGATATGAAAGCAAAATCAGAAGTTCTGACTCTCATTGGAAAAGTATGTGAACATGTGGGGGACATTTGAAGAAAGATAATTGGAAATGTAATTATATTTTTAGTTGTAGAGACACTGGAGAAGGACTTCCTGAAGAAACAGGGCAATCTAACTACAGTGGTGAGCTATTCCTTTTTATTTTTCTATTTGGATGCTGTGCAATGTGCTCTCACACTCTCTCTGTCTCTGTGTGTGTCTCTCTCGTTCTGTCTCTCTGTGTCTCTGTCTCAGTGTGTGTGTGTGCTTCTGTGTCTGTGTTTATATAAATATATATATATATACACATTCATATTTATGCTTGAAAATGAGTGTTTTTAGCTTGTGAGAAATACTGTTTATTTGTTATAGAACAGTCTAGGAAGTACTAGCTCAAAGCAAATGTTCCCTAATATTAAGAATTTACCTGTTAGTGGTTGCTTTGCTAATAGCTGCTATTACAGAATAACCTCGAGAACTATGTACATTTATATTTGTTTATCCCTAAGTATACTCAGATACCCTCATGTGTTAACTACTTAGTAGAAGATTGTGCACATGATTATAGTGACAAAATACACAGATAAGTTATAAATGAATGTATCTAATCTTGAATCAAACCAGGACAGTGATTGCTGATGTAAAGCTTGGAGGAAGCTTTGTGAATATGTAAATATCTAGCACATTTGTGTAGTTATGTGTGTCTAAGGACATGATTAGACTTTCAAGTGTGCTGTATGTATGTGTGTGTGTTGTGTTGTGTTCTGCCTTTATTTTCTGCAACTTTTGTGTGATTTTATTTTTGGTAGGGTACTCTAGCCATGGGACAAGCTTTGAAGATGACTTGAGTCTTGGAGCAGAGGGTGAGTAGCTCAGCTGTGTGATGTTGGGATAGGGTCACATGGTATGATGTAAGGATAGGGTGGAAGGAAAACTTAAAAAAGAATCAGGGTTTCTCTGGGGTCCTATCTAGATGGAAAGAATAGCTTGGGTTTTTAATTTGTTTTGATATATGATAAACACAGAAAGTACTGCAGATTTAGAAATATTTCTTTTTTTTTCCTTTTTATTAAAAGTAAGTACACTTCACAGTAAGTTAGAAATATTTCTTAACCTGCTTATAATGATTTCTGGCGGTCTTTGCATGGTGCTTTGAGACTATATCAAAGCACTATAATATTTGCTATATACTTACCTTTGTGACTTTTTTCCTTATTAGAAGGCCAAAGAACCAAAGAAGTTTAAGAGCTTCTTGCTCCTTTTTCTACTACTTCATTTTTATATTGGGTTTCAGACCCAGTGACCCATCCTGCTAGGCAAATGCTCTATCACTGAGCTACATCCCCACCCCTGAGAAGCAGTTTTAAGAGGCATATTTGATGCAGGAGAATAAGGACTTAAAAGATAAAAGGACTGTCTCTCCCCAGTGTCTCCAGATACTTTAAAGATGGGCAACCATTTTATTGATGAATAAACCATGTGATGAGCAGGAAAAGGATCCTAAAGATCAAAGTGATGCTGACCCTCAGGTCAGAGAGTCTCTTGACTAGACCTCAAGTTCAGACTGCTAGCAAGGTGTTCTCTGACATGTCTGTTGTACTTCTTAGGCTATGTTTGACCCAAAACTCTGTACCACTGAGGAAAACAGTGGCGCTATTTTATGGATAGAGAAACAGCACGTGTGTTTTAGTTTTCCTTTCTAACTTGTTTTTGCCTTTCTTTTTCTATCCAAGCCACATTACTGTCTACCAATGGGAACCTCTTCTCTAGGTAAGTATGAAGTTTAGACAGTTTGAATGATATCATCCAAGGGGACAATGAACTAGACGAGGTTACAGAGTCAGAAATTTTAAGGAAAAATCCAAAACACACAGTAAAGGGGAAGGCTTTTTCTTTTTCAATAATTTATTTTATTTACTTCATACCCCCATCTTAGTCTCCCTTCTCTCCTCCCAGTCCTGCCCTTACAAATCTCTCCACTATTATTCCCTTCCCTTCTCCTCAAAGAAGGAGAAACCCCTCTCAGGTACCACGCCACCCTGGGACATCTAGTTCCAGCAAGACTAGGCATATCAAGAGAAAGACTTTCTAACCAGGGGGGGGGGGGACATAGTCTAGGTTTCCTTAACACAGGGAAAATACATCCAGTAGGGGAAGCTTAAGGTCAAGACATAGATTAGAAATTGGAATTGAATGACATCACCTTTCATTTCTTTAGGAATTTCCTCCAGACACCCAGACTTTGCCAGTTACTTGATCTTGGCTCTAGTTTGGCTTCCAGCAGCATGACTGGTGGAACCAACAAAACCAGTTCAAGGTAAGTTTTAGAGGGTTAGATTCATTGATGGATGAGAAACTGGACTCTGCATACTGGAGCTTATATACATTTTCTATTTACAGTCAAGAAATATGATGATGTTTATATCAAAATGAGGAAGGAGTGTAGGTGAACCTTCTTAGAAATGGAAACTATGTACAAAACATAGGAACTTCCTTCCACTGAGCCTATACCCCAGGAGATGTAGTAAGAGTACTATTACAGTACCTAGACCTATAATAGGTGTTCAATAAACATCATGTATTTTTAAAATAAACTAATTTGGTTTTTTGGTTGGTTGGTTGGTTGGTTGGTTGGTTGGTTGGTTGGTTGGTTGGTTTGGGTTTTGGATTTGTTTGTTTGTTTGTTTGTTTGTTTTTCCGAGACAGGGTTTCTCTGTATAGCCCTGGCTATCCTGGAACTCACTCTGTAGACCAGGCTGGCCTTGAACTCAGAAATCCGCCTGCCTCTGCCTCCCAAGTGCTAGGATTTTAATTTATTGGTAGAAGCAATACAATACAGTTAAGTCTAAGTATTAACTGTATGGAACTGGCAGAGCTGAGGCAAGGTCTGTCTTAGGATCTCAACTCTTCCATAGAGTGGACAATATTCCCATGCAGATAAATCTAAAACAAGATGGAAAGTATTAGTGGGCTATAATAAGAGTGTCAGAAATTTGAGGACAAGATTTCAACTTGAGACATGGTGCTGAGACTTAGCTTTTTCTCCATGTGACTAACCCTACATAGAATTCAATGAAATGGAAACATATAGAAGTAAGATTCAGGTATTGTATTAGTCAGGGTTTTTTATAGTAATAGAACTTATAGACTGAATCTCTCCCTATATATAAAAAGGGTATTTATTAGTGCCAAAATTCTGCTGGCCTAGAGAAAGTAGAGACAAGGCACAGAGTAGGACTATGGTGTGGCTTTAAAGTCTGAGGGTCTCTGGAAGTTCTAGCTCTCTAACTGTACTGATATGTTGATAACTTCTAAAAAGTCCTTTAAAACGTACTTCCTCTTTCTGAGGGTAAAAAGCTGTTGACTTAGGCGACTGACACCTGTAGCCTAACAGTGAGGGGAGGGCGGGGGAAGGGCAGAGGGTTGTTAAGTAATGTGGCCTTTGTTCTATCTCAGCAAGAATTGTGCAGCTCTTTTAGCTTGCTAGTTGGAAGTCCCCGGAAGAAAAGGGGACTCTGAAATGTGATTATAGTGTTTATTATTAAGTTGTAAAAAGTTTCTTATGAAAGCTATCTAAGAAAAGGAGGGAAAGCAGAGAGATCCTAAGTGAGGCAAGGGAAAATTTCTTTTTCTTGTCCCTTTGTCCTCAGTACTTATACCTCTTTTAAGATACATGATCACATGATAAAAAGTTCACTAAAAGTTCCCACATAAAATCAAATCATAAATTGAAATAGAAGTTTACAACAGAGAATGTTTACATGTATATCCATTAGGAGTAAGTATCCTGCTAATCATCCATCACTTGTCACAGCTCCACAGGTTCACTGAAAGTTAAAAACCATAACTAAGTTATTAGTAAAGTTTTGTATAGATAAACACAGTCAATATCTATCTTCTGCCCTAGAAACTGAAATAAATCATTAGTACCCTTTTTTCTGACCTTTGGTTAATTGCTTTACAATCTCTTGGAATGTAGGAGAAAGTCTGGTTACTATCTAGAATCAATTAACTGGTGATACATGGGAGACTGACAGAGTTCTCATTGCAGTTTTGACTATCAGAAAAGGATCTAATAGCAGTCCCACTATAAAAGAGCTTAATAATCACCTATATAATTTTAGGAATTCTTATAGGATCATCATTAAGAATCCACTGTTGAAACAGTTATTGAACACAGATGTCAAGTTATTCAGAATAAGAGAATGCATGGCAGGGTGAGGGGTAGTACTTGATCTTCTCTGAAATAGCACTTCTCCAGATGAACAAAGTGCTAGAGAAAGCAACACCTCTCTAAATCAGGTATTGAATGTACCTGAGGTCTTTCCTACTAATTGTTTAGTTGTCTCACACAACTTCTAAGGCAAGTACAGTGACAAACTCCAAAGAACATGGCAAAACCCAGATCTACAACAGTGTACAGCCAGGAACTGACAATGCATGCGTATTTCTTTGCTCTTATTGCTTTTCACTTGCAAAGAATTTTCATCTTCATTTAGGTTTGTTTTCAGCTGTAGAAATGGTTCAAAGCTCTATGCTAATTTTTTTTTTTTTTTTTTTTTTGGTTTTTCGAGACAGGGTTTCTCTGTATAGCCCTGGCTGTCCTGGAACTCACTTTGTAGACCAGGCTGGCCTCGAACTCAGAAATCCGCCTGCCTCTGCCTCCCAAGTGCTGGGATTAAAGGCGTGCGCCACCACGCCCGGCTTTATGCTAATATTTTTTATAAACAGATCTGGAATATACTTCCCCATGCCACCAGACACTGAAATTATGTTCAAATATTAACAGCTCTTCTCAAAGCTACAATATTATTATTATTAAGTATTATTATTATTATTAAGTATTATAATTATTAAGTATTGTCCTAGTCACTGTTCTATAGCTGTGAAGAAACACCATAACACCATGAACAAAGCAACTCTTATTTAAAAAAACAAATGTTAATTGGGAGCTTGCTTACAGTTTCAGAGGTTTAGTCCATTATCCTCGTGGTGGAGAGCATGGCAGCACGCATGATGCTGAAATAGTTGCCTAGAGCTAAATCCTGATCCACAGGCTGAAAGAAAGAGAGCCTAGGTCTGGCATGGGCTTTTGAAAACTCAAAGCCCACCTCCACTGGTATGCTTCCTCCAATAAGGCCATACCTACTCATTCTAATCCTTTCAAATAGTAATACTCTCTAGTGACTAAGTATTCATATATATGAGTCTATGGGAGCCATTCTTACTCAAAACTTCACAGATATTATGGATTCACTGATGTCTCCAAGTTGACCTATGTACCAAAACTTCCTCTATTCAGCATCTCAGAGATTCTGGACCAGGTACAAGAAGATGCAGAAGATATTCTTTTCAGCTTGGGCTTCGGCCACAAGAACCACAAAGACACATCTCGTATCCCTGCAAGATTTTTCAGCAACCCTTCCCAGGCCAAGGGCATTAACTTTCAGCTCTTCCTGAAGTCTCAGGTGCAAAGGATGGAGATGGAGGATCCCTGCCTGATGCTGGCCAGTGAGTGTTACTTTAGATCTATGCACGTTCTTCTTCTTTATCTTCCTCTCATCTGCAACAGAGGCTCCATACCCTATTTTTCCATGGTTAACTTTGTCCTTTGCTTGTTCCATTATTATTTATATTTTTCTAAAAATGGAGCACTTGGTGTCTGCTTTTTTTTTCTCTTAAAAAAATCTTCAGGAAGCTTAGTGCCATTACTATTTTGACTACTGTTTGTTTGTTTGTTTTTGTTTTTGTTTGTTTTTTATTTATTATTAGAGAGTTTCTTCATTTACATTTCAAGTGTTATCCAAAAGTCCCCTATGTATCCTCCCCCTGCCCTGCTCCCCTACCCTCCCTCTCCTGCTACTTGGCCCTGGCATTCCCCTGTACTGGGGCCTATAAACATTGCTAGACCAAGGGCCTTTCTTCCCGAATAATGGCCAACTAGGCCATCTTCTAATACATATACAGCTAGAGACAAGAGCTCTGGGGGTTCTGATTAGTTCATATTGTTGTTCCATCTATAGGGTTGTAGACCCCTACAACTCTTGGGTACTCTCTCTAGCTCCTACATTGGGAACCCTGTGTACTGCCCTATAGATGATTGTGAGCATCCACTTCTGCGTTTGTCAGGAACTGTCAAAGCTTCCCAGGAGACAGCTATATCAGGGTCCTTTCAGCAATGTCCTGCTGGTGTATGCAGTAGTGTCTGCGTTTGGTAGCTGATTATGTGATGGACCACCCGGGTGGGGAACTCTCTGGATGGCCCATCCTTTCATTTAGCTCCAAGCTTTGTCTCTGCACATCCTTCCATGTATATTTTAATCCCTATTCTAGGGAGGAGTGAAGTATCCACGCGTTGGTCTTTCTTGATTTTCTTATGTTTTGGAACTTGTATCTTGGGTATTCTAGATTTCTGGGCTAATATCCACTTATCCACCCCAATCCTTTCTACCATCACCCATCTCCCAACACTAGATAAGAGAGAAAAAAGTTTAGAAGGTAAAGGGTGCATTGATCTTATTAAATGACTTCCTGCTGATTAGGGGCATCAAGTTCCTCGGGGCAAGTTTGATCTTTGCCATCAGATAGCCATTTTCTCCTAATCTCTTTGCTCACAATGACTTGGCAAATTATAACAACAGCAACTAGCACCAGGAGGGGGAGCAGCAGCCTTGGGACTGTGACATTTATATAGCCTCTAAAGAGTTCCCAGAATTCCAAACTTAAATTATCTTTAGCTGGTAGAGCACAAGATAAATCACAGTTCACTGCTGTGAAAAATCTGAAGCAGCCCCATATCCCACATCTTGGAATAAACAAGAACATATTCACATAACATAACTGAATTTTTTTAAGAAGCCAAAATTCTCACTACACTTAGGCCTATTGTTCTTCAGCTGAATCAAATCAGCACAAAATTCTTTTTTTTTTTTTAAGATTTATTTTATTTATTATATGTAAGTACACTGTAGCTGTCTTCAGACACTCCAGAAGAGGGCGCCAGATCTCGTTACGGATGGTTGTGAGCCACCATGTGGATGGTGGGATTTGAACTTATCACCTTCGGAAGAGCAGTTGGGTGCTCTTACCAGCTGAGCCATCTCACCAGCCCCAGCACAAAATTCTTAATCTTATTCCATTTCAAAATCTCTTTGTTGGGTTATTTACTGGAGATAGAAAGTCTGGAAGCCAAGAAAGGGACCACTGAGTACCTGAACTCTAAATGGAAGTATCACCAGTGGATAAACTGGTATCTCTCTCTCAAATTAGAGCTTTGGGGAAGCTTTTGAGTGGACATGTTAAAAATGTAATTTGCCAGGCTGGAGAGATGGTTCAATGGTTAAGAGCACTGACTGCTCTTCCAAAGGTGCTGAGTCAATTCCCAGCAACCACATGGTGGCTCACAAACATCTGTAAAGGGATCTGATGCCCTCTTCTGGTGTGTCTGGAAACAGCTACAGTGTACTTATATAAGTAAAATAAATCTTTTTTAAAAATGTAATTTACCAATGAGCTCCTAAAGTCACCATCCTTATTTCTTATATTTAGGCCGGTTTAAGCAGGTGCAGACACTGGCTGTCACTGCTGATGCTTTCTTCTGTCTCTACTCCTATGTGTCTAAGACACCTGTCCAAAAGTTCACACCATCCAACATGTTCTGGAATTTCGACCCAACTGATGTGCCATCCTTCAGGATTTTGGCTCCAGAGCCTGAACCCTACTCACCCAGAGAACGTCTTCGGAGAGCAATCTCTAAAATGTGCCTGTATACAGGTTCCCGAGATCAGCTGTCCTCATCTTACAACAACCCCCAAAAGAACAGTTTGGATCAAATTGTGTGGGAAGTTATGGACAGAGTAAAAGGAGAGAAGATAGGTCTCCAGCAAGACCCTGAGCATAGGCAAGCCCTTGGGGAAGAGTCTGTTCCCCCAAAACAAAATACAAATCCATCTACTTCTTCCCTTCCATGTGTTTTCTACCCTAAAGAGGAAACACAGGGAGACATGTGCCTTGCTCACGCTCTAGCAACACCAGGTCCACAGTACCACATAGACTCTACATGGGTAAGGAGACAGCTGTGGGTTCTACAGGACATTAATGAGAAGCCACGTTCAGCTGAGAATGAGAGTCCATGGGAAAGAAAAATCAAAGCAAGAAAGAACCTGTTTCAAAGGATTCCTTTGGACAAGAATATTAAGTCATTGAACTTGTCCACCATCCAGCAGAAACAAAACCAGGGACAAGCTAGACATGAGCTGACCAATCTTTAACTCAGCAGCTTCAGGATGCTTCAGATTTGGAACAGGTGAGAGTTCAGTTTCTCATGAAACATACATGCACTGATGTTTTTTTAATGTTTTTCATATAAATTAAATTGAAAAAAAACTACACATTATTTAATAAAATATGTCTTTTGCCAAGGACCAGCCTCAGCATGGAGAGGGGTTCTGAGAGAAAGGGTGACTGGGAGCAGCGAAGACAAACAACTTGAAGTCAAATCGTGGATCCAAGCAAACGACCTGGGTTCTGCTTGTTACAGCTTTTCCAGTCTGCTTCTCTCTATGTTCTTCTTTCTCTCTGGAGATTTCTCTGTCTATATTCTGCTTGCTTGCTACTCTAAGAGATCTCCCTGATCATGTTCTGCTTGCTTTCCTAAGATATCTCTCTGTCCATGTTCTGCTTGATTGTGTGTGTGTGTGTGTGTGTGTGTGTGTGTCCATCCATCTTTCTATCTATCTGTACAAACACAGTGGGACAGGAAGGTTTGGGGTGTCCTTTTATTCATTAATTAATTTCTTTGTTTCCTTTACATCCTGATCATAGCCCCCCCCCGCCAATCCTACTCTCACAATCCCTCCCCCTATTACCCCCTCCTTCTCTTCAGAGGAAAGGAAACCCCTCTAGGGTACCACCTGCTCTGGCAAACTGCAGCAGGACTAAGTACTCTCCCACTGAGACCTGGCAAGGCAATCCAGCTAGGGGAGGGAATCCAATGGCAGGAGGCAGAGTCAACGGCAGCCCCCACTCCGATTGTTAGGGGGGCTAACATGAAGCTGTGTGTCTGCTACAATGTGTAGGGGGCCTAGGTCTAGTACCTGCATGCTCTTTGGTTGATGGTTCAGTCTCTGTGAGCCCCCATGGGCCCAGGTTAGTTGACTGTGTAGGTATTCTTTTGGTGTCCTTGATCCCTCTGGTTTCCTCAATCCTATCCCTTTGGGTATCTTTTTAAACAATCCATCACAGACAGTTTAAAAAAAAAAACTTTTAAAAAGTTTATCAAAATCCTTTATTCTTCATATCTTTTTTTCTTAAGATTTAATTATTTTATATATGTGAGTACACTGTCATTGTCTTCAGACACAAATAACAAATAACAATCATTCCTCTGCAAAATCTACAAAATTTAGAATTCTCAGCTCATTTCTAGCACCATGTTTCCTTCATGCTTCCATGATTCCTGCCATGACAATAAGGAAATAAACGTCTTAAACTGGAAGCATCCCTAATTAAATGTTTTCCTTTATAAGGGTTGCCATAGTCCTGGTGTCTCTATCCTGAGCCAGCGGGACTCAGTCATTTCGTGGGAGCGAGGAGGACCCTTTGTCTATAATAAAGGAAGGGCGGGAGAGAAAGAAAGGAGACCATGCGTTTGCGAGGTTTTGTCACGGTCTCACTTTACTTAGGTAAAATGCTCAGTTTTATACATACAGCAAAAGAGAGGGCATGGGGAGGTAAGGGACAGAGAACAAAGACTCCAGGAACGAGGGACATCTGGGCAGGGGAGGATGGCAGCCTTGGAATGTTTGGTGATACAATTCAGGATGCTCGACACCATTTTTATTGCCCTGAATATTTGTCTAAGATAAGGCTCTGCTGGTCTTGGGGTCAGCCTAGTGTGCAGGAGGAGGCAATTTGGCTTTTAGCAAGATGTTAGCTGGTCTTTATGGTGGGAATCACTGAAGGCCTGGCTTCCCACATGTCTCTGCACAGCAATAAACTCTAAGATAGCCTCTATTATACTAGTTCACCTTGATTAGATGGGTCATCTGTTGTTATCTGGAGTATGATATTTGAAGAATTAAAACCAATTTTAACATATAGTTTAATCCATATCACATTTGTCTTTTGGAGTCTACTTTACCTTAACCAAGATCATATTTTCCAAGTTCCATGTTTTATTTGTAAAATTCTTGATATTACTTTTAACAGCTGAATATAATTACTTTTAGTAAAAGTAGTACATTTTCTTTGTCCATCAATCTATTAAGGGGCATCCAGGCTGTCTCAAATTCCTGGCTATTAAAAATAGACTAGCAAAGGTCATGGTTGAGCAAGTGGGGGTTTTTTTTGGAATTTGTTTGTTGAGTTTTGTTTTTATAATAAAAAGTAGTGTACTTTGAGTTTATAACCAAGAGTGGTACAAATGGATCTGGATGTAGATTTATTCCCAGCTTCTTGAGCACCTCCCACTGTGATATTCACATTGGGTATACAAATCTGCATTTCCATCAGCAATGTATGAGCTTCATCTCAATCCATGTACTCAGTAGCAACTGCAGTCATTTGTTTAATTCATTTTGATCCATAGGCAGCAGAAAGAGACTCTTCACCTGGATGTAGTTTGAGCATATGTGAGGCCTCAAAGCCCACATCCACAGTGACACTCCTCCTGCAACATCTACTCAAAGAAGGACACACCTCCCCGTGGTGTCATTGCTTAGAGGCCAATTATATAAACAAATGCATTTATGGGGGAGGGGGGTCATTTCTATTCCACCACTGCAATACAAAGGTTGTGTGTATAGCGAACAATGACCCAGTTGGATTTAAGGCCAACTCCATTGAGACTAAACTCATACTCAAAACTGCTTGGATGGGCAAGAATCTAACACATGATTGCCAGGACCTTTAAGAACAATGCAATACTCTGTTCTGATGAAGCCACATAGCAGAAAATCACTCTTAATAACATTCTGCTACACTCAAAAATCAGATTTTTTTTTGTCTTGCTCAGCCACCATTAGAGAACTTTTCTCCTGCAACTAACATGATCAAAAACAAGTACCCTTAGCCAGGCAACTTGGAAAGAATGAGAGAATTTGGAACACATAGTCATAAATGGGAGGTGTCCATAAAATCCATCCCTTGCGTTAGGGCTAAAGAAACACTGAAGAAGTGTAGGTTATTATCATTGCAAGAGGTGACTGAGAATACCCACTAAGGAAAACAAGGACTTCTAAAACAAGCAAGACATATGCACATGTGAAATTACACAGACTGTGGCAGCATGCACAGTGCCGGAATAGATCTGCATAAAATAGGGTTGCAATATTGACTGGGAAACAGGGTTAGGGTTGGGGTTAGGGTTAGGGTTAGGGTTAGGGGCTTGGATGTTAGGGGTTAGGGTTAGGGTTAGGGGTTAGGGTTAGGGGGGTTAGGGTTAGGGTTGGGGTTAGGATTAGGGGTTAGGGTTAGGG
>LR749935.1:0-5000 GCA_902729485.2 Mus minutoides
CCTTCCCCCCTTACCTCCCATAGCCTCCTCTCCTCTCCCCCACTTCTCTTCTCTTTTGTTTTCTTCTTTTGACAAAGTTTCATTAGGCAGCCCAGACTGGCCTTCAATTTGTAATCCTCCTGCCCCAGCCCCTCAGGTGCTGGGTTATAGGTGTGAGCCATCAATTTGGCAACACAGTTCTTAAAAGATGTACAGTTTTGTGCTTAAAGCTCATTAGAGAGTTGATGAGTTTATCTTTTTATTCCACAAACTCAAGTTCTAGAAAGGAAAGCAAAGACTCTATGGAAACTCATGAAATGCCCTCCTCCTCTCCCTCCTTCTCCTCTTCCTCTCCCTCCTCTCCCTCCTCCTCCTTCTCCCCCTTCCTTCATCTTTTCTGAAGGAAAATTGTAGACTGGGTGATATATACAAAAGAGCAGTGCTGTTTGTGTACCCGGCTTCCAGGACAAGAATGGGTCTGTTCCCTGTGTGACTCGGGGTCAATTGTCCTCCCATTTCCCTTTTCTCACAGGGAAGAGCTATAAAAAGGAGCCTTATATATTAGTACTTCAAAAAGAGGTCGGCCAAACAGACTGAAGGCATTTCCTCTGTAACAAGCCTTTTTGGAGCCACCTGCAAATACCAGACCCCAAGATAGATGGAAGGCAGGAGGGGAGAGAGGATGGAGGTCCTTAGGCGCTATCACCCCCAATTCTCGGCTCCTTTTAGCGTGAAGTTAATGCTCCCTGGAAATTTGACTGGGATGAGCCTGAGAGAGTGGAGATAAAGGTCAAAAATGAAGTTCTCCCTGTCAGAGAGTGTGTGCTCAGCAAGAACTGAAAAGCAGAGTGAAACCAAGCGGCATCTTTGTAGAGACTGATAGACACACTGGGTGTCGATATGGCATCCGCTGCAGCATGAGATTCACTGTCTAGGACCCAGGGCTGAGAGGGCGAGAAGGAGCCCTTTACCTTTTAGTAGGTGGAGCAGAGAGTTGCAGTATGACATCATCACACAAGAATATCATTGTACTAGCCTCCCATGTCCTCCCTCCCTCTGGTCCTCTTACTCTCCCCAAGCTGTCTCCATTTATAGTACTCATATGTACTTATGTACATGCATGTGTGTGTTTATGTACATGTGTATGTGTGTATGTATGTGTACATGTGTATGTGTGTACATGTGTGTGCACATGTGTATATGTGTGTGCACATGTGTATATGTGTGTGCACATGTGTACATGTGTGTATATGTATGTGTATATATGTGTATGTTTGTGGGTATGTATTTGTATGTGTGTATGTATTTATCTATATTCTACATGTGCAAAAATGTGATATTTACCTTTATTTCATCTATGCCCTCTTGTATTCCTTCCTTTTAGATTAGATTCCATTCTCTTGTCACAGACTCCCGTTACTTTCATATCATATGTGTGTATGTATGAGATGTATTACACACACATTCTGTATATGGGAGGGAATATAGACATTTCTCTTCTTACATCTGTCTTATTTTGTTTAACATGACATTCGGTTCCACCCACTTCTCTGCAAATGATTTTATTCTTTGCAGCTAACTAGATACAATCCTCTTTATTATTCTTTTAATGACCCTGACAGGCTGGCTGCTTGTTCAGAGATTGTCCCTCAGTTTCAACTCTCTTGCTGCTAATTTGGGGTAGCTGTGGATTTGGGGGAGAATGACACGAAGTTGAAGGACCTGTAGGAGTATATGACATCCAAGTAACACACAATTTAGGACTGGTGAAGTCAACCTTGAACACTTGATAAAGGTGGTGTCTGCCAAGTTTCCTCATACATGCCACATGTGCATTGCTGTGGTGTGTGCATGTGTGCACGAGTGTGTGCTCTTATGTGCATGTGGGAAGCCAGAGGTCAAGGTCTAGTATCTCCCTCTGTCACTCTCCACCTTAAATCTTGCTCCAGAACCTCTCTGAACTGGAAGCTGATTGTTTCCACTAGCCTGTCAGGCCAGCAGCTAACCAGCAAGCCCTGGAGATCTGTCTGTCTCAGTCTCCTAGTACTGGGGTTACAGGCATGCAGCCGTAATGGCTTTGTTTTGTTTTGATTGGTTTTATGTGGGATACAAACTCTGAAAGGCGGCTATGATTAGATTCTGAAAATCACTGAAACTTGGAGCATCTGACCCGTCATAGATTTCTGGAGTCACACATAATACATGTTATTTTTCATGGAATATAATCCCATAAATGTAAACGAGTAGAGTATATGAGGGTTCAAATGGCTAACATAACGAGACAAATCAGCAGGTGAGGCGGATCCAAGAGGAATCCCTGTTCCATATGCCCGATAGACCAGGCATTCCCCAGTTACCACAACTGGCTAGTGAACTTGACTCTACCAGTTGCATTTAGCCAATGGCATTTATCTAACAGTGTTGCAGGTAAGGATCAGAACATGCAGCCCAAACTGTTCCTTGTCCTGGATGCTTTCTTACCATACCGTGGAGGCTCAATCAGTTGGTTAGGAACATGACAGCTGTCTTACTCACTGTTCTATTGTGAAGAGACGCCATGACCACTGCAACTCTTAACAAAAGGAAGCATTGAACTGGGGACTTGCTTACAGTGTTGTAGGGGTTAGTCCATTGTCATCCTGGTGGGGAGCATGGCATCACGCAGGTAGAGATGTGGCTGGAGAAGTAGCTGAGAGTTCTATACCCTGGGTTCACATGCAGTAGAAAGAGAGAACCTGAGCCTCACCGTGCTCCCCCTCCCCCTGCATCACGACACACTTCCTCTAACAAGGCCACACCTATCCCAACAAGGCTGCACCTTCTAATCCTTCTAATCCCATCAAAGGGTTAGTTCCACTCCCTGGTCACTAAGCATTCAAATTTATGAGCCTATGGGAGCCATTTTTATTCAAGCTAAACTCTGGTGTTCCAGTCAACTCCTTTTATGGTGTACAATGTTAGATCTGAATTTCAGATATTCATATTTACCATAAGAATCTTGCTATTCACTTGCAATCCAAACCCAGCTGGGAATCTTGTCTTATCTCCTATATTTGTGACACCCCTCCACCCCTACCCTCATGGCTGGACTCTAGCGCCTAGACTTTTGATTCTAACTGATGGTCCATCACTTGGTAAAGTGCACAGCAGGCTTGTCACATATAGTGCCTAGCAGACTTCCTGTGCAGGACGCTCACTCTGGAATTATTTAATGATTAGCTTAGACAAAATGGCACACATACACAAGCATAAAGAACAAATAACAATGGTCCAAAAAGACGGGATCTGTAGCACAGAAGAGACACTGCCACGTGATGGGCTTTTCTCTCCTTCTCCTTTCTCCTCTCTTTCTTTTTCCTTTTCTTGCCACTCTCTTGCCACACAAAAGAGCTCTGATGATGAAATCCAATATAGTTATTATTGGAAATCTGGAAACCTAATGAGTGGTGTCATTAGCTGATAGTATTGGGACAATGCCATTGTCTGTTTTATTTCTGGGGTGGGGGGTAAAAGAGAGTGAATTTATATGATGGGCTTTGATAGCAAGCACCATCTAAGTCACATCTCCACAAGTGACAGGGGGGATCTTCTCCCTGCCATTCATGTGTATGTGTGTGTGTGTGTGTGTGTGTGTGTGTGTGTGTGTGTGTGTGAGTGAGTGTGTGTGTGTGTGTGTATGTGAGTGTCTGTGTGTGAGTGTGTATGAGGGTATATGTGTGTAAATGTATGTGAGTGTGTGTATGTGTATATGTGTATGTGTGAGTGTGTGTGTGAGAATATCTGTGTGAGTATATATGTGTGTGTATGTGAGTGTATGTGTGTGTATTTCTGTGTGAGTGTATATGTGTATATATGTAAGTGTATGTGTGTGTCTGTGTGTGTATATATATGAGGGTATATGTGTGTAAATGTGTGTGAGTGTGTGTATGTGTTGTGAGTGTGTGTGTATGTGTGTGTGAAAGTGTGTGGTTTTGTCACCACACTCAACATGGTGCAGGCCTATGCAGTGAGATGTTCATGAAGCTGAGTCTGATGGAGGGGGACATCTTCTGTCTTGCTCTCTATGTTCATCCAGTAAAGTGTAGTTGGTAGGAGGCTGCCCTGTCCACACTCTCCAAAATGCCATTTCTCTCTTTTCTCTTTTGGTCGGCCATAGATAGGTTATGATATGCTACACAGTCCATTTGTATTGAAGACGTGGAGGGTTGCTGAGAAGGGCAGCCCACTCTGATAGCCGTCTGACTTCCCGACTTCCCTCAGTGAGGGCCCGCCTTCCTCCCTGCTTTGGAGGGGTGTGGCCAGGAGAGTTCACTGTATCTTTATTACCTTTGGGAGAGAGGACAAGAATTTGGCTGCTACTGCTGTTGCTGGGAGAAAATGATTATTGTCCCAGTCTCTCCTCCACGAACGTCCCTCTCACTGGCCATAAAGTGTGCATGTGTGCAGTCAGTGGCCTTCGACATGGCCTTTGATAAAGGATTCCTTAACAGGCAGGCTCTTTCAACACAGCAGGCCTGGATGGGGCCAGTTATACTGAGGGGTGCTCTGTCTCTCATGTACTACTGTTAGTCCTGGGTTAGCACAGGGGTGAAAAGCTTGGTTAGACATAAAAGAAAAACATTTCTCAATATAATAGGCAGACGTTTCCATCCGGAGCCTTTATACCTCATAACATGGCTTTAAAGCCCTGTAACAGAGGAAACACTTTCATTCCGACCGCTCTGACTTATAAAATGGAACCCCCTTTCAGAACTGTGTATATGGAAGAGCATTGTAAAGCTGCGAGGACCCTAAAGATACTCAGATGAAAGCAAATAAACCTTCCTTTTATCAAAGTGCTTTTTTTTTTTTTTTGCCATCTGGCTCAGCCTTCTTTCACTCAAAGGCAATGCAAAAATGAACCCATTCCAGCTGAATTATCTCCGAACCAGTTTTATGGTATAGTTTGAGAAAATAAAAAATGGTTCTGGAGGAATATAAGTGTCTGTAGCGTGTATAAGTAAGTAGGAGTTTGTCAGAGG
>LR749935.1:10000-121553 GCA_902729485.2 Mus minutoides
TGTTGGCACAACTAAGGAGTCTTTAATAGGTTGCTATGATCTGCTTAGGTCTAGAGGAATGTGAAGAGAATACATTCATCTGCATAATCATGCATGCCAGCTCCAGGGGAGGTTGCATTGTACTTCTTGGACAAACAAGTCCCTCACCTTAGTGGCCTGTGCATTAATGCTGCACGTCCAACTTTGCATACAGAGCAGATGGCCAAAGAAAGTGATTCTAATGACCTTTCCTTTATCTTGTTAATAAGTATTGTTATGTCATATATACCAAGCATATAATGTAAGCACCCACTTATCCTTGTTGATTTTTATTGTTTAACCTTTGATTTTTAAGCAATTTAAAAAATTTTTTAATTTTATAATAGTCACATGCAAGCACAACCCTTTAAAAATTATTACTCAAGTGTGACTTTTACTTGTGTATTTATTTTGAATCTTTATCTGTGAACGTTGCATCTTCTGTTTTCCTTTTTTAAGGGTATTTCCGCCAGGCAGTGGTGGTGCATGTCTTTAATCCCAGCACTTGGGAGGCAGAGGCAGACGGCTTTCTGAGTTCCAGGCCAGCCTGGTCTACAAAATGAGTTCCAGGACAGCCAGGGCTACACAGAGAAACCCTGTCTCGAAAAACAAACAAACAAACAAACAAACAAACAAACAAATGGGTATTTCCTTTTTATTTTATGTATATGGGTGTTTTGCTTGTGTGTAAGTCTGTGCATTGTTTTTGTGCAGTGACAGTGGAAGCCAGGGGAGGGTGACAGATGGCACTAGAATTACAGATGGTTGTAAGCTGCCATTTAGGTTGCTGGGAAGCAAACCCTGGTGTTCTAGAAGAGCATCAAGTGCTCTTAACCGACAATTCATCTCTCTATCCTCCGGACGCTTCCCAAAGGTCCACCATTTCTGAGTGTGCCTCCTCCATTGTGGGATGGAATTTCAACATGAACTTCAGAGGGTGAAAACTATATTCAAAGCACAGCAGTTCCTCTGGCGTGTCACGTGACTCTGTCATTTTCTTTACTGAGTGAGCGCAGGAAGCACCCCACTTGTTTGCCCAGCCTATCACCTCTCCCTTCCCCTCAAAGGCTTCACAGAAAGTCCTGTTGACAGAAGCTTGTTAGGTGGATTAGATCTTCATTGAGAACAAGGGTTGAATGCTGTGGTACTAAGATAAAAACTGTAATTATTTAATAGAGAACCTAGCATGTTTAGAAAGTCTTGACTTGTTTCAAGAGGGCAATTTGTTTCACTTTCTTGCATAAGATTAATGTTCTTGAGGGTGTTTTGTTTTTTTTTGTTTTTTTTTTTTTAGCTTTCTGACGTCACACACCTCTATCAATCACTTTTACTTGCTTCTTAATAGCGTCAATGTCTTTCTTTCAGGAGGGCAGAGAAGCAAACTCCCCTGGGACCAAATCCAATGTTTCTGGCTCGGAGAAACATAATTAACTGACATTTCCAATGCTACTTTATAGTTCTGCTCTGACTCTGGGCAAAGCACATTTCTTGATTTATATTTATGAAAAGCCTACTTTCAGAATCTGGGTGTTTTATGGTAGCTCTCTGGGTTGATTACTTCTGTTTTGTTCAGTAAGTTATCTAGAGTGGCTGTAGTGATGCTCCCGCCCACCCCTACCCCCTCCGAACTTGGCATGCACTTCAAGGGTACTTGGAAGGCCGAATGGGGGTCAGCAGAGTGAATGGGAAGGCATACGTACCTCCTACATAGGTGGAGAAGGTAACAGCTTGGCCCTCCCCTCACTCTCCAAGGGTGGATGATGGCTCTCACTAACTCATTTTTCCATTACTATAGGAACTAAAATGGGGGAATATTACTGAAATATTACAGCTTTGGTTTTGTGGGTTAGGGTCCCTAAGGACTCAATTTAAGAGTCCAGCCGTCAATTAGAGTATCATACTGACAATATTTTTGTCACTAAGGTAACAGAATGGCTGGATCTCTAGACCTTTTGTTGTATGTGGTAAAGATTCAAGTGAACTGATGTGGTTATGTATTCATTACAAGATTCCAACAAGGGCATGGGTTTAGGTTCCAAAGAAAGGCATCCCCTCCCCCCCCCCCCCCCCCCGAGTTACAGTTCTTCAGAAAGAGTGATAACAAGTTGGTGGCATTCGTTCACAAGCTAGGGACATTCTTGACAATTTGAAAGCATGGCTGTGTGTGATCTCTCTGCCCCCGTGCTACCGTGACTGCCATTGCTGGGTCTTCTCAGGATCTCAGGTTCTGATGCAGTAGTGTCTGGTACCTGGTGGCTTCAGTTTCCATAGGGAGGCCAGCTTCACTTTCATGGGAATGTGTCTCCTTCCAATGTCCTAATTATTAGTAAACTGTGACTGGTCCTCGTCTTCCTGGTTCTCATTATGGAATTGCTCACTAGGGAGAACCGGCTGGCTGAGCCGAGGGTCTAGACCGTTGGACTATTTAAAGCTGATTCTTCCTACTTTCCAAGGCTCACGATGTTAAACTGTGGCTTACAGTATTTTGACTTTTGAAAGTCAAATGGTTCTAATATCTGGTGAATCTAACTGGACTTGATTTTTTGTTTTTGTTTTATTTTGAGACAGGCTCTGAGTAGTCTGGGCTGTTCTGGAGCTCTCTATGTAGACCAGGATGGCTTTGAACTCAGAGATCCTCCTGTGTCTGCCTCCTAAGTGCTGAGATTAAAGATGTTGTTCATTGTGGCTGGCCAATTTTGTATCATTTTATAAAATGTCCTATAAACTAGTAGGTACTTACAAAGCTCTTGGTCTTTTTCTAGTTTAGTTATGTATAAATGACTGGTCTTATATCCTTTATTTTTTTTTAAATGTGTGTTTTTATGTGCATGAATGTGTGTATATGTAGCTATGTGTGTGTTTTATACACTCTTGTGTGGAGGCCAAGAACCTCAGGTATTAGCTTCGGGAATACTATCCACCTCCTTTAAGACTGGGTCTCATTGTTCTGGAACTCACTAATTAGGAGAGACTGGCTGTCATAGAATCCTAGGGATCCTCTCCTTCTGTCTCTCCAGTGCCAGGATCACAAGCTTGTCTACCACATCCTGCACTTTTCTGTGTGTGTGTGTGTCTGTGTGGGGGTCCTAGGGATTAATTCAGGCCTCATGCTTATAAAGGCAAGTGTTTCCCCAACTGATCCGGCTCTCAGCCGCTTAGTTTATATCTCATCTTACTTAATAACTTGCCCATAGTCAAAGGTCCAATATCAGATTGAATGAATGCAGACAGAGTATCTGACATAGCTCTTAAGGAAGGCATTGAAGTGCCCAACAGCATGCTGGGAAAGTAGAGAAGACTAGTGTTGGAGGAGATACAGCTAAGTAAAGGTTTTAGGAGTGGGGCAGAGAAGGTTGAACAGAGATGCCTGGCTATGAGCAGCAATCTACTTAAGGCACATCTCTTTCAGTAGAGCAGGCAACTCCCTTGGTGAATCTGGGTAGGTGGATTGCTCTGACTATGAAAGTATGACGTGACTCATGAAGAATGTGGCTTACAACAAGTCACCCAGCCTCCATCATGGTCCCATATTAAGTACAAGAAGATGGAGACTACAGGAATCCAGAAACATGTTCAAAGTTCCTCTGATGACTGTATGAAAACGTGCATGCTCCTATGTTTTAAATACCAGGTTTCTAGTCCTCCTCCAGGGCAAAAAATAGGGAGATGAGGCTTACAATTCAACTGTCTTAGTTAGAGTTTCTGTTGTTGTGACAAAACACCATGACTGTGGCAACTTACGAAAGAAAGTATTTAACTGGACTTCCAGCCCCTGATGGTGGAGCAAAAGGAAGGTGGCCGGAGCAGCCAAGAGCTCACATCTTGATGTACCAGCAGGAGGCAGAGAGAGCAAACTGTAGGACAGCAAGAGTTTGCTGAAGGGACCCTGATATAGCTGCCTCATATGAGGCCATGCCAGTGCTTGGCAAATACAGAAGTGGATGCTCACAGTCATCTATAGGATGGAACACAGGGCTTCCAATGGAGAAGCTAGAGAAAGTACCCCAGGTGCTGAAGGGGCCTGCAACCCTATAAGAGGAACAAACAATATGAACTAACCAGAACCCCTAGAGCTCGTGTCTCTAGCTACATATGTAGCAGAAGATGGCCTAGTCGGCCATCACTGGGAAGAGAGGCCCCTTGGTCTTGCAAACTTTATATGCTCCAGTACAGGGGAACACCAGGGCCAAGAAGTGGGAGTGGGTGGGTAGGGGAGCAGGGGGGGGGGAGGGTAGAGAGATAGCATTGAAATGTAAATTAAGAAAAATATATAATAAAAAAACCAAACAAACCTCAAAGCTTACCCCCAGTGATACACTTTTCCTTTGCAAAAATTCCATCAGCTGGGAACCTAAGTTTTCAGGTAAGGGAGCCATTCTCGTTAAAACCATAGCAATGTGGATTGATTGCTGAGTGATTTGATGGAATCGGAGAGAACAGTCGCTTTCTCCTTCTGAGATAGAAATAGCTTCAGTTTGCTTTGGCCCTTTAGAAAATGTCAATGGCAGGCTGGACATTTAAGTAGAAGCGGATTGTTCCAAGGGTAAAGTTACATACAGGCAGATGGTTACTGGCTCCTAGTAGCTATTGCCACAAAACCTCCTAAATTAGTCCTGAGGTTTCCTGCCCATAAGTTCTGGAGAAGAACAGCAATTTGCTTTGGGAATTAAGGCATTTTACTTTAGTTGTTGGAGTCAGTGACCCAGAATAATTTGTCTGAGTTCCCATCTTGATTAAAAGTATCTTAGAAAACTTGTTAGTGGTCCTGATTGGGTTATTACATGGCTTATAGGAAGAGCAGTACGGCAGACAGTGCATTTGATTTTTGGAGTCCATATTAATTAAAATATATTTAGAAACTTGACTTGAAATTCTATGATGATCTCTTTAATAATGAAGTGATGTTACAACTTGGCCTATTTTTCATGCCAAATTGTAGAACATGTAGGTAATTATATTTGACCATGTGCAGCTTGATTTGTTGACTTAATATGACTCAGGAGCAGTGAAAGCTGCGGTTTTCAGTTTTGAGTCAGTTCATTAGCCAGATATTCAGCCAGAAACATTTCTTGGGACCGTTCAGACCCCAGAGTATCAGGGCATTAGGATGGCCAGTAATTAAGTATCTCCCTTGTGACATTCAAACTTGAATGATCTATTATTTCAGTGAGTCACACAGTGACCGTCCAGTGACAGTCAGTGTGATGCTTAATTTTCATTGTCAACTTGACAGGCTTTAGACCCACCAGGGACACACAGGTTAGACATGTGTATGAGGCTGTTTCTGAGCAAGGGATACTGCCCCTGAGTGTAGGCAGCACTATCCCATAGTCAGTCCTGGGGTTGATTACAAAGTTTCAAGAGGTAAGCTGAGTACCACAATTCATTTTGGTCTGTTTCCTGACTACGGATGCATTGAGTGGCTGCCCCAAGTCCCGTACTCCTGCTACCATGCCTTGCCTGCTTTAGTGGACTGTATCCTCTCAACTGTGAGCCAAAGGTCTCTTCCTTCCTGAAGTTGTTTTAGTCATACCAGGGAGAAAAGGAACCATATGATCAAGGATAACTTGATACCAGGCAGTTTGATTGATTTGGTTAATCCTTAAAACATTTAGATATCCTTGATATAAGTAAAACATTGTCATGTGCGGTTGGAGAGATGGGTCGGTGACTAAGAGTGATCACTACTCTTTTTTTTTTTTTTATTAGATATTTTCTTCATTTACATTTCACCTGTTATCCAGAAATTTTCCCTTACCCTCCCGCGTCCCCGCCCTGCTCCCCTACCCACCCCCTCCCACGTAATGGCCCTGGCATTCCCCTGTACTGGGGCATATAGAGTCTGTATGACCAAGGGGCCTCTCCTTCCAATGATAGCCAACTAGGCCATCTTCTTCCATNCTTCATTCTTCTTGAGATTCATGTGTTTAGTAAGTTGTATCTTGGGTAGTCTAGGCTTCTGGGCTAGTATCCACATATCAGTGAGTACATGTTATGTGAGTTCTTTTGTGATTGGGTTACCTCACTCAGGATGACACCCTCCAGATCCATCCATTTGCCTAGGAATTTCATATATTCATTGTTTCTAATAGCTGAGTAGAACTCCATTGTGTAAATGTACCAAATTTTTGTATCCATTCCTCTGTTGAGGGACATCTGGGTTCTTTCCAGATTCTGGCTATTATGAATAAGGCTGCTATGAACATAGTGGAACATGTGTCCTTATAACCAGATGGAAACTCTTCTGGATATATGCCAAGTAGAGGTATTGCTGGATCTTCCGGTAGTACTATTTCCAATTTTCTGAGGTACCGCCAGACTGATTTCCAGAGTGGTCGAACAAGCTTGCAGTCCCACCAACAGTGGAGGAGTGTTCCCCTTTCTCCACATCCATGCCAGCATCTGCTGTCACCTGATTTTTTGATCTTAGCCATTCTTACTGGTGTGAGGTGGAATCTCAGGGTTGTTTTGATTTGCATTTCCCTGATGATCACTACTCTTAAAGAGGATCTTAGTTTTAATCTTAGCTCCCACACAGGGCAGCTCACAACTGTCTGTAACTCCATGGAATCTGATATCCCCTTCAAGATGCCCCAGGAATCAGCACACACATGCATATATTCCCTCCGCCACATATACACAAAATACAAAAAATTAAAAAAAATATTTTAAAGAAGTTACACTTACACATGGGTGGGTCCCACAACTGATGTCATGATACAGTAAAACTCCTCTTTTGGGAGTCTACTCCTAGCCCTTTTTTGCTCCAACAGTAGAAGCTAGCCTTACAGCTGCAGGGCAATTTGGAACAATGTGAAAATTGCCCAATATCCTTATTCCAAGGGGAAAAAAAACCCAACCACTAAATTAGTTTTCATCTCACAAGCCAGTTGAGTGGAGTAACGAGGAACTTCCTTCCTCTTCTCCCTCCTGCCACCCCATTTTATTAAAATCTTTCTTCCAGATCCAGTAAGTTTAATTTAAATTCCTTAAAAGCAAAAGGGAATTTTTTTTCTTACTTTATTTGCCTTTGAATAGCTAAACAAGATTGCTGATTTAGAAATTCCCTTAAATGAGGTGCTAGAAGGATTTTATAACATATGATACCCCAAATCCTCTTATGTAAAGGGACCAACCCATGAGATTCAATGAGAGGACAGGCCGGAAGTCAGGCCTGACTTCAGTGAGTAGCTCTAGAGGGCAAATACATTTCCATAATGTTGCCTTCCAGAAACAAGGGAGGCAGTGTCTCCAGACCCGGTTGATACAGGAGCTGGGTCCGTGATTCCAAGGCCTATAGATGGCATCTTGCATTACATTGGATTCTTTGCATTCTTCAGGATGGGTTTGCTTGGTGCCATTAAGATTTCTGTTCATCTTGGGTTACCTCTGCTCTTCCATTAAGGCCTGTGTTGCTGGTGTTGTAGGAAAGAGAAGTTTCTCCCTGCCCCCACTGCTGTTGACTTCATCAATGGTCTTTCTTTGTCTGTTCTTCAAGGATCTGCCCTCCAACCCCTTTATGTCCCAATCTGGATGCGATATCTCTGCTTGGCTGCACCTCAGTAAGACACAGTGTCATCGACCAAAGTCTCTCCCATACTTGGAGTCCAGTGGCAAGTATGAGGCCCTGGATATTTAGGGGTTAATTTTGTGTCCTTGTTTCTGCTGTGGATGGGTTCATTATGTTTCTGAACCTGTAAGCCAGGCCCAGTGAGATGTTGTCCTTTATAAGAGTTGCCTTGATCATGGTGTCTCTTCACAGCAACGAAACCCTTAGTAAGACAATCAGTGATGGACCAGGAGACGTAGGCACTTGGAATGTGGTAGAGAAATGCTACTCTGTAGCAGGTGGACCCACTCTCATCTAACTGTAGGAAGCCTTTGAACTAAGGTGTATAAAATCTAGTAAAAGATGTGTAGGAGGGAGGAAATGAGGAGAGTGTTCCAAAGATGATAATGATGTCACGAAGTGGTAAGAATTAACATTCATCGAGTCTCTCCTGTGCACCAGCCATTTTTCTATGTACTTTAGGTTCCTTTACTGAATCCTTAGAGCACCTCTTTAAGATAGTGACTATTATTGACGAACACAGGAGACAACCATATTTCTTACAATATAATATTGTAATGTGATAGTCCCTGAACTAAAAGACTTATCTAAGTAAAGTCAGGCTGGAGTTTTAACCCAAGCAGTCTGGCTCCAGAGCTGCTGTTATTAAATTACTGGGTTTTATACTTGGGATAATAGAGAGATAATGTGTACAACACCCTTTACATCGAACTGCCCCTTTGGTTGTATAGCATTCTAATGTCTCATGATCAAAATTACCATTAAAATTTAGCAGTCAAAGACGAGGACTCTGAGTTTAAGGCCAGCCTGCCTGGTCTACAGAACAAGTTCCAGGACAGCCGCCAGGGTTACACAGAGAAACCCTGTTTCGAAAAAGACAAAACGAGAGAGAGAGAGAGAGAGAGAGAGAGAGAGAGAGAGAGAGAGAGAGAGAGAGAGAGAGAGAGAGAGAGAGAGAGAGAGAGAGAGAGAGAGAGAGAGAGTATTAGCCAAATACTACTTTGCATTTATCAGCAAATTCCCTTCCTGTTGAAAGAGACCATCAAACTTGATTGTCTGTCTCACTGATTGGCTGCGAGTCACTGTGTGATTCTGATTGACAGCTATACTGCCCACTCCTGTGGTCGGCCTCAGATCACGGCCTCAAGCTTGGAAAAAATACAAACCCTGTGGGCTTGTGGACGTTTATTGTTGTCATTGCTAACACTCACTCCCTGCAATCTATTTTTCACAGGGGTTTTGATCTATCCCAGTGCTTCTGCACTTTCATTCTGTAGGCTGAGCTTAGGACCCCCTGCCCCTCCCCCAGTCCTCACTGTTCCTGTTCACATTGGCTTTGAGGAGTAGAGCAGTGATTTATTGGGTACCACTTGCAGATTTCATATGGAGGTTGCTTTCAACCCAATACTTTTAAATGTGTCCAAGAAAGAGACCAGTTGAAAATCTAAGGATACTAAGAAACGAAACCTAATTACGTTCTGAAGATAGACGGCAGCTGTGGTCCTAGGTGTTGAATTGTGTATCTCAATCCCCCACTCTTAATGTTTGAGGATTTTTAAATAATCCAGTATTTAGGAAGGTTACTTGGGGATATTAAGAGCCATGATATTTTGTAACCATAAGGGGGAATAGAGGTAAAATGGCAAACTCTAACATTTTTTATTTTTAGGGCAGTATTTAAAAAAAGAAGGAGGTAATTGGGTCAGCTTACATATGTTAGCCTGTGTGTGTGTGTGTGATGTTTTCTATGTGCTGTTAGGATAATGAGATAAAAATGGGGAAATGAGCCTTAGAAAGAGCTGAGGAGGAACACGATGAGCTACATCCTTCAAGATTCAGGTATACCTACCTGATCTTTGCCTTTTGGTCAAACTGGTGGCCAGAAGTTAGTCTTTGCCAGAAGCAAAAATGTAAAGCTTTCAAAGTCATGATGTGGTGGGGTAGAGTGACCTTTGGTTTGTTTGTTTGTTTGTTTTGGTTTTTTGAGACAGGGTTTCTCTGTATGGCCCTGGCTGTTCTGGAACTCACTTTGTAGACCAAGCTGGCCTCGAACTCAGAAATCTGCCTGCCTCTGCCTCCCAAATGCTGGGATTAAAGGCGTGCGCCACCACGCCTGGCTTTGTTTGCTTTTTAATGTAGCCCAATGCTGGGGTATATTTTATAATTAATTTACTGGACTCAAACCTGGGACTTACTTACTAAGCTAACTTGAAAGGAGTTCTGGGAGGTGAGTTTGTTCAAGGCCTTTGGAGCTTGAGATCATGACAATATCCAGGTTCTGATAAATGCCAAATCCTGTCCTTCCTTGACACGCTAGTACTCTTCTTTTCTTCCTCTTAGAGCCTGGTTTAGATTATAAAGCCATAAAGATAAGTATTTTACTAAATGCAACATTCAGACTTAATAAGCAGAGAGTGGTGGAGAAAAGTTAGCCAAGTGGTTTGAAGCCTTGTAGATCTTGAAGAATCGTCGGCAATATATGGTTTCTGAAAAATATCAATAGTGTAGCAGAAAAAAGAGAGAGAGGGAGAGAGAGAGAAATGAAAAGATACTAACATTTCATAGATCATTTATCCTGGCCTAGGGCTGGAGGGATAGGTAAGTGGGGTGATATTTGACTTGCCTATACAGACTCCTGGGTTCTGTCCCTGGCACCTAAAACAATAATAGTTCTGGGGAGCTGTGAATGTCTATTTGTCTTGTTGTGGGGTGCCTGAGACCCAGTTTGCTTTCACATGGTGATCTCAAGTAGAGGAAGAATAAATAAGTTTTTTATTTTTATTTTTTAAAGTCTAGGAGAGGTTCCTGGGTTTTCTCAGAAGGAAGTGGTTGAGGAGGGAGATTGATGGCTGAGGATTAATAGACCATGGATTGCTCGTGCTGGGTTTTGATGCAGACCCCCTCAGAGCTGGATGGGGCCCTGCCTCCCTCCTTCCTGGTAGAGTGGGAAATATCATTAGAGGGTAATAAATACATTTTGTTTAAACTTCAGCTCCTTCTGTTTATATGAGAAAAAAATAGATTACAGATTTATTATAACTCATTCCTCCAAGTATCTGGGAGTAACTGAAAAAAAANTGCTGGGTTTTGATGCAGACCCCCTCAGAGCTGGATGGGGCCCTGCCTCCCTCCTTCCTGGTAGAGTGGGAAATATCATTAGAGGGTAATAAATACATTTTGTTTAAACTTCAGCTCCTTCTGTTTATATGAGAAAAAAATAGATTACAGATTTATTATAACTCATTCCTCCAAGTATCTGGGAGTAACTGAAAAAAAAACGAATAAGCCTTTATTATTCATTCTAACAGGATGGGGGGGAGGCAGGAAGAGGATGTGTGTGGACCACATGGAACTCTGAACAGTATAAAACCACAACGGCTGAGAGATGCCCACAGAATCTTCCTTTTGTCTTCTGCCTGACTTTGACTTAGCAACATTGGCCATAACCGGGTCCTTAACCACGAGAACGGGGACCGGAGGAGGGACGACTCTCATGCTTTGAAGAAACGATTATGTTGAATTAAAAGCACTTTATCCGTGTCCCCCTTCAAAACCCAACTTCCTGTTAACCTCATGCTCAGTGAAACAGACTTATAAACCCCTAATGCCTGACTGTTTCCAGTGCAGTGATTAGAGTCAGATGTTTAGATAAATTCGGCTAATGTGCCTTGACTTGGCCTTGGCCAAGACCATAAATCCTTATGTCAGAGACTGGGTGATTGCCATTTTTGTTATGAATATAAATTATGCTGGATATGAAGTTTGATGTAAAGTTATGCATTATGTTCCCATGTCAACTAGTCATCAGGGCAGCTTTTGTTTGATGCCAACCCTGGTTATCTAATTTCAGGACTATGAAACACAATACAGGGTACCAAAGTAAAATTCACATCAGCCTCAAAAATACAAGTGTTAGAAACGTATGCTTTAAAACAACTTAAACCATACAGTTTGTTCTCATAAAGAAAGAATACAATGGCTCAAAGATTTTATAGAAGAGGGTATACCTTTTGCAAGTATAACATATATAAAAATAGTTATTGATAAAATGGCAGATGTAATAGGTTAATTAGGAACATGGACTTTGGGGATCATAAGATACATTCTACTTTTATTTCTGTTGTGGTGATAAAATATCTTGACAGAAAAGTCGCTTAGGAGAGAAAGGAGTTTATTCTAGCTCACAGTTCCAGGTTACAGTTTGTCACTGGGGAGGTTGTCATAGCTGTAAAAGCTTGAAACAGCTGTTACATCATATTCACAGGTAAGAGCAGAGAGAAATGAATGCATATTTACTTCCTTGTGCTTAGCTCAGTTTCTCTGGTGTTATAAAATTAAGAGCCCCCTGCCTAGGAGATGCTGCTGCCCACAGTGGGCTGGATCCTCCCATATCAATTAACTTAAGACATTCCTCCACAGACCAACCCAATGCAGACAGTCCCTTATTGGCAGATTCATTTCCCAGGTGACTGTAGATTGTGTCAAGTTGACAGCTACGGCTAACGATGTCTTAGTTTGAATCTTGGTCTTGCCACTTATAAGATGCTTCCTCTCTCTTAGCTTCCTCTCCCCCTTTTATATAAAATGGGTATACATACAATAATAAAATTTTGTTTTCATCAAGATTTATAATAATAACCATAGTAATAACAGCATACATAATAAGAGAACTGCTTAAACATCTTGAATTTATAATCCTTTCCTGAAAATGCAGAATCATTATTGTTGGTGGCTGTTGTTAACATTATATGACATATTTGTCTTGACCCTTGATCCTTAAAAACAGTGTGGAGCATACCAGTAGTGTTAGGAGGTATATTTCTTGAGGATGATTGGATATTAATTAAAAATCTAACTGAAGTAAAATATCCTTTAAGTTTTCCCTCCTCTCTCTTGCCTGTTTGCCTACATCAAGAACATGATAGATGTTCATGAATAGGATAAAAAGCTTGTTATATACATATATGAAAAATCACAGTGAAATCTATTGTTTCATAGAGTTAATGTACACTAAGGTAAAAGGGGAAATGTGGTGTATGAATTTTTAATTTTTTTCCAACAGGTATATGTTATTTTATAATTAGTTAAAGAAACTAATGCTTAGCTGGGTGTGGTGATGCATGCCTTTAATCCCAGCACTCGGGAGGCAGAGGCAGGTGGATTTCTGAGTTCGAGGCCAGCCTGGTCTACAAAGTGAGTTCCAGGACAGCCAGGGCTATACAGAGAAACCCTGTCTCGAAAAAAACCAAAAAACCAAAAAACCAAAAAAAAAAAAAAAAAAAAGAAACTAATGCTTGATCTTTTCATTTTGGATTTATGCACTTTGACCAAAAGAAGTAGCAGAGAAGAGGTTACATATCAGCACAATAAGCTATGACTTTAATTCTCTTTGAGGCATTGATAGTCACTCTTAAGATAGTTACTGCTTAAACATGTACATTTGACAGAGAAGATGGGAGTATTTCTTCTTTTATGCCTTCCTACCCTTCGTCTTCTTTTGCATGTGTCAGTCGTTCACTTAGCTTTTGCCAAATATGTGAGGCTGTGTGATACTTTAGCTGGTAAGTGATACAGTATCTGGTCTCATCAAGGGTTAAGACTACAGCTGTCTAGTCAAGTCAGCCAATGTTTTTCCAGTTGAGAACTTCCTTATCATTCAAATGGCTCAGTTGTACATCATATGGAAGTTAGAAAATTTAATTAAACCTGTCACCTTCTCCATATACCTGGACTAAGAAGGAAGGGACTTGACCTGAGGAGCAGCTAGCATCTGGCCTGGGCCAGTGGCAAGCTGCCACCACATGCAGCACTGTGAGCAAGTTTAAGGTTGCTTTAGGATTTCTCACTGAAAGTTGGTATGCAGGTGAAGGAACCAGGGTTCACAAGAGCAGCCAACTATCCTTCTCAGAGCAAATGGTTGTTGTTTAAGCCATCTGGTCGACCTGGCTCCCAGGCCTGTTGAGGTACCTCCCCTTGTTACCCATAGGATTCCAATCCCATCCTCACAGAAAGCTTTGCTTTTGTTACCACAGAATGTTCTCACAGTCACTGGCCCAGATGTTTGCCGGTGTGTGTGGCCAGCCAGCCAAATTCCAGTTTTAAAATGCTGTTTGTGACAATGGGACTCTGTCAACAGTGGCTTTTAAAGTGCTGTGTGGTGGTGGGGGGTGGGGAGTAGTGAGAAGCATGCTGTGGAGGGGTAGGGGCAGCAAACAACTGATTTCCAACCCAAGAGAAAAACAGGAATTTTCATTCCAGAGAGTTCTGAGTGCCATTGGGGACAGAACAAGATGGTGTAGCTCCAAGTTTCAGGTCATCCCAGGTTCATAAAGGATTGCACCGAGACATTTTCTGAAAGCTTGTAGGGCTTTCACTTGGGAATTAATAAATGCTTTATGGTTTTCGCAGAGAGGCTTCTCAGAATTTTGACTTGGTTTTAAGTCACAAAATTCCAATACTTTATATAATTGCTTCTCCTGAAAGTAATGGAGGGCTATGCATTTTCTTCCTCCCTCCCTCTATTCCTTCCCCTTTCCCCTTCCTCCCTCCCTCTCCCCCTTCTCCCCCATCCCTCCCTGTCCTCTCTCCCTCCTCTCTGCCTGCCTGTCTTCTATCTCCCCCTCCTTTCCCCTTTCCTTGTGTAGTCTTTCCTTTCTTTCCAGCTGTGACCCCACCCCATCTCCTCTCTTCTTTCCTTCCTCGCCTCCCCTGCATACTTAAACACCATTCTTTGATATTGTTATTATTAACATCAATAATGTAAAACTTTGACCTAGTACTAGAGTTGAAAAGTTCCCTTGGTCTAAAGAAACTCACATTATAGTGGTAAAGTCCGATAATTAATTAAAGCACTTTAAAAGAACTTCAGAGGCCAGCAAGATGGCTTGGTAGGTAAAAACATTTGCTGCATGAACCTGACAGTTCTTGCAACCCATGTCAAAAAGGCAGATGTAGTGTTGACACAACAAGATGGGGTCAGCAGTAGCAGAGTCCCCTGGAAGCTCAGAGCCAGCCAGCTAGAGTAAGTGGCAAGGTCTCAAGTAGGTGGAAGGTGAGAGCCAACTCCTAAAAGTTGTCCTCCAACTTTCATAGTTGCGCTGTGACTTACTTGTGCCTGCATTCACGAAGGCACAGAGACAGGACTGCACCCAGACACACATGCACATACGCATGGGAGATGGCTCCCTGGTTGAAAGTATTTACTGCTTTTGCAGAGGACCCAAGTTCAGTTCCAAGTGCCTACCAACATTTGTAGCTCCAATCCCAGGATATCTGAATCTCTCTTGGCCTCCATGGGCTTCTGCATGTTTGTGGGATACATGAATTCAATCAGGCACAGACATGTACAGATTAATCTTAAGAAATCAATCAATAAAAATTTAAAACGATTTCAGATAATGTTAAATGCCATGGATAAAACTAAGCAAGACCATGTGGTAGCAGAGGGAGGGAACAGGCTGAGAAGTGCAGGTGGACATGTCACTGCTTTCCCTTGTGTTGTCCCTTGAAAGCTGTCTGGGGGGAACTGGACTTTCAGTCCAGACCCGAATGAAGAGAGGCTATGTAGTTCCTGGCAACTAGATCTGGAAACGTGCACTTTCCAGTGTGTGGAGAAGTCTAGCCTCCAGCCAGGGGCATGGTGACTCCTTTCTCAGGGATGCTGGAGGTAATGGAGGTATCAGGAAGGAATGCCTAGAACCCCTTAGGTGCCCAGTAGCCTTAAATTATGATAGGACTTTACAAATGCACTTCTCTTCGTAGTTCTTGTTTGTTTCTGTTATTGTTGTTAGACGTTATTATGTCATCTACACATAAACCTGCTGGCTATGAAGGATAAAGTAAAATGTCTGTGAGGGCTATGTTTTGGATTCTGGGGCATAGGGCTAACAAGATAAGTATGGAATTCAGCCTTGCCTCTGAAGACGATCAGTGAGGTTAATTATATTGCATTCCTTGCCAGCTCTCCTTTACCAGTTGGCTGGAACTTGTTGTTTGATGGATGAGTTTCAGATAGAGTTCCACTAGGAACCATGCCTCAGGTTAACTCGGCCCTATTCCCCCCCCCTCCCCCTCGAAGCAATATTTAGGCAGCTTTGAGGTAAGGCCAATGTGCATACCGCAGGAGGCCCTTGAGACATGTACACACCTGGCAGGTCCTTTGCCGAATTCCCCAATTCTGCACTGTGGAGTGGAGAAGAAATGGCCTTGGCCTTGCAAAAAGATTTGACAGCAGGTGTTAGCCTCTGGCTGCCAAGTACTGCAGGATAGAGATTCCTCATTTCAAGAATGCTGTACAAAGCACGTCTTACTGTATGTGGGCCAGTTGGAATTTATTCTTACTGGTTGATAATTATTACAGACTTCATTTTGAAACCACACTCCAGATCTACCCTAGAATCTGACAACAACTGAACTCATGTTTGTGTAGGATTTATGCCTTGATCTAGATCTCCAGGACTTATAATAACTTTAGAGACTGCAAGTGCTAGCCCAGGAATAGTATTGTCAATAAATATGGCTAGTTCTTCAGAGTTATTGATACTCTGATGTTAGACTTCCAGCGGGCTGCCTTTGGAGTCCAAAGACTAGTTTTCTAGACGTATCTTCCTCCCTCCCTCCCAATCCCTCCCTCCCTCCCTCCCTCCCTCCCTCTCTCCTTCCTTTCTTTTGTTTTGTTTTTCAAGACAGGGTTTCTCTGTGTAGCCCTGGCTGTCCCAGAACTAGCTCTATAGACCAGGTTGGCCTCAAATTCAGAGAAAACGGCTTGGTTCTGTCTCCTGAGCGCTGAGATTAAAGGCATACATGACTACCATCGCCTAGCTTAATCTTTTTATTTTTACTTACTATATAGTAGCACATACTTAAAAATAGTATGAGAAAGATACTTATGCCCTTAGTATGGAAGCCACATGCTATTACTTTTAATGATATTGTTTTCCCTGCTTCACCTAAGGGGAAATGGAGCTAGCTAGCAGATATTACTAAATTATGCAACATGCAGTTATTTGGGCATTTTTTGGCTATGTTACTGATCTTCTCAAGGCCAATTTTATAAAGAGATTTAAAAAAGCATAAGACTGAAAATGGTATTTCCAATATAATAATGAAGTAATCTTTTTATGGGGCTACATATAAATGATATATGATCACCCAATAAACTAATGTCACAGACATCAAAAGAACCCTTTCTTGTCCATGACAATCTTACAAACTGTTCTTAGTGACATTTTCATTCAATATATAAAGCCTCTCTCTGCAAATTGCCTGAACTGTTGGCATTATTTTATTTTTCCAATGAGCTCCCAAGATCAGTATTATTTTTAAAAATTACTTAAAGTCTTTAAAAAATGAAGACATAATGCCAGATTAGTATTAACCCCAGGGGGGAGGTTTAATAATCTCCAAAGGAACCTTTAAAGATTAAAAAAGGAAATGCTGGAGAATCAGTTTGGGACATGGCCAGGATCACCCTGCGTGGTTCCGGTGAAGATTGGGAAGGTACACATGGAGCCTGGTACTCAGAGTTAGCTTCGCTGGAGCAAGTGGGGACAACTGTGAAGGCCAGCATCTGTGGGGCACTTGGTAAGCATCAGTGACAGGCACCTTCTGTAGGGTTGACAGGCACCTTCTTTAGAGTTGGGGCCATGAAGAGTTGCGGAGAAACTCAGGAACTGGCTTGAAGCTATAGCTTCCTTCAGAAGTAATCTCTTCAGTAGAAATCTTAATATTGGTGTCAGCCATCAATAGCTGGGAAGACTGGAGTCTAGTGGATGCTGGTGTGTGTGTGTGTGTGTGTGTGTGTGTGTGTGTGTGTGTGTGTAGTTCTGGTAGGACACACAACCAGTACAATCCCTCAAGAGACTCTTAAAACAAGTTTTACAAATAAGCAAAACATTGTTTTACATTAAATGCAGGTTTCCTGGGTATAACAAATGACTGCACAGGGCCCCCCAGAGCAGCACCAGCATCTTGCTTCAGAGTAGAGATGGGGAAACCTGGCTGTGCTGTGTTGGGAGATGGAGAAGAATGGGTAAATTACAGGCTTCTGGAGCATTCCCTGAGGGAAGTGGGAAGGAAGGAGTGCTCACTAAGGACAAAGTACTGAAAGTGCCCGGAGCAGCTTGGTGTAACCACCCCAGTGCTCTGCAGACTTTTCGAGAGCATGCCCATAAAGTGGGTGGTGTCTGCTTGCAGTTAGAGATGGGAGAATATGAAAGCCAACCACTCCCTCCCTTGCTTTTATAAAACCTATACAAAGCTGCAGACTCCCCTCAACCATTCAGGGCTGAACACCAGGGCTATGCCCCAGGCAGCATACTGTCTGTGGATGTCCCAAATGTCTTGGAATGTGATGCTTGGGCTTTCTCCTAAAGTCTTTATATTAGACATATAAAAGCCAGCCATTTCTTGTATAGCTAGTTTAATAAGGTGTTTTCTATTATGGCTGAGGCAAAGACTGTTGCTTATATTTTAAATTGAGTCCAAGTTTTCTGGAAGTCAAGTGAGTGAGTGTTCAGCGAACAAGCTTTGAGGGTTGATTTTTGACTTGGTTTGAGATGAGAATAAGCTGCTGGTTAGCTGTGGGGATAGCTGTGCGGAAAGCAGTCAGGAAAATGATACACATGCTAAGGACGAACGGAACCCCGGCACACACTTGTTCTGCTTGTGGCGAGGTGATGAGGCATATGGTAACCTAGAGTCACCTACAGTCAGCCACCATTCTTTAAATGAAAAAGGAAGAGGATATGCTTTGTGACCTTGAATCTGAGCCTGAAGTTTCTAGGACACAGAGTCCTGATATTAATAGCAATGTCCAGGGCTGAGAGAGAGATAGCCTAGTGGCAGAGGCTTCCATTCCCAGCACCATACAAAAAATCAACAAATAAACTATGATTAGTATTAAAGTCTATTGTTGTTGTTGTTGTTGTGTTTTTTTTTTTTTGGTAAAAATTGAAACACACAGAGTATTTGCCAAACAAATGTTCATTACTCTTTTTGAAAATGAAGGGTTGACCCCTGAATGTCTGACACCCAACGGATGGAGTTCTTGCTTCTCTGGGAAGTGATTTGGCTGTTACCCTCTTCTACATTAAGTGAAGATGTATAGAACTTACACTCTATCCTCATGGCTACATGTGTAACAGTGGGGCTGAGATTCAAATCAACTTTATCTTCCTAGGGCAGATTTTATTAAAATTGTTAACCTAAATGGTGTGACTTGAGTAAGTACTCATGATAGTTAATTTTTAAATGTCAATTTACCACAACAAGTTATTTGAGAAGGGAGCCTCAGTTGAAGAATTACCTATGCCGGGTTGGCCTGTGTGCAAGTGTGTGGGGATTGATTTGATTGTTAACTGATGTAGAAGTGTCCAGTCCACTTTGGGTGGCACCATCCCTAGCAAAGCGATCCTGAACGAAAAAGCTAGCTTAATGTAAGTCACCCTGAAAGCCAGCGGGCAAGCAGCTCCCTCCATGGTTCCTGTGTACTTCTTTGACTGTGAGCTGAGTTCCTTGTTTGGAGATAAGACTGTGTGGAATAGCAATTAGCCTGACTTTAAGCTCCTGCCTGCCTCAAGTTTCTGCTTTGGCTTTCCCCAGTGATGGACTGTGATCTGGAGTGGTAAACTTAAATAAACCCATTTCTCCCCAGTGTTGCTTCTGGTTAGGTTACTTTAACATAGCAACGGAAACTGGGACAGCCATTGTTTCTTTAATTCATTAGTTCCACTGGCTTTTATAGAATACCATATTCAAGTCCACTATGTCATACTTTGGCTTTCTGTGCCTCAGTTTCCTTATCTGTAGTGTGATAGTGAGACTTGTGTTTTCTGTTTGGGATGCTATGCTATGTACTGAGTTGAAACAAACCAAGTGCTTGTCATAATGGCTGGCATACAACATGTGCTCTAGAAACACTGGTTGTTAATAAGTGTATAATCAATCTAGTTTATGGATCCTGTGCCATTATCTCCTGCCAGAGTTCCATTTGGTTTCTGCTTTGGCTAAGACTAGTTTATCTCTACCCATTATCTTCAGTCTGTCCGCTTTCTACCCCTTTATCCTCACCATGCCTCCCTTTTTAACTCCTTTATTCCTGCTGTCTTAATTAGGATCTCTATTGCTGTGATGAAACACCGTGACCAAAAAGCAAGTTGGGAGGAAAGAAAGGGTTTATTGAGTTTACATTTCCATATTGCTGTTCATTAGCAAAGGAAGTCAGGACAGGAACTCAAACAGGGCAGGAACCTGGAGGCAGGAGTTGATGCACAGCCATGGAGGAGTGCTGGTTACTGGCTTGCTTCCCCTGGCTTGCTCAACTTGCTTTCTTGTAGAACCCAGGACCACCAGCTCAGGGATGGCGCCACCCACCATGAGCTGTCCCCCCTCCCCCATTAATCACTAACTGAGAAAATGCCTTATACCTGGATATCATGGAGATATTTTCTCAACCGAGGCTCCTTGCATTCTGATGACTAACTTGTGTCAAGGTGACACAAAACCAGCCAGTACACCTACCTTGCTCCCCTTTCTCAACCCACCCTGCTTCTACATCGGTCATCAGAATTGAAAGGGACTGACTGTAAAACTCAGGTCAGCATATTTACTTACATAACACAGTTTATATGACTAGCTTTTTATATGAACTAGATTAGCTTTTTAAATCCTGAAAATTATGGGACATGAAGCCCTCTGGGTCTGCATGTGATAAAAGTAATTTGAACAGCTAAAATAAAATAAAATAAAAACTTAAATCAGGCACAACACATTTTGTGTTTGGTACATTGTTACATTCCACATCAAGTAAGAATAGTATCTGAAGTGTTAAGCAAATGCATGGAAACATTGTATCTTCTTTTACTCAAATTCTTCACTTTAGCATGTTCCACCACCATTTCTACACCAGAGACTGTTAGACGAATGGTTCCTACGTTCTTTACAGCCTGGAAGAGTGAGGCAGGGCCATGCGTTGAGAGTCCCATAGATAGACATGATAGACATGTCACTACTGGGTGCTGTGATTAGCCCAGTCTTGGGCAGTTTCCTGTGATGACGGAGAATGGGGAAGCCCATTTAGAAGCTGAAGTGCTGTCCAGGTGTGGCCTGGGAAATCTGTGTTTGTGTGAGGGGTACTAGAGGGGCTTGGTGGAGAGGAGTTGGGAGAAGTGATGATGTAGCATAGGCATCTAGGTGGCTGATTGGTCATGATACTCACATGAGTGGTGTTCTGAGCCTCAGAATAGTTAGAAGGGGCTACAGCTACTAGGAAGGTCTCTTCCCTCCTGTCCCCTCTTCCTATCCCTCTGATAGGATTGTCTAAGACACTTCTTATGAAGTTAAAAGCACTTTCACAAATCTAACCCTGTGCGTATAAAATCAGGAATCCTTGTTGTTGTTTGTTTGTTTTTCCTTTTTTTTTTCTCTCCTGATGTGAGACCATGTCGATGTTCTAAGCAGTTCTGGTGATCCTTATTCTTTACCTTGCTTTGCACATAAATCAAAGACCAAGTCTCAGCCCTTTGAATGTATGCCAGATACCTAGCCCAATGCCAGGCGTATAACACGTGCTTTGAAATGTGAGGTGAGACAGTGTGGCACCCACACCTGCAATTGTAGCATTCAGCAGGTGGAGGGAGGAAGATCCTGAGGAGAAACCCAGCTTGGGCTACGAACGTGGGGTCCTTTCTCAGGAAACTGGGTGTTTGGGGGGAAAGATCAGTTGAGTGAAAGAACCTAGGTATAAGTTCAAAGCTGGATTCTTACTGGCTGTTTAAGGCAACCTTCTAATGGATCCACGAGTCCTTATCTGAAACGTACCACATATTTTGAGTTTACTAGACTTACAAGAATTGGTGTAGAACATATAACAGATAACCTTTTCAATAGCAGTATCTCATATTCAAACACACTGGGTATTTTGGGAAATGAAATATAATGAATGCAGACATTAAATTATTAAGACAATACACACATCCTTGGGTTAGTTCAGGTCAGGTTTTCAGAGGTGTCAGGCTATTTTATTGTTTATTTCAGATGGGGGTGGGGCTCACTATGTAACCTTGTTTGGCCTGGAACTTTTTCCAGACTTACCAGAAATTCACCTGCCTTTGCCTCCCGAGTATTGAGATTACAAGCGTGCACCACTACTTCTGGCTTTTGAATTGTGGGTAAGGAATAGCAGGCCACAGGAGAGCTTTGTAGCTTTCCCCTGTCTTGTGCTGCTGTTAGGCGCCCAGTTTGCCTAAAAAACAAACAAACCTCCTGGCTTTGTCTGCATTAGATGGAGAGGCTGACTGCTGGTGGCATTCTTCATCTTCTGTTTCCTGCAGGAAATCTGCACTTCTCATGCTACAGGCAAGGCAGGAAGCTGAGGAAGATCCATCTTAGGTTTGCCTCTGGGTGTCTGTGTTGGATCCTGATTAGGTCTCTCGACTGTAAAAATAATTCTTGGCCACCCAGATGTCTCAGTCCCCTTCCTGGTCCCTTTCCTTAATCTCTGCTCAGAGAATGTGACATTGCTCATTGCTTGGCACAAAGGGATGCTTAAATTGAGAAGAACATATCTGTATTTTTTTTCCTGAACATAAAAAGATAACAGTAACACAGCGTGAAGAGTAAGTTGTTTTAATATGCAGAGATAATGACTTCAGACGGCTTTGTGTCTCCGAAGGGACCTTGATCTCATGAGCTGTTTGTTGTCTGTTTCTTACTCCTCTTCTCATGGTCTCAGTCCTTACCCGTGCTTTCCAGTGCACAGAGAGTCTCTCTCTTACCACCCCATCTCTGTTGTCTGCCATGTCTCGGAGTCTGGTAAGACAAGGATAACCTAGAATATCCTCAAACTAGTGGCAATCCTCCTGTCTCCTGAGTACTGAGATAACGGGCATGTACCCAGAGCCCTACCTGGTTACTGTGTTTACTCAATTATACCTGCTCTCAGGTGCTACTTCCTACAGCTTTTAGTGTCTGTGGGTGTGGATCTGCATACTTAGTTGCCGTTCCTAAAAATAATCACTACGCAAAGCCCACGGCTTTGGCCTTCACTGTTTATGCTGCAGGTTTTTCTGTTTGGAGTCTGCTCACATAGGCAGACGCTTAGATTTCTAGTTTTATTGCTGTCAGGAGCCCTTGGGTTGCTGGGCAGCTAAATACTGGATGTGTGGCTGAGAAAGAATATGTTAATGCATGTGAATGCTTTTGCTCGGAGATGGAAACCGAGACTGGTGTGAAATCTGAGAGAGTGCAAAGATTCCTCTAACTTCATGTGACTTTTAGTTCGTTCTCTCTCTCTCTCTCTCTCTCTCTCTCTCTCTCTCTCTCTGTATGTATACATAGTCATGTAGCTGTATCATAGGAAACATTAGTGAAATTTATTATGAGTTTGAACCTGGCAGTTTCCCATTATGAATATTGTGTGTTTAGAGCAATTCACTTAGTGCAAACTGTTGAAAGTTCCAGGCATTGTGGAGGAACTATCTGGGAATGATTGTTTTCTGACCAGAGCTAAACAGCCCACTCAGCGCACACTGCAGCTGCCTCCAGCCAGCTCTGTCGTTTCCTCCTGGGGACTCTGCCTCTTAGACTTTTGGTTGGCACGGAAACATGAGTGTTCAGATGAGCCACCCCACTCCTGAGTTCACTTTGACAGGTCTGTGTAAACAAACTTCTTCAGCTTTGTTGAAATTAGTGGAAAAATCTAGGCCATTCTGTTTATAGTTCACGGCTATTGAGCAATTGATGTTGGTTTGCCTTTCATCTGAAATATTCATTAGAGGTGAGACACTAAGTAGGGAACACATCCGACGGTACACCTGGTACACAGAGGAGCACCTGCTGGAAGTTTCTGGTGAAACTCCAGTTAACTCTTAACTCCCCATGGCTGGAGATGGATGTGGCCTCAGAGGTTGGGTGCTCTTATCTGAAGCATTTAGGACTACAGATATTTCAGATTTTGGTATGGCTGCATACACATAGTTATCTTGTGTGTGTGTTTGCATGTTTATGTGCACATGTGTGTAGACGCCGGAGATTGACGTACTGTGCCACTCTCTATCTTATTTTTAAAAGATGGGTCTCTCACTGAACCCGGAGCTCATCAATTCAGCTACGCTGGCTGGTCAGTGAGCCTCAGGGCCTCGTACCTCCTAAATGGGGATGTTACAGATGTGTACTACTTTGCCAGGCTTCTTACATGGCTACCAGGGATCCAAGTTTAGGTTCTTATGCTCGCCCCACAAGCAGTCAGTTTACCGGCTCCTCAGCCCTTTCACATGAGGATAAGACCCAAGCCTCTACACACACACACACACACACACACACACACACACACACACACTTTTACATATAGGCAAAAGATAGTTTTATATATCTTAAATCATTCTGTACAACAGACAAAGTTTGTTTACCACAGATGACAGAGTCCAGGAGAGTCCCTTTTCATTTGGGGATGATAAGCTGTGTGCTGTCCTTCTGTTGTCTGGATGTGACCTGTTGTAGGTGGCCAGGAGTGAAGTTTTCCCCTAGTGTTGTCTTGCAAGGCACTCAGAAAGTGTGAGGTTTTAGAACATTTTGGATATTTTGAGGGAGGGCATTCATCCTTTGTTAGTTTTTAATCCCTCTAGCCTGACGCCCGTTCAGGGGCAGAGGAAGAAACACGGTGAAAGTTAGGAGACTCGATAAATGTGAGATCATTTAGTGAGCAGCCATTTTACATCGGAGTATTTCTTGGAAAGGTAGGAGGGGGAGCTGCTTAATCATTTGTTTATTTGTTTGTTTGTTTGATTTTCAGTTTCTTTTTTCTGCCCCATGTACCCTTCTTTCACAAACCCTGGAGGGTTTGCCTGTCTGCCTGTTCCCTTTCTTCTCTCTCACAGGACGGTGGTATCACATGTACATTTGAGCACCACAGAGAGTTTGTCTCCAAACACACCAAGAATGGCTATTGCTTTCTTTTTGCCCCAAGGGTCTAGAGAATGGACCGTTTTATGTTTATCTGTCTGAAAGACCGTTCCCGCCCTCCTACCCTACTGACCTCTGCCTGGCCCAGGCAAGAACTCAATTGGTCCCATGCAGTGACCACTCCCTCAGTCAGACAGTTCTGGAAGTCTGTGTGTGTTCATCTCCTGGAAGAAGTGGAAGAAGAGGGCAGCCGGGGTCTGTCCCAGAGCCCCAGCCTCGTATTTATTTTTCTTCATTTGCACAGAAGAGCATTTGCCAGGAGACCTTGCACCTCTGCTCAGGCAGACCCCGAGTTATAAAAATACAGAACAAAAAAATAAAACAGAAGCCAGACTGAAGGTTATCTCACCCAAACAGGGCTCCTTCCTTCTTTCGATTGTACAAACAAACTCAGTCCCCAGTTAGGGTGTAATCAATCATCCCCGGGAAGCCAGCATGCTTCTGCCTTGTCTTTAATTCAGGCCTCATTGTCTGGTCCTCGGGGGGCTCTGCTCTGCTTCTTGTCCTGTTTGTCCACCAAATGGTGAGTCTGCATGAAAGAGAAGAATAGTCGCCTGGCTTCCTCTTCCTTCCGTGTAGTCAGCTATTGTAGGGGGCAGAGGTCATCTCTAAAATGTGTTTGTGGGGGATAATAAACAGTTTTCCTTGGGTGGTCTCAGCCGTCGAACAGGTTTCTCTGGAGTTAAGATTGTCCAAAGTCACTTTTAAAATGGGGGAAATGTGATCTGCCTGATCTTTGGAAGAGAGGGTGAATACTGTTGTAGAGAGAGACATGTTGGACCCAGTAGTGAAGAATGGATACGAGAGAGGGGCTTTGTGTACGTCTCTTACCTTCCTGTGTAACTTTTGTGTGATGGCATCAATTGCAACCTGTCCTGGGTCACTGTGACTAAACTCGTCACTCTCTCTAAAGGACTTAGAATGTTGCCTGGTATGTAGTCGGCCCTGTAAAAGTTGTTGAGAATGAGAAATGGAAGAAGGAAACCATCAGGAGAGATTAATGTCAAGAAGTTTAACGGAGGCACCAGGCAGGGGGGCGTGGCTCCATGAATACAGCCTTTGCACACACAAGTGTGAGTCTGGGTTTCTGGCTTCCATTGGAAAAGCCAGGCAGGTGAGGTGGCTGCCTGCTATCCCAGCACTTTACAGGCAGAGGTAGGTGGTGCCCAGGACAAGCTGGCCTCATAGACAAACTGGAATATGTGGGCTCTTGTCGTTTCAACTTTGAGCTTCTCCATGTGCGCCCGTGTGCTCACACACACACACACACATACAGAAATGCATGAATATGCATCCCTCACTCACAAACATATACATGTGCAAAGAAGAAGGGACCAGTTTGACAGGGCCCAACCTTAACCAGCAGGCCACCAGGGAACATCAAGGAGAGAAGCCCAATTTGAAATGGAGACAGCTAATTGGTGGTGATAGAAGAAGCAGAGAAAGCAGCAGGTTTAAGATCAAAAGGCTGGACAATAAGTTTGCCCCTTTGAAGATATTCAGAGTGTGAATTTCAGTCAGCCACTTAATGCTCCACCTGTAAAGGGAGATTGACTTAGTGTTTCTCTCTTTCTCTCTCTTTGTGTATGAATATGTGTATGTATAAATATTTGTGTATAAATATTTGTGTATAAATATCGTGTGTGTACATATATGGAAATCAGAAACAGATATGGCATCTTAAATTTTTTTTCTTTTCTAGCTTACCTTTTGAGGCAGAATCTCTCACTGACCCAAGTGCTAGCCAGTGATTAAGGCTGGCCAGCACCGGCCAGGGATCCCCGTGCGTGCGTCTGCCTCACCAGTGCCGAGATGACAGTCATGTGCCGCTGCTGACTTTTCCTCACAGATGTTGGGAATCTGAACTCGGGTCCTCACGCCTGAGGCTTGTGCAGTGAGCAACGTGACTGGCCACAGCTTAGCATCTCTGAAGTGTGTTTCACTCCAAGACATCCACAGGCTGCTGGCTCCTGTTTTTCCTGGGATGCTGGGGACAGAAGCCAGAGAGATGATGGATTTAGGTGTGTGTGTGGAGGGGAGAATTGAGGACAGAGGGAAGAGCTACACCAGCTTCCCAGTCATTTCCTGACTCTGCCCCAACTGAGACTGGGGAGGTACTGAGTTTGAGTTACTTCGTGAAGAGAGGAGGTCAGCACTTGTCTAAGGCTGGCTGAGTCTCACTCTGTATTCTCTTCCTTCGCAGGCATTTGGTTCCATCTCCCGCTTTCCCTCCAACCTTCTCCCTCTCCAAGTTGCACCTCAAAGGGCCTCATTGTTTAAAATACGTCTACTTAAGATGGAAGTCAGCAGTGCGGTGTGTGGCGTCACACAAGCAGGTGCAAATTCCCCAGATGGGCTCCAGCAGTGGAGGGTGTGCCTGTGACCGGGCTGAGTCCCGTCTGCCTCGCCCGATAGCATGTTTTTGATATTAAGGGTCCATCTTCACAGTACTTTCTAGAGTGTGTGTTTTTGTTTGTTTTGCTATTATTCTCACCTGGGCTCCTTCAATATTTACAAAGCAGGGTTGGTCTCCTTCCATACGTTGTTTCTTGTGCTCTGACCCACAAGTTCCTTGGTTATATATTTACTTGTGAAGACCACTAGATACTTAATATTCTTGAGTAAGGGGTGCGAGCAGACTGCTCCGTGGGTTTTAGTATCTTTGAGTGGTGAGGCTCACAGCAGTGGTATTTAGCAGCCTGACGCTCTAGTCAAACAAGTATTCACTATAATTGTATCGGGGTGTGTCTTGGGTATGCAGTGCACTCAGCTCTTGGATTTGAACCTAGGAAGAATTTTTGGAGAAAAAAAAAAAAAAGCATGATGAGATCACTGGACCTGGGCATTGTGCCTGGACTGCTAATTGGGTGTGTGTGTGCCTTTGTGTGCATGTGTGTGTGTGTGTGTGTGCCTCTCTCTGTATGAGGGTATGAATGCATGTATGTGCACTTCTGTATGGGAGCTATATAAGTCTTGGGTGCTGTTCCTCAGGCATTGTTGATGTTGTCAACAATAGGCTCTCCCACTGGGCCCTGGGATGTGCTGACTAGGCTCAGCTGGCTGGCCTGTAAGCCCCAAAGATCAACCTGCCTTTGCCTTCCCAGCAAAGAGATTACAAGTACATGACACCTCACCCCATTTTGGTGTGTGTGTGTGTGTTGGGGTTCTGAACTCAGGTGTTCATGTTTGCATGAATAAACCTTTTTTTTTTTCCAACTAAGCTATCTGTCCATCTCCAGAGGTTTGGTTTTGTGTTTAGACAAGATCTTGTGTAGCCCAGATTGGCCCTGATTTCCTGTCTCTCCCACCCAAGTGCTGGGATTATAGGGACTCAGCAGCATGTCTGGTTTTTGTGACGCTAGGGATCAAACCCAGAGCTTTGTACATGTTAGGCAAACCTTCTACCAAGTGAGCTGTATCTCCAGCCCATACAGAGTTTCAAAAATATCAGTCAGGATGTGGTATATCATGCTGCGGTAACAAACAATACCCAAATCTTAGTTGTTTAAAACTACAAAAGGTGCTCCATTATCTTTTCTTTTTAACTTGCTTGTGGTCCATGTCCAGGGCACTTCTTGTGAATGCAGTTAGGGAGTCTTCCCCGCCTGGGATGCTGGTAAGTTACCACAGGACACTGTGGAGTCACGCACCAGACATTGTGAGATTGGGCCTAGGAGGAGTACAACCGCCACTTGTGTTCACTGGCCAGTAAAAAAGAAAGCAAGTCTGCTAAAGGCTCATGCATAGCCTCAGGTGGGCTGGGACCACAGCTCTGTCCTGCTCTTGGAAGGATAATTGGAAATATTTTATGTGCAGCCTAATGTCTTCTCCAGACTGGAGTGAGCCGTGTGACTCGACAAGATGTGCTCCTAGACAGATTGAAAATTTTGAGGAAAAGTTCTAAGAATTTTAAAACCACTGTCAAATCTAGGCAGTTTACAAACTATTTCTATTCATTTTTAAGATCTTAAAAAACAATTCTATATGTATCATTTAAAAGAATGCTTCCTTTATCATCCATTTCTCCAGTTTTGTGATTTTTTTTTTTTTTTTTACCAAAATTACACAAAGCTAGTAAGCTACATTTGGAATGTAAACCCTTAAGAAACAGCTTTATTTAATTGTAAAGACATCTTTGGTCTTCCTTTGAATTTTTGTATATGAAATCCACCAGTGTGTGTGTGTGTGTGTGTGTGTGTGTGTGTGTGTGTGTGTGCTTAGCTCTCTGAATGTCTAAAAAGAATAATGCCTTTATGCCTTTATTACATGCTAGCTTAAAACTCAGACAGAATTCTATTGAAAGCCAATGGGTTTGTTTTCTGGTTGCTTTCCCTCTGTGTCTTTTGGTGCTGATGTTGGAAATGAACCAGCATGATAGCTTCATAATCAAAAGTGTAGCAATTCTACATGATACCTGTACTGGCTAGGTTTGTGTCAACTTGACACAGCTGGAGTTATCACAGAGAAAGGAGCTTCAGTTGGGGAAATGCCTCCATGAGATCTAGCTGTGAGGCATTTTCTCAATTAGTGATCAAGGGCTCCTTGTGGGTGGGACCATCTCTGGGCTGGCAGTCTTGGGTTCTATAAGAAAGCAGACTGAGCAAGTCAGGGGAAGCAAGCCAGTAAAGAACATCCCTCCATGGCTTCTGCATCAGCTCCTGCTTTCTGATCTGCTTGAGTTCCAGTCCTGACATCCTTTGGTGGTGAACAGCAGTATGGAAGTGTAAGCCAAATAAACCCTTTCCTCCCCAACTTGCTTCTTGGTCATGATGTTTGTGCAGGAATAGAAACCCTGACTAAGACAATACCCAAGAAAGACCATCGCTTACATCCCGTGTGTCTGGAGTTGGTCTAATCATCTCAGCTGCAGCTCAGTGTCCAGGATATTGTATNTCCTTTGGTGGTGAACAGCAGTATGGAAGTGTAAGCCAAATAAACCCTTTCCTCCCCAACTTGCTTCTTGGTCATGATGTTTGTGCAGGAATAGAAACCCTGACTAAGACAATACCCAAGAAAGACCATCGCTTACATCCCGTGTGTCTGGAGTTGGTCTAATCATCTCAGCTGCAGCTCAGTGTCCAGGATATTGTATGTTGTACGTCACAATCCCATGGTGGGGTTGGGGTTGTTTCCTAGAGTCTAGACACAGGATAGAAATGATGACACAATCCATTTCCTGGTCGTTTCTGCAACATTCAGGGAGGACTGTCGCAGAGCTTTATGACATGTGACCTCCTCCTGTCCAATGGAAAGGACAGCAGTCCAGGACCTCAAGATGTAGGTTGGGACCTTAGCGTTCCCCTTCATACCTGTAGGATCCTGGGCAGGTTGCTTATTCTCTTTAAATCCTACTTTCATTCCTGGTGAAATAAAGACCGCTAGAATGTTTCCAAATGCTTCCTGCGAAATGTCTGCGTATAGCTCCCATCAGATGCTATCCATGGCTGATACACAGTAAGGATGCAGTAAGTGGTCCTTATTGGCACAGCACCTACTGGAGTTTAAAGAACTTTGTCATGTTCTGTCTAATGGGGAAACATCATGCAGGTGAGAGTGCTGAAGTGGCATTTTGTTAGCTTCCCCCCCCAAAAAAGCAGAACCCCCAAACCAAATGGAACGAGTTTGAACTGGAGTCAGTAGTTGACTGATGCCATCTCTGTTTTCTCATGTGTCATCTTGGTGGGAGAAGGTGGTTGGTGTCCTTTGCAATTGAGTAATTGGTGAGGGGTGATTAAGAGGGGAGTCGGGATGGGTGTTTCGAACTCTAGGGGAAGGAAACAAAAATGAATCTTTTTTTTTTTTTTTTTTTTTTGGTTTTTCGAGACAGGGTTTCTCTGTGTAGCCCTGGCTGTCCTGGAGCTCACTCTGTAGACCAGGCTGGCCTTGAACTCAGAAATCCGCCTGCCTCTGCCTCTCAAGTGCTGGGATTAAAGGCGTGCGCCACCACTCCCGGCTCTGAATCATTTTTAATTGTAGTCAATAGCAGTAATTGAATAACTTGCAGGTTAGTCATCATCCCGTTACTGTAAGAAGATACCCGAGTTCGTGGACTCACAGAGACAAAGGTTTCATTCTGCCCCCAGGTTTGGAAGTCCTAGTCTGTGGATGACTGCTCAGCCCCATTGCTCTGGGTCTGTGTTCAGGTGGTGTATCATGGTGGGCATTCATAGCAGAACATACTCACATCATGAGTGAGAGAAAGGATCTTACAGTCCCCTGCCGAGGGACACTTCCAGTGACCCAAGACCGCCGCTGCCCCCTAGGCTTGGTCTCTGAAGACTTTCACAGTTATCCAACCTTGCTATTTTGGAGATAAGCCTTTTAACACATGGGCCTTAGGTAGAGATTTTCAAAATGCAGACTGTGGCAACTAAGATGTGTCTAGTTCCCAGCTGACACTTTTGTTCTCATATGGAAATAATAGCTCATCTTGCTTTAAGCTCAGTTATTATTTATTCATTAAAGATGAAGAAATCAATAAGTACTGTTTCCCAGGCAACATACTTAGCACTGCTGCTGTCGGAATTGAACCCCGCACTCCATGACTTCAAATTAATTTCATTTCCCCTACTCATCTCCATTGTGCAGACATGATTGAGTTCTAAATCCAGGATGATAGATACTCCTGGCTGACAGAAGCTGTCGAGTGCTGTGGTGCAAGTGGGTTATTGTGCAGTGAAAAGGAACAGGGTGTGTTGTTGTCAATTTGTACCATCCAAGATTGTCCTAAGTGACTTTAAAATAGCCATGGTGCTGCTCTTGGCATCTGCCAAGGCATCTGAGGACTTGGGAGCCTGGTCCATGTTACTCCACTCGTGACTTTTGGTTTTATGCATCTGCAGGCCCTTCCAATGGCATCCGAGATGGAAGTGTTAACAGGGAGAAGGAAGGGTGGTAAAGATGGAAACTAGAAAAACAAGGACTTGGTGTTGGTTTGCCTGAATTACTCCTTTAGTTTCTCCCTTGTAGCAGCTTGAAAAGACTGGCTGAGTATGCCACCCCAGGCTCTTCTGCTATTGTTTCGGTTGCTATGGTCCAGATGCCCTTTGTCTTGTTTTCCATTAAAACACTAAAACGTTTCCAAAGATAAGCAGCAAGGCCTGGGTGACATACTTGAGGCTTGATGAGACACCATTGTGTGTGTGTGTGTGTGTGTGTGTGTGTGTGTGTGTGTATGAGTATGTATATATGTATGTGTGTATATATGTGTGTGTATGTATGTATGCATGTGTGTGTATGTGTGAATGTATGTATGCATGCATGCGTGTGTGTGTGTGTGTGTGTGTGTGTGTGTGTGTGTGTGTATGTATATATGTATGTATACACATGTGTAAGTGGGCTTGTCCATGAGAATGGGTATAGAGGACAAAGGTTGATGTCAGCTGCCTTTGCTCTCCATTCTATTTTTTGAGATAGGATTCTTGCTCAGTCTGGATCTCAGTGGTTCAGGTGGACTGGCTGGCCTCTGACACCCCTCCTCCCCCTGTCTGCCTGTCTCTAATCCAGTGTTGGGGGTTATAGACTTATCTGCAAATAGGTCTCCGAACTCATGCTCTGCATGCTCTGCATGCTCTCTGCATGCTCAGCGGGCTCATCACCTGCTAAGCCATCTCCCGGGTCCACAGGTCATCATTCTTAAATGGTAACGATGCTCATTTTCATGTCTTAAATCGAGGGCATTTGGAAGGTATTAAAAGGATCAAGTTCCATATCTTTTTTTTTTTTTTTTGACAGTTGAGTCTGATATGTAGTGTTCCAATTTAGTTTCACGGTCTGTTTGATCAAAGAAAATAAAACTGATGAAGCCAGCACCTCTCACAGGGTTAATGGCCTGGAATTTCACACTTCACAATCTGCATCATGGCCTTAGCATTCTTGAGGTATTTTCTCATTGATGTCAAAAGACTTGGGTTGATATTCAGGACAGTGGCCCAGTGTCTTCTCTTCACCAGGAGAGAAATTTCTGCGTGCTAGCTGGGAAAGAAAAAAACACACTAGACTGAGTAGCCCCTCGGCTAAGGGATAGGGATGAATTAAATGAGCGCATTTAGTTTGAAAACAAAGAAGACAAAACCCTTGCAAATGACTGGGCATTGTGATATGCCTGCTTACTGCATTCAATCATTTTGTCTGTGCCTTGTTGCCCTGTCACCGTGGTCCATAGTCCCATTTTAGGGGCAGGGGAGGTAGGAGAGAGAGAGCTAGAGAGAATGGCACAGAGTGAAAATGAGTGAGACTATATGTACGTATGCTTATCTGACTGTGCCCGTTGTAACCACAAGAGTAGACAGGAGGCCGGTAGGGAGATGAAGTGATAGGCCAGGTGTGCTTTGAAGGTGGAAGAGGCCCTGGACTGAGGAATGCTGGTCAACTCCAATAGCTGGAGAAGGAAGGGAGAACTCTCTCAGTTTCTAGGAGTAGCACTATGATGCTTGACCTTGCACTATGACCCCCAGAGCTAAGTGCAATAGCTTTGCGTTGGTTTAAGACACGAAACATAAAATCCATAACTTGTATCAGCAGTGTTCCTCCCATGTCAAGCCAAAATCACACAGAAACACCTTTGCTCATTTACACAGTAAAACTAGAATTAGCTCTCCTACTGCCCCTCCTCCACATTTATTCTCCTACTAATGTATTTGCTTGCTTGCTTTCCTCCTTCCTTCCTTCCTTCCTCCCTCCCTCCCTCCCTCCCTCCCTCCTTCCCTCTTTCCCTCTTTCTTTCTTTCTCTTTCTTTCTTTCTTTCTTTCTTTCTTTCTTTCTTTCTTTCTTTCTTTCTTTCTTTCTGATGAATGGGACTTGGAAGAGAATGAAGTTTGGTGACTTTGCCTAGGTTGAGTGATTCATGAGTGAGCCTGGATGAGAGCCACCAAACTCTGGGGAGAGCATGCAAGAGGGGCTTCTGTCACATTAGGCAGGTGGCATGTGCCAGCCCGGAGTCTGTAGTGAGTGAGCTTCAGGGGTGTAAAAGTCATGACTCTGCAGCCCTAGATTGTAGCCCCTTACAGAGATGAGGCTTTCTGGAACTCTGTGAGAAGGGCCGGCCTACCCAGCGTGTAGTAGCCGCGTGTCCTGATTTTGAACATTTGAATTGACTCCTTAAGAAATCAGCACTGCGGTGTATTTGGTGAATGTTTAATGACATAGGCAGTTTTTAGTGCATTTGTAACTTTTTAAAAACATGTTTTCGTTTTTATTTTGAATTTTTTTTAGTTTTTATATTCATATTTCTTAAACATTTTTTTTGAGATTGTCATACATGAGTACTATATTTATATCACTTCTATCCCTCCCTCTCCCTACTTCTCCAACATCTCCTGTGTCCCTTAACTCCCTCTCAGATTCATGACCATACACACACACACACACACACACACACACACACATACACACACACACACACACACACACATACACACACATACACACACACACACATACACACACACACACACACACACACACACACACACACAGAGTTTTCTGAGTCCATTTTGTGTTGCTTGTATGAGCAGGTATTTAGGGATGACCACTTGGGACCTGATAACCTATCAGTAGGAGATGGACCCCCCACTCCACAGTCCCCAGTTCAGAGTCCCTAGAACTGGAGTTACAGACAGTGGTGAGCTTCCATGTGGCTTCTGGGAACTGAACTGAAGTCCTCTGCAAGAGAAACAAATGCCCTTAACTGCCGGGCCGTCTCTCCAGACCCACATTTTAAAACTCTTTATGAAGTTCAGTTTTAATAAAGTTTATAGAACCACAAGAAAACCTTTTCTAAATTTGTGTTTCTAGTTAAAGAATTTATTCTTTTTTTTTTTTTCTATTTTACTAGAATGCCAGAAATCCTCACCCCACCATGGGAGGTGGTATTGGTTTGATTTTAGGAAGATTGTAAGGCAGAATTTATTTTCATTTTTGTGGTGTTGAGTAGTAAGCTCAAAGCCTTGGTTATGTTAGGCAATACTCTACCACTGAGCACATCTGCAGCCCGTTAGTTTGAAGCTTTCCCCCTCCTTGTTCATATCTAGGTGTTTGGATACCAGGATTGTTTATTTTTTTAAGGCTGGGTAGAGATGGTAACCTGTGCCATTTTTCTGCATGTGGGGGGCCCTTCCAGGCCTTTCTGCCAGAGCTTTTCTGACTTAGACCTGCAGGGTGGGCCTGTGCTCAAGGATTGGGGTCGCAGGCTTACCCAGGGTCTGGTCACGAGTCTGGGTCACTCAGAAATAATGCCCATATGTTGGAACAGCTTGCATTAAGAATAATCTTTGTGAGCCAGTTAATACCGTGAGGGATTTTTTCCTAGCGCTGTCATTGTGCTATTTGCAGCCCAAGTTCTAACAAAACAGCTTTGCCATTTGTCATCAGGACTGTGGAAGCAGCATGTAAAATAATTATAATATTGGCACTGAGCAGTCCATGCGAGAGCGCCAGAATGACAAGGGGGACTCCTAAACTTCTGAATGTTTGTGTGTAAGCTTGGTCATGTATGTGCAAATTTGATAGTTTTGCTTCTCTTAGGGGATGGGAAACCAGGATTTGGTCACTGTCTAGGTATAAAGAGCAAGGGGGAAAAATATCGATTAAGTAGATATATTAAGGTGGAAATTTAGGATGAAAATATGATTCTGGTTTGTCCTTTTTCCATCGTGTCCAGTTGAGGGCCTGCTGTACAAACAGGAGGCCTTGACTTCTATCCCAAGAACTCACATAAAGAAGGGAGTGGTGGTACACTCTTGACATCCCACGGCCAGGAGGCACAGGTGGGTCCCTGGGGTTCTCTATATGACCAGCCTAGCCTGATCTGCAAGAGAACTCTTCTCAAACCTCCAAATAGAAAGTGGCTGAAGAATAACACAAGAGGCTGACCTCGGTCTTCCTTTTGTGCATTCACAGGAACATGTGTGCATATCCACACCGACAGAGAGCTATAGATACACATATACAAGACAGACATATACACACAGACAGAGACACAGATACACACAGCCACACACAGCCACACAGATACACCACAGACACACATAGACAAACAGATATACACAGCCACACAGATATACACCGATAAACACATATACACGCAGCCACACAGATACACACAGCCACACATAAGCACACAGATACACACAGCCACACATAAGCACACAGATACACACAGCCACACATAAGCACACAGATACACACACACACACACACACACACAGACATGCAGAGTCTCCAATGCAGAATGTTGCATATGCTGCTGAGCTTACACTGTGTTGGACCTTCTGTTTCTTCTGAATGTAAGCTTGACATAAAGTCTTTTTAGAAGAATGATTTCTGGTAAGATTTTGTGCTCATTTTAAAGTTAAAGTTAATTTTCTTCTCACTCAAAAAAAAAAAAAGTATCACCAAGANACACACACACACACACACACACACACACACACACACACACACACACAAACACATGTTTTCATGAATGTGTATCTGTGTACCGTGTGCATTTCTCAGGCCTGCAGTGGCCAGAAAAGGGCATAGGATCTCCTGAAATTGCAGTTTGAGACAGTTTTAAGTCTCCATGTGGATGCTGGGAACTGAACCCAGGTCCTCTGCAAGAGCAGCTAGTGCTCTTAACTGCTGAGCTCCTTATCTGTTTCCTTACAGTGTTAGAGATCCAGACCAAGTCCCTGTACTCAACCACTAAATCAACTGGGTCTGCACAGAGCTTCAGAAATGTTAAATGACTATCTCTGGTCACAGAGGAACTGTAGGACAAGGATTCGGACCTGAGTCTGCCCGACTCCAGTGACAGTCTCTTCACTGCAGACTTCTGTGGTGGAGGAGCTAAGCTTTCGTTTGGGAACATTCTGAATTCTTGTAGCTCCAGGCTGACAGGACAGGGTTACCACGCCGCTGCCTCCTCTCAGACCATCCACCCAAACAGGTTGGCCACTACCTCACCAGATCTTTACCTTGCTCAGCAGGACTGGTACTGTGTCACATGGTTGGAGGAGTGGCAATGGGGAACTGCTGCAAAGATGCTAAAGGCATGGGTGGTGTCAGTCCCTATAACCGGTGCCATCGTGGCCTGAAATGACTAACTCTTAGATTCCTCTGTGAGCCTTCTGCCTTGGGGTGTAAGGATGTGTAGAGGAGTCCAGGGAACATTGGACGTGGAGTTGAGAGCTACTGGAACTGCACATGCAGAAGGTGGTTAGGATTTCTCGTGTTCCCCTTGAGTAGCTCAAGCTCACACTCAGTATACTGGGTTACAGCTCTCAAGAGAGACCTGAGCGGATCACAGCCTCCAGCTCAGGAGTACGGAGGAGCGTCTAATGCCCACAGCCAAGTTTACATGGGAGGGAAGCTCCAAATGGGGACGGCGAGAGAGCACTTATTCTAAACGTTGTTACTCATTCACCTGGCAGTTTGTTCAGCTTATTAATGAGCATGACCCAGATGGGGCCTTTCTCTAGCTGCTTCCTGATGAAGAATATATATATATACATTACAATTCTTTTTTTCAACTCAGCCTAATCCCAATAGATAATGTTTGAATCAGGGTTTCTATTCCTGCACAAACATCATGACCAAGAAGCAGGTTGGGGAGGAAAGGAAGGGTTTATTCAGCTTACACTTCCACATTGCTGTTTATCACCAGAGGAAGTCAGGACTGGGACTCACACAGGGCAGGAACTTGGAGGCAGGAGCTGATGCAGAAGCCATGGAGGGGGTGCTGTTTACTGGCTTGCTTCCCCTGGCTTGCTCAGCTTGCTTTCTTATAGAACCCAAGACTACCAGCCCAGGGATGGCACCACCCACGAGGGGCCTTTCCCCCTTGATCACTAATTGAGAAAATGCCTTACAGCTGGATCTCATGGAGGCCTTTCCCCAAGGGAGGCTCCTTTCTCTGTGATAACTCCAGCTGGTGTCAAGTTGACACACAAATCCAGTCAGTACAGACACATAGGCAGTGAAACCCCCACTCCTAAGGCTAAAGGGAATCATGGAGGAGGGGGTAGAGACTGTGAGAGGCAGAGGCCTGGGATGCCCGTGGCTAGATAGTGTTCCCTAGGCAAGACAGGGAAAACACATCCATAAAATCTCAATAATGCGGTTGCCCGAGCAAGGTTAAATACCATTAACATGGCAGCATGGACAAGGGAAATCCCACAGGTCCTACCCCATAGACGGAGAACTACAGGTGCTCTATAGCTGCTGGGAGGGGAAGACTCATTCTCCCTCAGTGAGCTCCTGCCTAGGCTGTCCAGCCCGAGGTAGTTAGCCCTGGGCACGTGGACATAGGTGCAAAGCTGAGCTGACTCAGCAGGTTGTGTATGCATGTGTAACAATAAGAACTAAAGAAGAGACCATGAATCTGGGAGGGGGAAGATGGGAGGAGCTTGGGGAGGGAGTTGTGCAGATATGGTGTTCATGTATGAGGTTCTCAAAGAAAGAAATGAATAAAAACCAAACTAAGCCCCAAAACAACTTTGCCAGGCATGGTGGAGCACCCCTGTGATCCCAGCACTTGGGAGATCAGGGGTTCAAGGTCAGCCTCAGCTGTGCGCCTGGGCTCTAAGAGATCCAATCTCAAAATTCAAAAATAAATCATTAAGCTTCAATATTATTTTCATGAGTTTTCCCATCTATAACCATCCTAATTCCTTTTCTGTTCTAGAATGAACTGTATTGGGGTGGGTAATTTATAGTGAATAGAAATATGTTTGGCTTGTGGTTCCAGAGGCTGGGAAGCCGCTAAGTATGTTTCAGGCACCTGCTCAATGTCAGCTGAGGAGGAGGACCCTCTTGGTATTTAGTAAAGTGGTAGAGGGCATGGCATAGGAGACAGAGTAAAGGTGCTAACCATGGTCTTTCTTCATACAAAGTCTTCACTCCCACCATTGGGGCTCCATTCTGAACATCTCATCTAAGCTTAATCACCCCCCAAATACCTCACCTCTCAGTACCACTGCCATATGGATCTGGAGAGCAACTTTCCAACCTCTGAGCTGGGTAAGAGTGCATGCACCCCCATAGCAATAATGGGCTGTTTCAAGACAATGCTGTCTAATGCTTAGCTTTACACTTGATAAAACAGGGACCCTGTGGTAGATTTGTTTTTCAGTGTTCTAATCAGAAAGCTAAGTATCTAATTATCACAGTGCTGCTATGAGAAAAATTACGTTTTCTTGAGCTATTTTTTTACTGTCTACTTCCCTCAAGAGCGAACCCCGTTGGCAGAGCACCACCAGTGTTCTGTGGAACAGTTCGCCATCGTCGGCTCCAGGACCAGTGAAATGGCATATAGTGCTGGTTTCGTTTCTCTAGAGTAAGGTACCATACACTGTCTGTTGGAATTTTAGGGTCTACAGAATCAGAAAGACGATGTCTCCTGCCTTCCTTGGTAGTGTGGCAGGCTGTGTTCTGTTTTAATAAGGCATAGAGGAAGTGTGGTTTTCCAAAAGTTTTACAGCCATGCTGAGTGTGACTATAGGGGGTCACACAGCGTGGTCTTAGCTTCCAGTGACTGCCCGTCATCTTCATTGACAGATTTCTTCCTTTCATGCTAGATTCATGCAGAACTCTCTTTCTGTCCTAAGTGGAGTGATGCGTTACTTGACTGTGCATTAGCACTAATTTGCCTTAGAAATTTAAAAAAAAAAAACATAGTGGATTGCCAGATATTCTTTGTGGAGCTGTTTCCATAGTCCAGGCTGGCTTCGAACTTGGAGACCTGCCTTCCTCTGCCTCCCCAGTGCAGAGGACTAAAGGCTTGTGTCATCGCTCCTGGATTGCAATCGATTCTTTATACAACTGATCTCCTGGAAGGAAGTTAGTTTGCTAGGAGAAGATGCTCATACAGAGTTAGTATAGAAGTCACTAAAAAACGAATTGAGGCTGGTTTTTCTCAGGACTCAGGGAGGCTGAGGCAGAGGGATTACTGCTGGTTTGAGGTTAGCTTAGGAGAAGAAATCAGTGAAAAAAAAAAACGAAACTGGATAGTAATATGAGAAATGCACAGCCGTCATCAAGGAAATCCAGCAGTTCTATGTTAAGTAAAAATCGAATTAATCTGCTCCTGTCTGTGTTAGTTTGCCAATTTCTCATTCTCTCTTATGGGTGAGCTTCTAAAAAGAAATACTTAAGAATTTGGAGCCAGGCGTGGTGGCACACGCCTTTAATCCCAGCACTTGGGAGGCAGAGGCAGGCAGATTTCTGAGTTCGAGGCCAGCCTGGTCTACAAAGTGAGTGCCAGGACAGCCAGGGCTACACAGAGAAACCCTGTCTCAAAAAAAAGAGAATTTGGAGCACACTCAAATTTGTTACACACACACACACACACACACACACCCTCAGTAAGGAAATCATTGTATCATTGTGTCCCTTTTTAATATAAGGGACAATGAAGGCGGGGATGGAATTTGTATTAAATATTTGGAATTTTCCCCCTACCTACCCTCAACATCTAGAATATGCATGAGATTTGGGAGACAAATTGGAAACAGGATCTTCCCTAGATATTTGAAGCATGTGCAGGAGCACAGTGGGATGTCTCGATTTCAGAGCGATGCTCGTTCATTTAGGACCTTGGGTTGCAAGGTCGTGCGGAATTGCCTTCTTGAGTTTTATTTTGACTTCTGCAAGAATGAAAGCCATTTTAAAAATTAATATCAAGCTTGCTGGTACTAATAACTAATAATAGTGTGAGCTGGTGTTGTGTTAATGTTCCATGTGTTGGAGTTTCTTGGGTGTGATGTGAGATCTCCTAAGGGAATAGAGAATAATTTAAATTAGATATAGTTTTGTTTGTCTCTCTCTCTCTATTCTAAAACTTTGGAATTATAACCAGGGATGTAGAATTGGCGCGTGAAGCAAGAGACATAATTCTCTCAGATGTTAATGTTCTTTAAAACAGTACAGGAGACAGATAGACCAGAGTAACCCACCAAAACCATTTTATGAAAGTTGAAGATTTAACCATTCAGTACAGAGCGTCTGATTTACTCACTTTTGAATGTAAGCTTAGCATATTTTCCGACATACACAAGGATCTAATGTGTATTTCTGGAGCAAATGAATGAAAGAAGCAATCAGGAAAATATAACCAAATAGTTAATTGATTGATTTCAGAGAAAGCTGGGAACATCACACACATACGTGAGTGTGTCCTTATTATGGTCAAAATCACCTGTAGTTTCCAGACATATTCCTTCTGCCCTCCTTTTCACTGAGAGAGTAACACCCGGAAACCCAGTCTCCTCACAGAAGCACACGTGTCCTTGCGATGTGGTATGGAAAAAAGTCCAGACCGGATTCTAATCATGCAAGCAGTCTGAGCAGTCTCTCCCTCTTCTCTCCATTTTGCCCAATGCAATTACCTCATTATATATCAGTCATTTAAGCAGGGTAAACAGTAATTGCTGGAAAACGAAGATTTTTTAACGTGAAGAAAAGCATTGTCATGTAAATGGAAGAGGAAGGCACGAATGTGTTTGATGGCGTCTTTTGTTTGCTTAGCAGTTCAGGAAGTAACTTAAACTCAGGCTGCCAATGTTTCTAGCTTAGATTTTTATCAGAGGATGGGGTGCTGTCGGGTTTTTTTTTTCCAATGTGTGTTTAGGTAAAAGATTTGTTTAAATAGAAACATAAGCTAGCAAGCAATAGTCTCACTTTTAGAGAAGGAGTTGCATCCTGGAAAGCTTGGCATTTCATGGCCTAATGTAAAGGAAAAAAATTATGTAAGACCCCCCCCCCCCCCAGGAGGAAACCAATGTAGCGGATTCAGACCACCTGTGAGACTCTAAATTACTTTTCCGGAGTCTATGTTAGTTAAATAACAACATTTGATTATAGTGTTTAAGAGCAAATCAAGGAATATGCAGACGAATCAAATCAGCGGATAAACATATTTAATAGTAGCATGGACTTCACCCTTCTGCAGATGGATCATTATCCAGTGAAACCATTCCCCTTTCATGTTGTAAAGTCTTCCAGATCTCAGGAAGCCGGGGCAGCTGTGTTTTTTTAAACCCTTACTTTTGACCCTCGGAAGCACCATTTCCTAGGAGAAATGGAGATCCGTTAATCCAGAGTGTTTGTAAGCCACGGTGAAACTCTGGCCTGAGACCATCACAAATGCACATGGGGAAGGACTGCTCTTCCTGTCCGGTAGGATGGAATGCTCTCCATCTGTTGAGGGAGCGGCTTGCGCGGATCTCACCGAGGGAGGTGCAGGTGCTTTGGAGCCATGGCTCCCAGCATTTGGAAGTCAGAGGGAATTTGTCTGGACTTAGGCAGAGGGACTGTCAGAATCGATGCAGCTTCTTTCGATCCCTTTGTTCTGACGGGCGGACCTAGCAGGAAATTCAGACTCCAGGAATGTTTGTGTGGATAGCTAGCTCCTCAGTGGGACAGAAGCATGTCAAAGTGCGTGTAGAGATGGAACGGGAATGGAGAACTTCCAGTTTCTGTTAGTCTGAGCAGTCCCCCCAAATATGCACCTGTGTGTTTTAATTTCTGGTGCTTTCTTTACCCAGCTTTCTGTTTGTGAGAGTCCCTACATAGACATTTGGTGATTTTCAGGTATACAGATGGATTTTTTTTTTTCCTTCCTACTATAGAAGCGACAGCAAGAGTTTGTTCTTGCAATCTCATTGAGAAGTGGTAAAAACCACACTCACTTTTAGATACTTGGTGGAAATTGAGGTTAGCATATGGCATGGCTCTAAGGGAGAGTCACAGAACCTGGAACTACTTGGTTTTTGTGGATTGGCTTATAGTTTGTGGTTGTGGCGACATGATCCGGCTTTGTCCCAACAAGCCAGAATCTGCTCCTGGTCATTTATATCTACCATTAGAATGAGCAGTGTATTTGTTTAGTCTCTGAAAGTAATCCTGAGGAGAGAGGAGGCAACATGCCACCTGCTCTGGCCAACTACAACAGTTGAAGTCCCAAGAGCAGCCTAGAAGGGGTCATCCCAACAGCTCCGGTGTCCTCATGCTGACCACTGCAGGAAATGGACTTCCAGTCTTGCTCAATAATGGTGGTTTGAGTATCATTTATGATCATGGTTCCTCCTTAGTGGCTAGGGTTATACTGCTTATAAAAGAAATCTTGTGGACAGCAGGTTGCCCAGATCCTACCATTCACTGTCTCTGTGGTGACCAGCCCCACCAGACTGCGGTATTGAGTTGGGTTATTTAATGGCAACTTTGTCGACTCCTTCCAGCCCAGTGTCCTGTACTCAGCTAATGAAGAGGGCCTGCAACATTTCCCGACTTTTGGTATATTCTAGCACCCTTCGTGTCTCCACCTTCACAGTCCTAGGATTATAAGCATGCATCATCAAAAAATTTTTAAGTGGGTCCTGGGACTTGAACTCAGGTCCTCATGCTTGTAAAGTAAACCCTTTTTACTGACTGAACTATCTCCCTAGTCCTGCTAATTCTCTATTAAATTCCTCGAAGGCATGTTTGAATAAAAAGCCTCTGGTTGATACTAGAGCGGTTGATTGACTGCCTATGAAAGGTGGGTTCATGTCATTGTAAGACCCCAGTTGAAAGCAAGCAATGGTGGCCATCTGAAATGAGAGCCCCTGCCATTTAACTATAAAGCAAGAAGCTTCAAAGACACTGATGGATTTTTTTTTTTTTTTTTTTTGTCCTCCAATTTTGGGGGGTGTGGGCAATAAAAGTTTCAACTGAAGTACCATCATCTTTGTGTTTTTTTTTTTCTATAATTAGTTCCTTGACCATAGAAATAATGACGTTTTCCTTAGCTGCTTATCCACTGGATTGTATCTTTCCTCCATCCTTTCAAACGGAATTTATGTAGCCTCAAGTTGGAAATTAATTTCGCACCAACTTTCCTATCTTCCTTCGCTATCTGTTACTGTTGGCACTGCCTGCTTCTTCCCGGATGCAGTCTGAGCCTGGTTCTGTGGAACAAATGCTGTCTTTGGAGGACTCTGGCTCTCCGTGGTTGAGATAAATATATATCAACCTACACTGGGTTTTAATTCCCTCTGTGAGTAGATTCTAGAGAATTGCAATTCTGGAAAGAATTAAAAGTTCAAATAAGACAATGAATTTCCCTAAAGGATTATTGTTTGAAGCCTCAGCCTGTTGAGTAATTGTTCTAAAAAAGGGGGGGGGGAGCTTTCTTATACCAGGGTTTGAGACTTGGCTGTCTTCAAGAGTGAAGATGAAGAAAACTGTATTAAACTATGTGTTCAACTGTACCCTGGTCTGGATTATGTTGGGGGCCTGTCTTCAGGCTGCAGACTGTTGTTTGGTCACAGCACATTTGACATCTGTACAAATGAATAGATGGTGAGGGTGGTGGTTGGGGGACAGCAAAGAGGGGATCTAGACTTCTTGGGGGCCTTGGCTCAAACTCAAGGCTATGTGCGTGCAAGGCAACCCTCTACCCTGAGCTCCAGCCCTGGCCTCAGCCCTGGCTCCAGCCCCTGGCATGAGCTTTGCAAGCCGATTGCTTTATTTTCACACTAGCTAATGAGTTAATGTACCGTACATCCCCCAGTCTTTCTGGAATGGTCTACAAATGGGGAGGTGTTGAGTAAGTTTTGGAAGGCAACAACTCAGGCAATTAGCAGGAATTTAAAGAAATAAACCATGTGTGTGTGAGAGAGATGAAACAAACAAGATTGTATAAAAAAGTTTGTATAAAAACTCAGTTACTAACACTTTACATAAGGACAAGAGATGACTTCACTAGTAGGTTTCTTGATCTTGCAAAATTTCTTTAAAAGTGGCAAGTGGTTGCCAGGTGTGGTGACACATGCCTGTAACTCTAGCACTAGGGAGGCAGAGGCAAGAAGATTGCTAGCTTAAGGACAGCCGAGGCTACCTAGATATCAGATCTTAAAAACAAAACAGAAATTGGAAGTGGCTTTAGAAATTGATTTATGAGGAGCTGGAGAGATGGCTCAGTGGTTAAGAGCACTGGCTGCTCTTCCAGGGGTCCTAATTTCAATTCCCAGCACCTGTATGGTGGCTCACAACCTTCTGTAATGGGATCTGATTCCCTCTTCTGGGGTGTCTGAAGACAGTGACAGTGTACTCACATACGTAAAATAAATAAATCTTAAAAACCGAAATTGGATCATGAGAGGATCAGGCAATAGCACAGATGGCCAAGTGCTTGTCACACAAACAGGAAGAGCTGAGTTCTAGCCCAACACCCAGGTAAAAACCAAGACACATGAGATCCCTGAGACCTGCTGAAGGACTCCTGGTTCAGCGAGGGACCCAGTCACAACAGATAAGGTAGAATGTGCTAGAGGGAGGCGTATAATGTTGACCTCTGGCTTCCACATGCACATACACACACACAAATACAATGAATTAATTGTTAATTAAATACAATTTAATTAATTGAAAATTAATTAAAAATAAAGCCAAAATATTGGGGTTTTCCCCCTCTTTGTGTAGCCCTAGATGTCCTAGAACTAGCTTTGTAGACCAGGCTGACTTCAGACTCACAAAGACCCACTTGCCTCTGCCTCTTGAGCGCTGGGATTAAGGGTGTGTGCCACCACCACCTGGCTAGAAATTGAATTATTATAAGAGGAAAGAGCAAAAGAGAATTGTTCCTCCCGTGTGTGTGTGTGTGTGTGTGTGTGTGTGTGTGTGTCTATCTGTCTGCCTGTCTGTGTGTACATTCTCTCTCTCTCTCTCTCTCTCTCCCTTTCTCTCTCTCTCTCTCTCTCTCTCTCTCTCTCTCTCTCTCTCTTTCTCTTTCCCAACTTGGGACTTGGTGTGAGGCGGGTTAAATGCCGGTGTCTGCCTCTTTAGCACGTTGGCCATCCCTGTCTGAGTCTGGAAATGTATACGATCCCTGGGCTGCAGGAGGCTGTGTTCATTATTAAGTCAATGAAGTCCATCCAAACTAGATGACTGTGATTCATGGAATCTTCAAGGAAAAGTCAACCAAATATCCTTTTTTTTTTTTTAAATAACAGAGTTGGGAATTGCACATCTGTTCTTAAAAGTCTGGTTTTCATAATAAGGAACATATGTTAATCACCACATCTTTCATGAAAGCAAGGGGAAATTCTTCTCGAGCCGATGGAGGCTTGATTCTGGAAGGTGGGGCTGTGCAGATGAACATCCGGAGGTGCGTGGAACACATTTTGCCTTCTTACCCACCGAATGGTGACTCCCCACCTGCTGGTTGTCACCCTGATAAAGCCACACTGGTGGGTTGGGACTAGCATTCGACACAATTGAAATGGAGCAGGGGAAAAAAAAAAGGGCAGAGTACATTTATATAGTAAGAAGTCTGTTTTCTTCTTCTGCAATCTTCATTATCGTTTTCCCTGGGTGTACACACACTGGAGTGTACACACTCATGATGTAAGATATACCTTTCTTGCACTCTCTCCATTTTTAGGGCATCAACCATAGAGGTAATTTTAGTGTTCAACTGGGCCATAAAATCTCAACCCTCATTGGAGGGATTAGGTTGATGCTCTGAGCTGGGGATACATCTCATTCAAAGAGTGTGAAGACTGACTCACGACAGCTATGACCCAATAGTCTCCTATTCTGAAGTCACATCGCACTTGCGATACAGCTGCTTGTCCAGGTGTTTCTAGTATCTCCTGCAACACAATTAGGGATAGGCAAGAATGTCGCACTTAGCCAATAGTTGACCATCCGTAAGGATTTGTGGGGTAAATTATCTGGCTGAGCAGGTGATCGTGAGATAGTAAGGCAGAGCCTTTAACGTGGCAACATTAGAGTTACAGATGTTCTTGAACATCTTGCGGGCCTTTATGTGGTCGGACTCACCATAGGCTGTTCTTTGTTAAAGCGGACTGGTCTCTGAGCTTGAAATATCACTTCAAGCATGTGGCTCGTCTCCAAGGAAGACTGAGGCTGAGCTAACAGTAGAGTGGAAACACTTGTGGAAAATGGACTCATTACTACAGAGCTCCTCCTGGTTCATCCTAAAAATATGGATGCTTGAAAAGTATTTACATTACATAGCAAAAAAAAATAATAATTCTCCATAAATGATGCCTATTTGAAAGCATTCATTTTAAAATTATTATTCTTTAATCTTTTTTTTTTTTTTTTTTTTTTTTTTTTTTTTTTTTTTTTTTTTTTTTTTTTTTTTTTTTTTTTTTTTTTTTTTACAGTCCAGTCTTTATCCCTCTCCTGGTCTGCCCTCCAACTGTTCCCCATCCCATTCCTCCTCCCTCATCTCCAAGAAGATAAGAGGATGGCCCCATCCCCACAAGACCTTCCCATTCCCCGGGGCCGCAAGTCTCTGGAGGGTTAGGTGAATCTTCTCTCACTGAGGCCAGACCCTGCAGTCCTCTGCTGTATATGTGTTGGGGGCCACGTACAAGCTAGTGTATACTGCCTGGTTGGTGGCTCAGTGTCTGAGAGATCTTGGGGGTCCAGGTTAGTTGAGACTGCCCATCCTCCTACAGGGTCACCCTCCTCCTCAGCCTCTTCCAGCTTTTCCCTAATTCAACCACAGGGGTCCCCTGGCTTCTGTCCATTGGTTGGGTGTATAAGAATCTGCATCTGACTTTTTCGGTGAAAGCATTCATTTTGAATGGCCCAAAGGGAAGTCTTTTTTCTCCTCTGTGTCTGAGATTGTGGTTTCAGCTCCTCTGACAGTTTTCTTCATCCTTCTGGGTCCTCCTCCCTCAACGGAGGCTGCTGGATTCAGGAACAGGGCTTACCGTGCCAATCCCCAATAGCCAGCATTTCACCTCAAATCCTACAGGCAACAGCAGAAACATTTTAAGTCATGGAAGAATGGCAAACGTTTGTAGTTTACAGCCCTGTAGTTTCTTGTTTCGAATCGTGCCCTGAAGCTGGCTTACGTGAGTGTAGTTAAAACTTCTTTCTTCCATTGAGTGACACCAGACCTCCATCCTTTCCTTCCCTTTCTTCTTCTTCCATAACACCCCATCAGCTAGACTCTCCCTGTCCGTTCCCCCATTCGTATCTAGCATCAGTGTGCGGAAGGCGCATTTCTCAGAACGGCTAGCTGGACACTTTACCCCTCATAAGCTTCAGGACAAGCTGTCTGGATGGACTCTTTGTTCCAGCTGAGGGCAAGACACTCCAGACTCTGTACTGCTCTTCCTGTAGTTTCAGGCTGTTCTCCACATATTCTCTACTCTCTCCTTCTCCTATAGAGCAGACGAAAAGGCAAAGGCATGCCTTTTTTTTTTAATCACCATAGCAACTGCTGCCTGCCACTTCTTTGCTCTTTTTTTGAAGTTACTTTGTGGTTGAGAAGTTTATTTGCATAAAGTTCTCTACTAGCAGGCTGAATGCTTCTAACCCTCATTTGAAGGGTTGGTTTTATTTCCTTTCACAAGCCCTCAGTGTGGCTGTTTGCTGCGTGGTATCTCCACTGTGGACACCTCAGATATTCCTACTGCCAGTGAAGCCTACAGTGGTTCCCTCTCCCTACACTTCCAGATCCTTCTGTGTGAGGTGGAACATCACCTAGATACATGCTCCCAACCTGGAAAAAGTTCTTGACAGAACTGTGGGAGATAAAACCCTGTGACACTAACCCACTGAGGTGAGCGATAGGTGACAAGTCACTATGAAAGGACCCTTGGGGGTGCTGTGAAAGTGGCAGTTCTCATCTCCACACGGTAGGTAGTCACCACAGAGAGCCTTAGGGACCTGTTTTCATGTCTACCATTACTGTTACAGTAGTTACTACTTTGTATATCGTGTTGTTAAAATTCTGGTCCAAGCCAATGTAATGGAGGAAAAGTTTGCTTTACAGTTGTTCTAGAAGGTTGAAGCCATAGTTTCTTAGCCCTTTGGTTTGAGCACGTGGCAGAGGATAGCTGTTTACGTTAAGGGCAACCAGGAAGCAGCTAGTGTGATAGGAACCAGGAGTTAGGCTCAACCTTTAAAGGTCATTCATTAGGATGAGTCCATGAGGAACATTTCTTCTTCAGACCATAGCAAGCATGGACAGGGGCTGGAGAGATGGCTCAGTGGTTAAGAGCACTGGCCTGAGTTCAGTTCCCAACAACTTCATAGTGGCTCATAATCATCAATAATGTAATCTTATGATCTCTTCTGGCATGCAGGTGTACGTGCAGATATTTATGAGAACACTCATATACATTAATTAAATAAATCAATAAATCTAAGAAAAACCAAGCATGGATAGAAATTTCTAAAAGGTTATGAACAGACACGGCACTCTGTTCAGCGAGGGAACACGCAAGGAGGTGATATCTAATGATGTCAGTGAATCGGAAGTCACTTCTGAAGTCATTGAGGCAGGAATCATAGTTTCTGATGCCATGTGACTTATGACTTCCCTTTTATAGTTTTGGTAGCAAGTACATGCCTCTCTGTAGTTCTTCCTCTGACCATGTCCTGGGTAGACAGACCCCCCCTTTTTTTTCCCTAATTATCTTCTTTAAAATACTGATTAGTGCGTGTATAAGGTGTGTGTAATGGTTGCATGTGTGTTGGAACATGCATTTGAAGGTCAGAAGATAACTAGGTGGAGTCTGTTCTCTCCCACCACCTTTATTCGGACCCCAGGGATTGAACTTAGGTCACTGACCTGGGGCAGCCTTTACTATCAGTGCCTTTACCTGTTGAGCCATCCCAAGGACCGCAAGCATCATGTGTCTAAGGTCTGGCATTGTGTCAGCTTATTACTTGGTGTCCATCGCTGGCAAGTGTACAAACATTTGATTTTGCCATTATGAGATGCTGGGAAGGAACGATGTGCCTAAGCTAAGCTAAGCTAAGCTAAGCTATGGTAGTCAGTTTCCAAATGCTGTTAGCTGGCTGATGCCGTTATTCTCCGACCTACTTGGGAGACATCTGATAACTCATGTGTGTAGTGCTACATGTTGATGTCTCACAGAGTATCGGTGTTTCCCTTGATTCTAGACCTGGTACCACATCCAAGGAAGTGTATTAATCTATATTTAAAACCCATTCGGTAGCCTTCCTGTTTCTAATCTCTTTCCTCCTTATATGTGATGGTTAGCCCAATGGGCTTTTACCATTCTCATTCATTTATTTTTACTACATATGTGTATATCCATGTGCTATGTGTAACACATTTATGTGTGTGTTTTCTTTTAACTTTATGGAAGCAGTATAACGTCTTCTCACCAGACTGAGTGCATTTGCTTTCTAAATGTTTAGATTTACACGTGTACTCCTACTCTATGATTTACGCTCCTGCACTTTAGGATATGAAAGGGTCATCAGCTATCCCTGCCATTGCTTATTGGTAAACTTAGATTCTCTCAGGTTCTCACTGCTGCAACCTTTACCAGGTTGATCACTTTTCATGGCTTACTATGCACGAGTTTCTTCATGTATGCTTGTATAATTTCTGAATCATATTATCTATATTATCTTTAGTTTTTCTCCTCCAGATGTTTATAAGTTACACCTCAAAATAATTATGCTAATGACAATAAATAATTTTATCAGTACTGTCTTTAAGTTACAATTCCAATAGCTTCCCTGATGGTGGGTCTTTCATTATTAGAAAAAAATGTATGTGTCTGTGTATGTGTCTGTGTATGTGTACACATGTGTTCATGTGAAGGTCAGAGGAGATGACAGATGTCTTCCTCACTTGCCCTTAACCTTACTTTTTTGAGAGAGAGTCTCCCATTGTGTGTGTATGTGCTTGTGCATACATGTGTACATGCCAGTGCATGTGCCTGTGTGTAGAAACCAGAGGTTCCTGTTGGATGTCTTTCTCATTACTTTCGCAATTTATTTCCCATCTTACTTTCTTGAGACAGGGCTTCTCACTGACCCTGGAAGCTCACTAACTTGGCTAGGCTGGCTGGCCATCAAGCTCCGGGATGTAGCTGTCTCCACCTCCCCGGCACTGATGGGTTATAGCCCGTGCTACCACGCCCAGCTTTTCACCCTAATGCTGGAGATCGGAACTCAGGTCTTCATGCTTGCATCGGAAGCATTTCACTGACTGAGTCATTTTGTTGATTAAAAAAAATATTTCCTTTCAGATATTTTTATTACTCTCTGAACTCTTTATCTTTTTATCTCGTTTGAAACCTTGACAGACCAAAGACTTCAGTAGTCAGGGACATTGCCTGTTCTTCAGTGGATATTGTCTAAGTCACGGCAATCCAACTTCAACCTTCAGCTCTGCAAGGCCAATGCTCAGAGGCCAAATCTTACACAGTTTCCTCCAGACCTCAAAACTGGATGGGCCTTCCTTTATGGTTTCAGCAGAGCTTCATCTGCCTGCCCCCTCTTTCATATTTACCTCAGGCTGCTGAGTCTCTCTCCACAGATCGATGAACTCATCTTTGAAAGAGGATAAAAAGTGTTAGCCATCTCTGTGGCACCTATAGCATCCATGCCTTGTATGTGTGAGGTGGTTGAGGCATACTGTGGGAATACTTCAGCGCCCTGGTGTGTCCTGGGACATTTTGTGCTTTGGAGCTGGAGTCACACCGGTGTGTTCTTATTGTAGGCTGTTGGTCAGAGGCCACATGGCACTGTGGAAGAATCCTAGAACTTCAGAAAATAAGGGGCCTCAGTGGCGAGACAATCAGCTCTGCTCACCTTTGTTAGAGAGGGGAGGGAAGGGAGAGGGGGAGGAGGATGGAAAGTCGGGGGAAGGAAACTTTACACTGTATGAGTATTCATCTTACACAGAAAGCTTAACATCACTGTTTTGAGGGGTCTGCCCAGTCCTCAGTCCTCTCCTTATAAACTTGCCTGCTCCTTACTGTCACCTCAGACACAGCCCGGTCATTCTCTTCAGTAGCTCCCTTTCTGGCCCTCACCACCACTACTTGTAATTCCAAGCACACTGAATACGTGTGTCTCCCACTACAGTGTGAAGCCCCTCTGGGCCTGGGGTAGACTATTCAGTCAATAATGGAATGAGTCAACTAGTCAGTCATCACTATTTTGTTAAATAAAACTAAAATTTATTTTCCGTTTCAACCCTAGGTAGAGAAATTATCCTGAAGAACATTTATGTGTTTGCTAATGGAGATTAGTAAAAAACAAAAAACCAATGGAGCTTTTTCAAAGGTTCTTGGGGGGCAGGGAGATGGGGATTGAGGATGAGAATGAACACATGCACGAGGCTGTCTAGGGGCTGTGCATGCTTTCTGGTTGTTTTTGAAAGACAAGGCAGGGTGTAAGAAGTGCAGGGCACTCCAGCATCCATAGCAGGCTCTTTTCAAGGAAGAACGTGCGAGTCTGATCTGATCCGGTTATAACTTACTTTCCATACATGGTAGGTATGCTTTGAGGTCAATCCCACGTTTGGCTATTAGACAGTGGCAAATGGCAATCCCCACCTCTCATTCTGCAGCAGAGGCTTTGAGAGCTCAGAGGCATGTATAGCTGCGGGTTTAGCCCTCCTCCCTCCAGTGTGTACACAGCAGCTTTCATACTTTATGGAAAGATCCCTTGTTGACTGATTGATTGTGGTTACTGACATGGTGTATGCTAAGTCCAGCCATAAAACACGCCGTGTTTTTCTGTAGGTTTGACCGCTGTAAATATTTATGTGGAGTTAATTCTCCAGAATGCAGCTCTCTCAAATTAGAAGGAAAACAATAGCTGAACATTCTACACGATGAAGAAAAAAAAGGAGCTGTTACCCATTACAGCGCTCAAAAGTATGGCTTCAGATAAAAGGATGACTTGTTATTGAATATGTCAGTCAATACTGGGAGCAAACTCTGCCCGGTCACATCTGGGTGTGTTTCCATATTCCTAAAAGGAAAGAGGTGATCCAGGAACAATGAGCCTGGAGGCAGAGCTGGATGAAAGAGAAAGGGGAAACATTGTTTGAGATGCTTCCTATAACTGAGGGTGGGGGCTGGGAGAAGACATAGCCTGGTCCTGAAGGGAACAAGGCTGGCTGAAGATGGTTGGTCACCCGTTGCATGTTCTGCTGAGTTATTTAAGTCCTAAATTGTTCCTACAGTCTTCTGTGGTAACAGGTGTTGTGTTTTATAAAAAATAAAGGAGAGAAGGAATATGTTTGATGGGTGTGTAGTCAGGAGTGGGGGAAGGGGTTGCCTCCGTGGGGCCCATGCTGAGGCATCCCTTCCCCCCACCCCCACCCCCGGGACAATTCCATAGTATAGAACAGAGTTTATTCGGGGGCATGGGGAGGGGAGTTAAGAGGGTAGTAGAGACAGAGAAAGGGGGTGAGAGAAGGGAGGGAGAGAGAGAGAGAGANAGGAGGAGGAGGAGAGGCCGGCCATGAGCATGTGTGTGTGTGTGTGGAGAATGGGGGAGAGAGAGGGTAAGGGGCAAGAGGACAGAGTGAGAACAAGAAAGCAAGAGGGGGGGGGAGGGGAAGCAGTCCCTTTTATAGTGAGTCAGGCACACCTGGCTATTGCCAGGTAACTGTGGGGTAGAGCCTAGACAAAATGTTAACAGGAGTCTTGTAAATCATCTTCTCTCTCTCTCTCTCTCTCTCTCTCTCTCTCTCTCTCTCTCTCTCTCTTGTGTGTGTGTGTGTTTCTGTGTTATATGGACATGTTCACATGGGTGTGTGTACAAGTATGTGGTGTATGTACACGTTGTGTGTGTAGAGGCCAGAGATCGGAGTTGGGTGTCTTCTTTAATCACTCCCTACCTCATTTGTTGAGATGATCATTTACTGAATCTGGAGCTCACCCATTTGGCTTGGCTGGCCAGCTAGCACCACAGAGTCCCTGTGTCTACCTACCCAGTGCTGAAGATACTGCTGTTCCGCGCTGTGTATGCGGGTGCTAGGGACCCAGTCAGGTCTGTTTGTGCAGCAAGTGCTTTATGAACTGAATCTTCTCTCCGGTCCACTCCTTATTATTTTAACCTGTTGCTAAGGGAGGAGCACTTGACGTCAAATAAAATATTCTTCTGACCAGATGGTCGGAAAATGAGACCAATGCCTTATCCATTTAGTGAGTTTCTATCTCAACATTCTGTCATTTCCTGTCTTATTTAGCGCCCGGATCTGAGACAGACTTCATCATCATCATCACCATCACCATCATCATCAACATCAACAACAGCATTTACTACCCAGGTTCTAATAATACCAGTGAAACAGCTAGATTAATATCTTTTATATGGTCTATCAGAGTTCGTAAAATTTATGACTGAAAAGCAATGTGTGCTTTAATGGCCATTTTTTAGGGGAAGGTGGGGCACAGGGCTGGGTTTATATTTCTCACAGGGCTTGTGCTCTTAGTTTCTGTTGACATTTGTTTTAGGGTTTCAGGACTCATACAGATTTATTAAAAGGGAACGGGAATTCATCTAGTTGTTTTCAGAAATCTGTATGCCTGATTGATGCAGGTTTTCTCGGCTTTCTTGCGATGTTTTAATTTTTTTTTTTTTGATGATGTTTTCTTATCCCCAAACACACTGCAAATTTCCCAGGTACAGCATGTTTTTGTCTTGTCACAGCAAGTAATTAAATAGCACTGCTTTATTATTAGAGTGATCCAGATGTAAAACTCTACGGGATGCCCTTGATAGCTGTCTTAGACCAATGCCCTTACTTTGAAAGAAGGCATAGAGAGGCAGAAATGGGATTGCTTCATACTGTGGACCAAACTGCCTGCCCTTGCTACTGGTCCTATATACTAAGTTACCCCAAAGTGCTGTGGCTGAAATCTTATGGAACTGATTTCCCTCGAAAACCTGCACCTGGGTCAGAGCTCTTCAGGGATAGCTTGCCTCTGTTTCTTACGCTCATCACCTGTGCCAGATGCTTAGATGGACACTGCATCTGGCACTGGCCAGCTCACAGCTGCTCACGCCTCCTGAGAGACTCTTATGCCTCCTACTTATCTCTGTATCGTCTGGGCTTCCTTACAAAATGGAGGCTGGCTTTCAAGGGTGTAAGGTGAGAGGGCAGCTAGCAGCCTCTGTTATGGAAGCTCTGGCTGTCGAGCTGGAGTCCTGTTGGAGACTTGGGAGATCCATGTTTAGAAATTCCGAATTCGTGTATTAGATGGATACAGAAAAACAATCTGTATACTTTCTATCATAAGCATAAACTATTGGGCTCACTGGACACATATCTCAGGTTAGGATTTCTGAAACAGTCCGACTTCTGAATTGTCAAATTTATCTTACTTTCATAGTCTCCTCTACATCGTTCTACATATAATAAATTGGACCATCTCGCTTTATTGGCTCACACTGTGTGTTCTGTGGAAGCAGGAAAGCAACCCTGAGGGAGATTATGGCTCTGAGACAGTTACCCCCCTGACCTAGGGAAAACGATCAACCAGGCAGAATATAGCTTTGGATGAAGAGTGATGTCATGTTAATAAGAACTTATAATGTTTACTGGGAACTTTCAAATTCCCCAGTGGCAATGGAGAACAGGTAGTTTTATTAGTTTGACTTTATGGTGAAGAAACCTGGCCCAGGGCCCCGCGTCATATGGCGAAGTACAACAGTTACAACATAGCAGTGAGACAGATTGACTCAAGTGTCCCATCCTTCACCCTGGGGGAAGGTAGAGAATTTGGAGCAAGCCCAGGTCTTGCCTCCATGATTTCCAAGCAGTCACATGCCCAAGCACCTGTGAAGAGTTAGAGAAATGGATTTAACGAGTATCTGCAAATCACCTAAGTGATTTGTAAAAGTCACTCAGGTGCTGATAGAAGGTTTAGAAACAAAATATAGACAATACCTTCTGTGCTCCCGAGGACCTCATTATCTAGCAGAAGTATTAAACTAGGACACCATAACTAAGATACAGTGCAAACAATAGGTAACGTGAACAAGAACTTCTGAAATGGGGAAGTCCAAGGAAAGGAGTGAAAACTAGGCATTAGAAGCTCTAGGTAACTGATGAGCAATTGAGTGTGGAAACTAAGTCCCGCTCTGAAGTGGCACTCACAGTAGGCGTGGGACAATAGCCATCACGTATGTAAATGAATCATCAGGAAGTTTCTTTGGGATTTGGGCAAGGACAAAAGTGCCAGTACTGAAAAGGAAACTAAAGTTGAGTCCAGAGACAGTAGGGAGTGATTGACAGCCCGTATAGTGTCAGGGGTGGAGGGGGTTTGCAGGGCCTTCCTTGAACTTCTGAGACATGCTAAGTCTTGGAGTTTCTGTTTAACCAGTGTCCGTTGCTCTCTGTGTCACGTGAATCCAAGTTACTATAATGTGTGATATACCAAATAATAATGTATAATATACTTCATATGAGTCTTTATATACTCTCCAGATAGGAATGTATGCCAGAAGGTGTATTCTATACCTGGGATATCAATGATGTATATATTATACTTTCTATAATACATTATTACTGTTAATAGATGAAGTATATGATATAATTCATATCATACAATATTATTAACATTTATTGATTGACTTTTAAATGTAGCTATTACATATGTGTATATGCCAGTGTGCCTCCTCAGTGTAGGTCAGAGTACAACTTGTGGGGGTTGGTTCTTGCTTCTCATTGTATAGGTTCTGGTGATCTAACTCAGCTAGGTTTGGCAGCCAGTAGTCTAGAAGCTGAAAAGAGAGTTCCAGTTGAAGAACTGTCAAGCTCAGATTGAAGAATGGTCAAGCATGTCTGTGAGGATTGTCTTGATTATCCATTGATGTATTGAAAGGGTCCCATCCCTAGGCAGGCAGTCCTATGGTTTATAACTCAACATGAAGCCTGTGGATGAGTCAGCAAGTAGTGTCCCTCCATAGCTTCTACTTCAAGTTCCTGCTTAAATTCCTTGCTTTGACCTCCCTCAACGATGGACTGTGCCTTGGAGGTGGAAGCCGAATCAAGCCTTTCCTCCCATATGTTGTTTCTGATGAGAGCATTTTATCACAAATGTGGGATGGAAACTAGAAAAACCACTGAGAGCTCTTGCTTGCAGGATACATCATTTTGCCAATGACAATGACGAGTGTGTGGAAGGGCAGCAGTTACCAGCAGTTGTGTTGGCAAATCATCACATCAGCCTTAAGGTGGAAAATGTAGGATGCTATATTGGTGTTTAGCCAGGAAAGCACAATCAGGTTAAGGCTGGATGCCATGGCACATGTCTATAACCTCATCCCTTGGTAGGTGGAAGCAGGAGGATCAGGAGCTTGAGACTTGAGTTCCAGCCCTGCTGGGCTGCATGTCTGCCTTGTTAAAAGGGTGCCTATAGTTCACAGGAGGCAGAAGGCAGAAGGCAGAAGGCAGTTGGCAGTCCCTAATGGCGGTCCTTAGTCTGGGACAATTGCTGTGGTTCCCAGTCTCCTGTGTACCCAGGCACGTCTGGCATCCTGCTGGGAGTTAGGAATGGAGGGAGGTCCCTGGTCTATGCTTCCCCTCCTGGCTTAGTGTCCGTCCCCACACTAGGCAGGAAGGGAAAGGTAGAGCCTGAGACGGGGGCAGAACCTGGCTTGGTTCTGAGTGAGTGCCAAGGCCTGCGATCTTGGTTCTTGCTGTTCAAACAGCTTTATTTGATGGTGGATGTGAATGCATACACCTTACTCAGCCTATACCGTAAAGATGCTTCTTAAGGAAGCTGAAGTGGGAGGCTCTTTCTTGGTGGTAAGAATGCCGCCTGGCCATTCTTTGTTTCTGCTTGTTAGCCCTAAAAATATATGAATAATTTTCCTACCGGTATCTGTAAGCTATAACTTAATCAAGTTAAATATTTCAAATTGTTAAGAAGATAGACTTAAGGTGACTTTAATGATGACATCTAAAAAGTCTATGGGAAGCCGGGCGTGGTGGCGCAGGCCTTTAATCCCAGCACTCGGGAGGCAGAGGCAGGCGGATTTCTGAGTTCGAGGCCAGCCTGGTCTACAGAGTGAGTTCCAGGACAGCCAGGGCTATACAGAGAAACCCTGTCTCGAAAAACCAAAAAAAAAAAAAAAAAAAGTCTATGGGTATGACCTCAAAATTGTTAGGAAGCCTCAGTTACTGTTAGCAAGCTTCTGCACTCTTCTTTCAGGGACTAGTTTAATGCTATCTGAGTCTGGGTCTGTGAGAGCATCTTGCTTCCATGTCGATCTTCAGCTAATGCAGTCAGCTTTGGCCCCAGGTTCCTCTGCTAACCTCAGGCCTCTCTTGGATGGTTTATAGTCTCTCATGAGTGGGGGGAGTATGTGTCCTTTTTTTGCCTTTCCCTGGTAGGATTTGCTATGGACTGGTGTTCAATGCCACAGTGGCGTGCACAGTGGTAAGGAGATACAGTGAGGTGAACTTCCCACTGCCTTCAGTTCTCCTGGGACTTGACCAATCAGAAATGGACTCAACTGGAAGTTGCTGTTGGTTCTTTCCTTTTTCAATCAGCAAACCATCTCTGTGTAACTGGGCTTGTTCCTAGTTTCCTTACACTGATTTGCTTCATACTTTTGTGGAAATAGTAATGATGACCTTGTATGTCATGGTCACTCCCTCTCAAGCACCAGTGTTTTCTGAGCACCTACGAATATGTTGAGTTGACAGGAAGTCATTCACTAGGCTCTATAGTTATTTCCAGCCTGGAAATGGGGAAACTGAGGCCGAGTGTTTAAATAGACTGGTCCTCGGCTAGGACAGTTGTCAGCTCTGCTTTCTTGCTCCAATCTGTTGACTACATGTCTCTTCTTCCAGTCTTGGCAACCCGGGGAGCAGTATACACACATATTTCTTTGATTGTTTGAACCGACTAAAGACATTTTGGCTTGTTTGATGTCTAGTTCATTGTAGGCTACACAGCTTTGGTTATTTTTTACTTAAAAACAGAAAGACAACAACAACAAAATAAACAAATGTTGAAGTTAGTTTTTGAGAAGCTGAGACCTGTAGTTTCCTTGACACACTGGGCTTCATGTCTTCGGATCCAACCAGACATAAATGGAAAACATTTGGGGAGAGAGGATGCATTTTAATTGAATATGTGAAGACTTTTGTGTCTTTTCTTTTTCTGTTTTTAAAGATTTATTTATTTCATGTATGTGAGTACACTGTTCCTCTCTTCAGACACACCAGAAGAGGGCATTGGATCCCATTACAGATGGTTGTTAGCCACCATGTGGTTGCTGGGAATTAAACTCAGGACCTTTGGGAGAGCAGTCAGTGCTCTTTACTGATGAGCCATCTCTCCAGCCCAACTTTTGTGTATTAACATTACCTAAACAATGCAGTATAATGAGTATACTTAGCATGTATCTGTTAGGCATTGTTAGTAACCTAGAGATGAGATAAGTACAAGGGAGGATACATGTAGTCTCTACACAAACCCACACCAAAATGCTGCCCCATTTCCGATAATGGACAGGAACACCCCCCTATTTTTATATTTAAGGGATCCTGGAACCAATCCTTCATGGCTACTAAGAGACACATTCCTGTACCCGACACATAGCTGCTGCCTCAAGTCACATGAGCAGAAGAGTCCAGTCTCAGCTGATTGCTGCATCCTTAGACTGTCCTATCTGTGACAGCTTTCCACAGAGAAGACAGAAAACAGGCAGAGCTTCATGAGGCTGCTTTGAGGATTGCATCTGAACCCAAAAGAATCGACTGGGTTCTTGAAATCCTGGCAGGGTTTAAAATTAAAAAGCCCAAAGTTTAATCTGGATTAAAAAAAAAAAAAGATACTTTTGAGGACTTAGAATTTTGTTGAGAAAGCCATCAGCTGGACATTAGCCTGAGTGACAGGTTTCACTCATGTGATCTCTCAAACACTTGTCTCAATTGTGTGTGTGTTTGTGTGTGTGCATGTGTGTGAGGAGGAGGGGGAAGGGGAGGGGGAAGAGGAGGGGGAGGGGGACGGAGATGGAGACAGAGACGGAAACGGGGAGAGATGGAGACACTGTGTTTTTTGAAAGAGTCTCACTATATAGCCCTGGATGCCCTGGAAGTCACAGAGATCCTCTAACCCCTGTCTCCTGAGTGTTGGGATTAAAGACATGTACCACCACAAACACTACATTCAGTTGATTGCCTCGGTGTAAAAACATAAAGAAGAAAAGTGTTCAGCCTTAAGTGAGAGCTCAATGAAGTCAACACGTACTTCCCAGGGCCCTTCACCAGGACCTAGCTCATGATGGATTGTGCTATGAGGTTGTCTAAATCAGTAGCATGTTTTTTTGGACAGCTTAAAATACATCAGTCTCTCAAACATTTTGGCCAGTATAGCGGAGGTGGCTGCTGCTTCAGGTCTGTGAAGTTCTCTCTGTGTGATAAATAATTATAAAGGGGACTGTCAGCTGGAACATCTGGGTGATGGAAAGGCTGCTTGGAAAGAATGCTGCTGAACTTTGTGCACAGCCCCGACACCTGGTGTGGGGGACTTGGTGGGTTTGGGAAGGGGCTGCGTGTTTGACATCTGCACATTAGATTTTAGAATGTTCTTTCCAAGTTGTTTATGTTGGTCCCGGTTGGCTTTTTTCCTTTCGGAAATAAAAAAGGAGCTGCAAAGAAGGATTAATTAGATTCCATCTCTCTGGAAAACCTCCGCCACTGACTGATAGTCTGAGATGAGAGTTTTCCTGGATTTTCAAGTATGACTTTTCTTCTCAAGTAGCTGGCAGTATAGGACATATCAGAAGAAGGAGGAGGAGGAGGAGGAGAAGGAGAAGGAGAAGAAGAGAAGGAGGAAGAGGAGGAGGAGGAGGAGAAGGAGAAGAGGAGGAGGAGGAGGAAGAGGAGGAGGAGGAGGAAGATATGGTTTGCTCCCCCATGAAGGTCAAGTGATAGAAGAAGAGAAAGAAAAATTCTTTCAGGATCCAGGAGACATTTGTCCTGGCAAAGCAGAAGTAGCTCAAACATAAGTTAAAAAAAATGCTTTGAGTCTCACAGGAAAACATACGTAAGCCATCAATTGGTGTTGGATGAGTCTTCAGATTTTGAACTTTCGTACATAACATAAACCAAGAAGACCACAAGTTTTATACCAATGACCCCAAACCACAAAGTAATTTACTTTTATTAACATTGGAGTAAATACCAATGTTTGCTGGCATGTGGTTTGGAGATGAAACATGAAAGGAAAAAAAAAGTCTGTTTGGCTTTTGTTTCCCCCCAAAGCTAAAACAGCTGGCAAAAAAGCAGGGTTTTGTCTCCCTTGTAATTGTCCGGAAATTTAAAATAGACCTTATACTTTTCTGGAGTTTATATTGCAATTCCATCTTTCATGGAATCAGTAAGCATAAGTTTAAGAGCAGGCATCCATCTCTCATGGGTATCTGTGTTATGGGAAAAGGCAGCTCTAGACACCAACATGGCACCAGTCTTAATGACCTTGGGATGAGGATGCTGGGTAGGATCCAGGATCTTGTATCATCTGAAACTGAACCATGACAGCCATGCTTCAGTACCACTTACTTCCCAGAGATCTCAAAGGAAGTAATATAAGGAGAAGATGTTCAGATGAGTTTACTCTCTGTCTGTTTTCTGTCTCTCTCTGTCTCTCTGTGTTTGTGTCTGTGTCAGTCAGTCAGTCAGTCTGTCTGTCTGTCTGTCTCTCTCTCTCTCTCTGTGTGCACTTGTCTCTCTTTCTCAAACTGTGAGGTTCTTTGCCCAAACTCTATAGAGTGCTTGAAGATCTGAACAGGGTAACTAAATGTCAACAGTATAAGTTCGAGCCATGACAGTGACCCCTGAAAACACTGTTTTCATGGCACATCGTGTTCATAGATCAGCTACAACCTGTAGCAGAGACTGTATGACCTGTGCTTAGGGTTCAAAAACAAGAGAAAACAAGAGCATTTTAATGGTCTTTCCCTCTGCCAGTTAGTCAATGATCAGTGCCTAGAATTCAGATTGAGGACATTCACAAGTTAAGTTGGGAGAAACCTGCTGCTGAATGTGGCCTTGGGTGTAGCAGGTGTCTCCCAGGAGGTATACACTGGCTTCCCTACACAGGACCACTTACCTAGACCAGCCTTCCCCCTTTTTATTTGCTGTACCATTATCTGGTTGCACACAAGGGATGCTGTTGCCTCCTGCCCAGCACTGCTGACCCCATCCCATTCCTTTCCCTTGATCATGCTTTTGCCCGTCTCCTCCTCTGAGTTCTTGCTTTTGTAGCTCCTCCCTTCTTCCTCTCTGCTCACATGCAGCAGACATTTTCTCCACTGGCCTTTCATGCAGCAACTTTCTGCTTCCCATGCTTCTTCCCTTCCCTCCTAATTCTTTCTGTCTCAGCCCCAGCAGAGATCAAGTCTGCTTATTCTAAGCTCTCCCCACACAGGATACCTTCCTCCCCTGACCTAAGAACAGTGGCAATATTACAGTTGTGTACTAATCCACTCTCTTCTTGCCTCGTGCCTCTCTGTCACGTTTCTTGTGCCGGACATGATCTCCCTTCACGGTAAGGCCACATGAACAGATTTATTGAATCGGTGAATATCCTGGATTGTAAATATACTTCCTGGGTCACAGTGGAAGAGCAGGAACATCACCACCATCTTGCAGGAACTTGAAATTCGTGGTGGCAGTGCTTCTCATCTTGTCCGTGTCTACCTCTTAGTGCACTCAAATCCTCAAACTTGTAGTGTCTTTCTGTGGACTACTATACTCCTGGTTAGCAGCTCCAAAGCAAAGAATTATCCAAGTTACATTTCCCACTATTTCTGCTAGTGTCATTAAAAACATAATTCTTGGTGGAGTAAGGTTTCCCTCCTCCCCCCCCCCTTAATTCCTCCCCCTCCCCATCTTTCTCTCTCTGTGTGTAGGCTAAAGCTCAATCTTGGGTATCATGTGTTATGCTTTTTATGTGGTGTGTTGGGGGGGGGGCTAGAGCTCAGTCTTGGACATCATGTACCTTGCTTTTTTTATGTGGTGTAGTGTGTGTGTGTGTGTGTATGTGTGTATGCATGTGCTTGTGTGTACGTGTGTATGCATGTGCCTGTGTCTATGTGTAGAGGCCAGAAGAGGATTTTGGGTGTCCTCATCTACCACTCTCCACCTTATTCCTTTAAGACAGACTTTCTCATTGAACTTGGAACTAGCCAGAAAGCCCTACTGATTAGCTGGCTTGTGAGCCCCGGGGATCACTGCCTCCCTCCCCAGCACTGAGATCACATCTGTGTTGATAAAACAAGAATTCAGGAGAATGACTTCAGGTCCTCGGGCTTTCCCAGCAAGCACATGCTCAACTTAGCTGTTTTCCTGCTAAAGGTCACTAAAGCTTCTTACCTGTGGGCATTCCTTAATTCTTCCCCGTTAGCACACTCCACGCCTATAAGCTGGTCTCCTGGCTGCCTCATGCTTGCTCCCAGATGAGAAGCCTCTTGAAGGTCTATGAACTGATCGTACCCTTGGCCTTTAATGCTGGCATGCCAGTGAGGTCCAGAATGCTCTTGGCCAGATGGCCATCCTCAGAAACTTGCCTCTTCTTCTTTTTTGAAGACCACTCCCCATCTGGGATGCCCTCTACTGTCCCTTCTTATGAAGCTTGCACCCTGATCTCCATGTTTGGATGTTCCCTGGCTCTTTATCCATCATTTCCCTCTTCCTTTGAAGGAAGTTCATATGAGATACAGATGACAACCCACCTAGCTTACTCTTTGCATCTGTCGCATGAAGAACTGGATTAGAAGTGTTTTCTCTCTGCATAGCTTTTGGTTTTAATTTTATATTAATTCTACGCTTCTCTGATTTGAGGTTTTCTATTTGTATTAGTCATGGTCTTTATTCCTGGGATAGTACACCTGAAAGAAGCAACCTGAGGGAGGAGACACTTATTTTGGATCACAGTTTAAAAGTTCGAGTGCCTGGTGGTTGGGGACGGCATGACAGCTGAGGTGGCTGTGTTGCCATTGGTGGGAGTTGGCAACATGGCTGCTTCGTGTGTTGGTAGATCAGAAAACAGAGAGTTTAAATAAAAAGTGTGCAGGTCTAGAGCCCTCAAAGGTCTACCCTGTGACCCATCTATGACATGCTTGTCTTTCTCTCAAAAGGTTCCACAATCTCCCAACAGCGCCACCAACTGTGTGTTTTTTCATCTGCTTTTCATAGAGTCAAATGGAAACTCTGTGGTATGGTAGTACAATAGAGGAAGCTTACCTCGCAAACTTACATGTTTTTATTTTTATGGATCTGGAATTATATTGGGCTCAATTGTATAATTGGGCTGGGGATACAGTTTAGTTGGAATGTGCTCACCTAGCATGTGTGAGGAGCTGGCTTCAATCTCTGGTACCACAAAAGCAAAACGAAACAAAACAAAACAAAACAGAAAAACACCCTACTCTCCCAAACAAACAAAACCAGCCAGAAAACAAAACACAATTTTAAAATCCAAGAAGTTCTGAGAAGTGAAAAATATCTCTTAAGTTTGTTTTTTTACCGTCTTCCCCTCTTCCCTCTTATATTAAAATATTGACCTGGTCCAAAATTGCTTGAAACAAATTGAAATTCACTACCTTCATTTGTTCCATTGAGTGTGATCATGCAAAGATTGCATCATAAAGATACTGTGTCTGCTTAAGGATCACTTCCTTCAGCCATCAGGGCGGGGGTGGGGACCACGTTTCTAGATAATGGTACTTGGGTCACATGACCATTACATAACCTGAGATACTATAAATCCCAAATTTAGAGCAAGGTTGGCAGCCTTGCATTATCGGGCATCTAGCTTTCTCTCCTTCAGTTGGAATCAGTGGGTGGTCACACTCCAGACAGCAATGGGAGTCCTCCTAGCTTTATGCCTGCCCCTCACCTCTTATTTGACCGGTGTGTGCTGTGCGACAATATTCCTAGGGAGATGTGAACAAATATCTACTCACTCAGATAAAGAAATGATAAGAGACCAAAGTAAGGATTCGTAAGAAGTCCAGCTTGGCAAACCACTAGGTTTTATTGTTGCCATGGCAACAAGACCACACATTTGAGTGACTGACTCTCGTCTATACTGCTCCTTCATAAGAACACAGGATCTTGCATCCCTCCAGAATACACAATATGCAGTACTGACTCCTTTCTGTCACTCTATTTTCTGCCTCCCTCTTTAATTCCATAATAGATTTGCAAAGCTTTTGAAGTGTTCTTCCTCTGGAATGTCCCATCCATCAGTGCTCCTGTGTCCTTGTCAAAATGAGAGGTGAAGGTGACTCTGAATGTGGGCTGCCAGCCATGCTTGCTGCCATGGGCCACTCGACACAGTGCCCAAGGCCTGGCTGGGGACACATTACCAGAGAGCTTCCCTTTAGTTTAAACAAGACTCTTTCATGATTGTATTATCACTAGTTTTGCAAAACATGTGACTAGTTTACTCTTTGAACACAATTCCAGGATTTTGGGCTAGCAGATAACAGCCACCAAGCTGTCAGGGTTCTTAAAAAGGAGCTGAGGGGTGGAAGGAAGAATGGACCACCATGTGAGCAGCCCATTTGTTTCCCCGTTATGAGGGCAGCCCATGTGTGTCCCCATCATGTGAGCAGCCCTTTAACAGTACTTTTAGTTACATATAACTATGTGTGGTTTTATTTATGTACCATTTATTACTTTCACAATGCTGGGATAGAACCCAGTACTTAATGCATGCTAGGAAAGCACTCTACTACTGAACCGTACTCCCAGCCTATGCAGCGCACCTTGTCTGTGTTGGATGCAAGTCTTTGGATGTGAGCATGCAGATGCACTCGCGTGTGTATGTGAAGGCCAGAAGTGGATGTCTACTAACCCCCTCAACTGCTGTCAGCTGTATTTACTGAGACAGGGTCTCTCACTGAATCTGGAACCGTCATTTCAGCTAGACTGGCTGGCCCTCGAGCTCTTGGGCCCTGCTTGTTTCTGTCCCAGCGCTTGGTTATGGATGTACTCCACCAACCCCAGCTTTCTGTGGGTGCCGGAGGATCATGACTCCGCCCCTTACGCTTACGCAGCGAGCACTCTCATCACTGAGTCATCTCCCCAGCCCAATGCTTTCTTCATCGACACTTGGGTAGACTTTGAAAAGTTATCATCACCGCTGCGCCTACGCCATGATGGGGAAGCAAGGGCACTCTGCATCCACGGTGAAGCTTTCTTTTAGAAGCTGACTCACCCTGCACTGGTTTTTAATAAATGCTCTAAGATAGTGGAAAAGGCTGGGTGGAACAATGCTTGATATTTCAAAGTGAGCCGTTGAAAGTCTATTTCTGCCTCTTAGTAATAGGATCTCCGAAGATCCAGAATTATTTTTGAATTGGATTGCCGGCTCTGGGAGGCCCCAGACCTGCTTGCTGGTAAGGAGACTGCTGGAATGGCTTTTGCAACCGACATTTGATGCAAATTATTTAGGGAATCACTGAGTCAAGTACCCAAGAAATACCTTGTGTTACTCCTCCCTGAGGTTGACCAGATAGATTGACTTCACCTACCTGTGTCTAATATCAACGTTCTCATAGCTGGGTTTTAAAATTTATTTTCTAATGAAAAAGTCAAATGTATGTGTGTGTCTGCATTGCTAGGCAGCCTGGGATCTGAATTTCATACATTCAGTCATGTGCTTTTACCCCGGAGGAACACTCCTTGGCTCTGTGTTATGTTCCCTTCCTGCCTCGCCTATCACAAATCCCTGTGCTACAGAAGATCTCTCTCTACTGTCCCATGCTCACTTGCCTATTTGACTCCTTTGAATATCTCACTGTTTCCTTTCTTTGACTTTGCTATAAATGGATGGCTGGTGAAGTGGTCAGAGAACTTGTGGGAAGACAGTTCTTTCCCTTTCACTGTGTAGGTCTGCAGGGATTGAACTCAGGTCATAAGGCTTGGTGGCCTTTACTCGCCGAGCTGTCACACCCACCCACAGTGTTGTTTTCAAACGTCCATTATGTCTTGAGATAGTTTACTCAGGGCCACCAGAGTCTGTTGAGTCTGTATCTCAATATCAGCTCTTTGATTTTTAAGTATCGGTGGCTATCTTAGTCTGTCCTCTGCTTTAATGACAGAATGCCTAGCCTGGGGAAATGACAAAGAACAGAATTTTATTTCTCACGGTTCTGGATGTTGGAAAGTCCAAGTGTATGGTCCAGTGGGGTTCTCTTGCTGTGTTACTATACTATATAAGGGGAATTGAGTATACGGAGATAGAAGTAGCAGAGAGAGAGAAAGAGAGAGAGAGAGAGAGAGAGAGAGAGAGAGAGAGAGAGACTCCTTATAAGCCAACTCTTAGATAACTAACAGGTTTGTGGCAGAGGAGACTTCTGCATCTGATTATTTCTTAGCGATCTCATCCCCAAATACTCTCAGAGTAACAATTCAATTTCAATATGACCTTTGGAGGGGGCATTCAAACCTGAGCAATGGCATGTTCACATTTAATACAAATAGCCTGTGTGCCCAAGATAACAGAGGTCCCACAGCAATTATGAGGTTGGGGGGACTCTTTAGCCATTGTGCTCTGAGTTGGTCAGCTGTGCCGAAAGCCAGAAGTCCCTGAGCCGATCTGCAGAGCACTGGCCCCAGCCATCCAGAAGACAGGTCTTGAAAAGAGGTCTTGGGTCCACAGGCTGGGAAAAAATGCTGCTTTTCACGCCATTGGAAGATCTCATGAGCATGCTGTCAGCACGGAGTTGAAAAAGTAAACAGAGCATTCCCCAAACTTATTTGGCCATGGATCCTTTGCCTCATCAAATCTCTCTCAGTCCCGTGGAGCCTGGGATCCTGTGAGACACACATTGAGAAATGATGCTGTAAGCAGTTTTTCTCTCAGGCAGGCAGAGAATCGGTGAGAAGGCCCGCCTACGTGAAACGATACTTTAATCCCTCTACAGATGTGATGGGAAGGACTTCCACTCCTGGCCCCTCATGCTGTAAGAGGACAGCTCTGTGACTGTGTATCACTAAGGGTCTGCTAGTGCCAGGAGTAGGAGGAGACCAAAAGTTGTGTGTGCTGTGAACCTCACACTCACTCATTCAGGTATCCGGTCCGTTTCTTTATCTTGCTTTAGACAAGACATTAAGCATTGAGTACCTATAGCATGTCCAGAGACAGGCAGCAGGCAATGGGTTATCCCTTCCTGTCATGTGTCACCCTGTAGCACATGGCCAGCGTTGCTAGTTCTTCTTCTTGTCTACCTAGCAGTGCAATAAGTTTGGGTAGCATACACCTTATCGTGGAAGTAGGGATACCTTTCTCCCCTTTCTTGAAATGTTAATTTACTTACCTGCCTGCAGTTAAACTGCCTGCAAGCTACTCAGTTCAAACCCATGTCAGTCTACCCTAGAATGGATTGGGGACACGTATTAGCTTTGCTGTGAAGTCTCCCCTATAGTGGAATCAGAAGAATCTAATGTCATACACTGTTTTTAGTCATTATCTGGATAAATTTCCCCAGTGTCACGGTTATTCAGAGGTGATCAAACAGAACATTACTCACAAGTGACCTCATTGCCCCATAATAGAAAGAACACAGAGGTGAGTTCCCTGTGTGGTTCTGGGGTCAGCTCACAGGGCTGGAAAAGGACTGTGCCTATTTTTTTTCCTGCTTTGTACTCAGTGACATCATGTTGAGGCTAAATTCAGTCATGGTAGAAATGTTTACAACACAGGAGTTGACAACTGCTATAAACCAAGACACTAAGGATCCTCCATCCACCATCAAAGCTGACAGATGTTTGGTGGAACACTACGGGTCCTGGGCTCACTCTCAGGCTAACTCGATTAAAGTTGTTCATCCATGCCTAAAATGCTTGGGACCAGAAGTAGTGCTTCCAATCTCTCTCTCTCTCTCTCTCTCTCTCTCTCTCTCTCTCTCTCTCTCTCCCTTCTTTCATCCCTTTCTCTCTTACCCCCAAATTTGCAATATCTGCATATAACTAGTGGGATATCTTGGGTGTGAGATCTCACTAAACATGAAATTTATTTGTTCCATGCCCACCTACACATAACTTTAAGACGATTATATGCGGTATTTTTAGTATGCCTACATTTTGGCTTCCAGCCATCACATGATATCAAGTGGGAAACTTTCTCATTGTGCCTTTGGGTACACCAAAAATTGGAGTTTGGGATCATTTAAGATGATTGATGCTTCAGCCAAGTGCCCCTTAGGCTCCCATAACTGTAACTAAAAGGCCTTCTAGACATTTTACCCTTTAACTCTTTAAGAAGATTTTACCCTCTAGCAAAATGTACAGTGGAGTAAGAGAACAAAGTCTTAGCATAGCAATTTCCAACTTTCCCAACGCTGTGACCCTTTATTACAGTTCCCCACATTCTGGTGACCCCAACCATAAAATTATTGACATTCTTACTTCATAACTGTAACTTTGCTATGGTTATGAATCATAATGTAAATATTTTTGGAGATAGAGGTTTGCCAACGAGGTTATGAACCACATGTTGAGAACCACTGTTCTAATATTTGTCAGTTAAGCATAGACCTCATCAATTGGGTCCATTAAGCATAGTCTGCTTGTGTCTTCTTTAATTTCACTGGCGTGGCATAATGCTACATCATGATCAAACAGCTCTTGGTGACATGAGATGAGCCTTCTTTCTCCTTGGCATGCAACATTATTTAGACATGGAGGTAAGGGGGGGCCAAGTTTAGTGATGGAACTAAAGTCACTCTGCTTCATGGAAGCCAAGATGGATGCTGTTTTACTGGGTGGCAGACACTTCACTGCTGGCTCAGAGAGACCCCATGATGGATGGTAGTTCAGCAGATTTGGATTACCACTCGGCATCTTCATCACAAAGCAGCCATGAGAATAGATTTCCGATACTAATGCATTATTTGTAAGTTTAAAGAACCAGTGAAATACTGGGTGGTGTCATACACCTTTGATCCCAGCCCTGAAGAGGCAGAGGCAGGCGGATGTCTGAGTTTGAGAACAGCCTGGTCTACAGATCGAGTTCTAGGACAGCCAGAGCTACACAGAGAAATCCTGTCTTGACCAATAATAACAGAACCATTGAAAGATAGATAGATGACTTGTTTTGTAAGTGGTACTGGCTTTAAGTGAAGCATCTTGCCTTCCTTGTCTTTGTATCTTCCATCAATCAATCTTTCTTTCTTTCTTTCTTTCTTTCTTTCTTTCTTTCTTTCTTTCTTTCTTTCTCATTACACAGGGGGTCAAGTTGCATATAGGATTATTTAAGATGGATTACTGCACACCTGTTATGATTTTTAAAAGGCAGAGATAAAAATCTAGCAGCATCACAAAGTCTTTTATTATTTTATCACTACGGTATTGAGGAAATTCATGATACATACCCATATATTTTAGTAGTTTTCTGAATTTAGGGATTTATTTTCTTACTCCCCACTTAGAGGAAAAGGCATTGTGAGGGGGAAAGGTTGACACAGACGGCAGAGAGTCAGGTTTTCATTTATAACTTAGCAGCATTGCCTAATGGCTGGGAGCATGAGTCAGGAGTCAGAGCTCTCTCCCTGTTATCCTCGGCCACCTGCTAACTCTAGGAGATTGGACAAATTGTTTAATGGTCTACAGTTCAGCTTTAACGGGGATAATGATGACACTTGCATCGGGGCTCTTGGTGACCCACTGAGTGCTTAGGGACTATCTGAAGAAAGATCTTTCCATAAACAGACCCCATGGGCCCACACAATGGTTTAGTAAGCAATAGGGAAGCAGGACTTTCAAAAGAGTTTGCATGGGTAGGCAAAGGTGAGTGAAGCTAATTAGCCTCACTTATCTTCTCCTCTGGCCCTGGATGCCGTTGTCCCTGGTCTCTTCTGTATAACCAGCCAGTGGAGTCGTGACCACAGCATGTGGTGCTACGGAGCTGGAGAGTTAGCCTAGTAGAAGCTACTGTTGGCTATTGCTGTCATCTCAAGGCAAGAGGCAGAGGTGGCAGTGGGCTCAGACAAGTCTGTGATGTGTACACAGGAATCTTAGAGAAATGGAACTTGTGGGTAGAGCCCCATTTTCTTGACTTTGTGCCTTTCTTTCCCAATGCTGACTGGGTGTTAGTAGGCAATTGTATGATTCAGCAAACACAAACAAACACACAAACAATAGAATATTAGATTAAGAGGCTCTATGCTTACACTAACTTAAATGCTTACCTGGAACACAACTCCAAACAAAACAAAACAAAACAAAACAAAACGCAGTGTGATTTGTTTATTTCACAAGCTAAATAGTACAATAGTATCTTTTCCCAGCATTTAGATGCTCATTTTAAAATACACTGTCCAGTAGGCTTGGGTGGATTGCAGCCACTGACAGCGGTTGATACTGTGGTTGAATGTGGCTTGTCACCCTGCGTTACCTCAGGGCTCTGCCAACAGGAAGGGCAACAGCAGATTCAGCCCCTCAGAGCCAAGATAAACCGCTTCCTTCACGTCCTGTTCTGCCTCATGAATTTCATTGTTATCACACAAAACAAACGAATACACAGTGTAGAAAATCACCAAAAAAACCCTCCAAAAACAAAAGACGAAACCCAAACACACAGCTTTGTTAACGATTTAATGTGCGTAGCCTTGAAATGACTATGTCAAATCGAGAAATAGTATCTTTGTACCCAAGAAAGTCTTCTGTGATTTTTCCCCCCTCTTTTCTCAAAACGAATCTCCCCATTGTGTTTGTGTGTGTGTGTGTTTGTGCAAATGTGTTTGTATGTGACGTGTTTGTGTGTGGATGTGTACAAGTTCCCGTCTGGGGGGACCAGAGGTGAACTTTCAAGTGTTAGTTCCCAGGGGCCTGTCTACTTTGTCTTCTGAGACAGTCTCTCACTGGGACCTGGGGCTCAATGATTAGGTTGGTTAGCTGGTGAGCTCTAGGCAGCCCCCTGTCTTTTCTTCTTAGCACTAAGATTACGGGCACGTGCCCCCTTGCCTGGCTGTACAGGCAGGAGTGCTGGGGAGCAAAGCCAATCCCTCACGCTTCTTGGACTTTACTGTGCTGTTTCCGTGGTCTCACTCATTTCCGGCCGGTCACTTCTGCTGCTGTCCCTAAGCCTCATGGTACTCGAGTCAATTCTGAGATTAAAAAGGCTGCTTACGTCGCTCTGCTGTTATTCTGAGTATCCCACCAATGCTCTATTTTTATTTGGTAATCTAATAACTTGTTTGGGGTGAATTTCTAGTTTGGCTCGGATGCCATTTTCCATGTGAGACATTGGTGATGTCCAGTGGTTTTGTGGTCGCTTTGGGTCCTTAGCTAAAAAAAAAAAAATAAAAAAGCATTCCATTATTAGAATATCAAATAGTGAAATCGATCACTTCTTCAGACAGCTCTACTGTGGCTACAGGACTGTGTGTACTTGGCAGAGCCTCCAGTCTAGCTCTTTGCCCAGCATTAGGAAGTCAAGGCGCTGACCCCTTCTTCCTCTTCATCGTCACTGTTAGCGTCATGTCCATGGCTGGCCGGCCCATTCTGGGTTGTGAGTGAAAGAGTGGGTGAGTTGACAGACCTCTGGTGACTGATGATGAGCTGGCAAATGTCTGTCCTCAAATAGGAAAAACAGTGCTAGAGAGGGACAGGAAGGCCCCAGATCGGTTGTTGATAAACACTTGCTCTGGGCTGCTAAAGGACATTTCAGCCCTAGAACCCAGAAAGCATTTTATTATCAACGTTTTAAAACATATGGAAGGGACGGAAGGACGGAGGGGAAAGAAAAGGAGGAGGGAGAGAGAAGAAAGGGGGGAGGAAAGAGGAGAAAGAAAGGGTTCAGAAGGGAGGGAGGTAAGGAGGAAAGGAAGGAGAAAGAGGAAGGAAGAGGGGAGGAGAGGGAAGAAGGGAGGGAAGAAGGAAAGAATCCCGCGAGGCAGGGTCCAGGGACCCTCGGTCAGCTTTCAGAGACTCTTGGCATTTTCTGTATGTAGTTCATACGCATATACACTCTTAAAGTGCGGGAGTCAGCTACCCATTTCCTCTAAGTACCTCTGCACTCACCTGAAGAAGAGCATCCTCCCAGGTAACCGTTATCACTCCAGGAGTGAACAGTGGCGACTGATATCACAAGTGACCGGTATATACGTAGGATATCCCAGTTGTGCCCTGGATGTCACCCACAGGTTTTTTTTTTAAATCATTATCTTACAAAGACATACATATTACACGTTGTTATGATGCTTTTGGGTCTCTCATTTAGGAACATCAGCCTTTCCTTTTTTCCTTCACGACAAAGACCTTTTTTTTTTTTCCTTTTAGAAGTCTGGTTTTCTTATAAACGTATCATCATCTTTTTTGGAGGAGGGGCAGGGCTTGCACGGCTGTCTCCTTTAGTCCTGTCAATATGCTTAGAGACTCTCTCATTGGCTTCCCAGCCTGATATTGTGCCCAGCATCCATCTTTCCCAGGGCAGAGTGGCGTTCCTGAAGACAGATGGAAGCCCCATGGCCTTAGGTACTCTGGGTGTGGTGCATTTCCTTTCTTCTAGCTGTGAACCCCGAGAAACAAAACCATGAGAGAAACAGCATTTTTCCCCATTTCAGAAGGATGAAATGTTCCACCAGACAGTATCTACTCTACTTCCTGATCTCCCACAACCAAGTAAAACAAGCTCCTAGAAGCACCTTCTTAAAGACCGTGAGGCAGGTTTGGAGGAGTGAAGCCCCCTGCTTGCTGCTGGGGGGCCTCAAACCCAGACCTGCCTAACTCAGTGGCTTTCTGCTTCACTGTGACAGTTTTGCCAGATTTAGCCCAGAACTGCAATGTTTACTGAAGAAACGACACAATACCCAGGTAGAAATAACCGTGGTGTCAAGAACTCACAGGAGACAACACACTTAGCTTACAGCACCCTCCTGGCCCGTTTCTCTCTGGACTCTTCTTTCTCGCCAGTCTGTCACTTAAGGCTTTCAGCTTTGGTGGGTCTCCTTTGTGTGTGTTGTCTGTCTTTTTCTGCAGCTTCTGTCATTCTGTCTGTAAGGGACAGCTTGAAAAATGTGCAAACACAGTCAGCTGAACCCACGCACACGTGTCTGCACTGACCCATTTTCTGTGTCCAGATCCTACAATGCTTCCATCGGAAGACTGAGTGCTCCCGGGTACTTTTCAGCATCAGCTGTATTCTTAATTAGATTTTTTTTTTTTTGTAGGCGCTGTCAATCTGTGGCTATAAACAGCGCCTTCTGGTTTTCCGATGACATGATGAAAATATAAATGGATCTTGCAGATTGCATTTTATTATCCTCCGTATTAAGCACTCAGAGCTGGTGCTAGCGGGAATCGTGGTCTGGCAATGCTGATTAAATAACTTCAGTCCCGGGCTTCTGTGCTGTTTCACTGTCAAGCCAAACTGAATCGATACAAGGAGCTATTATCATTGAACAAAGTATAGGAATTTAGCTGGCCGGGGAGGCCTCGGGGATTTGAACACAGTTCGATGGGACGGAGGTGAAAGGGGAGCCGGCCTGTGTCACCTTTGCTGCTGACTTGTCCACATAACCTTGCATGAATCCCTTAATTTGTAGGACTTTGTTTTACTCACCTGTCATGTAAAAAGACGTTTTCTATAATGGGCTTTTAATCTAGTGTGAATTGGGGGATACGGGTGGGAATTTTGAAAGATCTCAGGATGCTGTGCGGGTTGTTGATTTAAGCAGGGCCCCATGGGTGGACGCTGCAGTTGTTTTGCTTACAAAAAAAGCTATGGCAGCTTGCCTCACGGTTACTATGTAGAGATGGGAAAGGCAGGTCTGAAATCTGTTTCAGAAGGAGAGCTTTACCCTCCCTGGTGGCTTGAATTCATCTCTGTGTTATTGGAGGAGGTGATGCCATTCATTGATGTGAAGACCAGAGATGGAAGTTGGAGGGGGGGGGCAAACATTAAGATTTTTGTCAGCCTCACTGGTGTATGTGTGTGTGTGGGGGGGCGGGTACCCAAGAGGAGGTGTGTGGGGGACCCAAGAGGAGGTGTGTGTGGGGGGGGTACCCAAGAGGAGATGTTTAATGAGAAACTGGAGATTTGATCTGAAGGCCCCAGAGCCATGTATAAAAATGCATGAATTCTCCTCATACATATGACATAAAAGGATAGGACTTACCTGGGGAAGGGAGGGCGAGGATGTAGCAAGAGAAGAAAGGGAAAGGCTCTTTTATACTTTCCCAGCTAACGAGGTAGAAATTCTTAACGCAGTGGAAAGGCTAGTTTACGTAATGAGGCAGAAATAAACCCAGGAGCACAAAGTCATGCGGAAAGCCCAGGAAAGGCCATGGATCTCAGAAGGATGGAGTTGTTGCTCAGGCTGCTACAACGTTGATTAAGATTGTTAGGCAGTGTGGCAATACCTGTACATCAGTGGAGAGCCCGTGGGCCCCGTCTCACTTAAGATCAGGGAGAGAAAATAACCGCAGAGGACTAAAAGGAAAACTAAAAGCGGCAGCAATGAGGTGAAGGTGGTTACTGCAGTTGTGTTACCTTGGGCCCATGCCGCGATGAGATGCGTTGAGTTCTTGCTTGGGTCAGGCGTGGTGTTAGGCTTCTGTGTGCTGCTTTGATTCATCCTCATGGGAACCATTGGAATAGGTACTGTTCCCATGTCTTCAGAGCGGAAGGGGAGGGTTGATGAACTTGCCTAAAGTGATTGAGTTCAAGGCCCCTCAATTGTAACTCTTCACCTTTAAAAAGACTTTGCATCAAATGAAATAAAGAGAGTTGGCAAATCTTCAACCTTAGAGACAGAGTTTCACAGAGAATCTGGACCAGGGAAGGGAAATTGAGATGGTGGCTGAAGGATAGCATTGAATTGGGTTTTTAGGAAAGGAGAGAGTTCATCGTGGTAACGGCAGGGGAATGCTGGAAGCTGTGCGCAAGGGCTTAAGGTCGAGAGCTGGAAGGGAAGAGAGAAGATCCTGAGCCTTGATGGAGCCTTTGGGGTTGACAAGAAGGAACCAAAGGATAAAGGCAGCCATGCTCTACTGAAGGGTAGATGGGTTGAAATGGTGACTTTGAGGCTGGCTGCTAATTCTTCCTTAAGTGACTATGATTTATCTTTGTTGATAAAGTACACCCTTCAAATTTGGTTTGACTTCTAACAATTTCATCAGGAGTTTATTTCTGAGGAAAAAAAAGTGAAAGGTGAGAATTTTATTCTGTTTTATTTTACGATTTCAGCATGAAATATGCATAGATGCTCTAGATAATTAAGTCAGAACTGGGAGAGGGGGAATTCGTAATGAGTTGCAGCTAAGCCTCTTCATGAATGAAGAAGTGTGGTTTTTATCATTAACAGGGTGTGAGAAGAAATTGTGCTCCTTTGAAAGGCACCTTCTTTTATACAACTTAAGGGAAATCCTGTCTATTCAAAGTTAAGTGAATATCTACTCAATATTGTGTGTGTGTGTATGTGTGTGTTTTGTCAACAAACCAAATCTCTTCCTTAGAAGGTGGAGAGTGATGCTCTCTCTTGTAACCCGTGGAATTTGGAAAGCAGAATCTCTGAAGGTTTGAGGCCAACCTAGGCTACATAGTGAGTTTCTGGCTAGCAGAGATGTGTGATAAAAATCATGTCTTTAAATCAGTCAATCAATCAATCAATCAATCAATCAACCAGTCAACCAGTCAGTCAGTCAGTCAACCAGTTAGTCAGTCAACCAGTCAGTCAACCAGGGGCTAGAGAGGTGGCTCAGTGCCTAAGGGCACTTGCAAAGTTGCTCTTGCAGAGGACCTGGGATGGGTTCCCAACATTTACATGGTGGCTTACATGGTGGAGAAACATCTGTAGTTCCAGCTCTAAGAGATCTGACACCTTCTTCTGACCTTTGTAGGCACCAGGCACTCACATGGTTCGTGGACATAAATGCAGGCAACACATTCATACACGTAAAGTAAATACATGCACTGAAAAAAAATCAAACCAAAAAATAACATAAAAATTCCCTCTTTATATCATTGTACTAAGAATTGTGAATATTCATTTTAAATGCTCTTTAGACCTGTAGTCTGTTTGTGGTTTTCTTTCCAAAAAAATCTACAAAAGATGCATGAAAATATTTCTGAAATACTATTTGCATACATGGTAATGGCTGGGCTGGAGGACCGGTTCTTGGCAGCCTTTGGCTGTTCATTGCAATTACATAATAACAATAGTAACAAACCAATTAAAGGCCTGTAGGGCTGTGATATACAGAGTGTTACATTATAAACACGTCGTAAAAATGTTGCCATAGAGCTGTGTGGTTTTTCCTTTGGAGTCTGGTGTCTCCATATTTCAGAATTTGGATGATTCAGAGCAGTGCCAGGGAACGTAGATCTATTCAGGATTACCTTTGAGCCCTGTGGAAAGGAAATCGGATACAGATGAGCCTCCTCAATAATTGCTTGCACGAAACAGTGCGATGACGTGTTGTAATGCCCCTGCCTACTGCTTTGGTTTCATTATGGAGGCTGATGAAGGCTTTTCTTTCCCTGGAAAACCCAGTTTTGATAAATTAGTCATTCAGTGACTAATTTTACTCTGCATGGTCCTGCAACAAATATTGTGGTTAGTAATTAAAGTGGATTAACCCTGCACACAAAGCTGGGACGGTATGATACAAATCAATATGGCTTCTAGAAGGCTGGTAAAGAAAGCGCTAATGACTTCCTTCCATCAGAAGGATTTGGAAGGATTCCCTTGAATGAAGAGATATGTTGGGCTCACCTCTGAGATGGTAATGGTGGTTGGTAGTTTTGGGTCCATAAATTATAGGATTCCAGTATATTGTCATCTATACTCTCTGCCCCCATGCATTTGTGTGTGTGTGTGTGTGTGTGTGTGTGTGTGTGTGTTGAACACCATTAGGAAACTGTAGGAACATGGCTTCTAGCATGATGAATGAGGTTCAGAGTCATTTTTTGGAAGCAATGTAAGGCAAACTGGCTTGATGATCCTTTAGAGGTTAAGAGCTCCCTGCTTGGGAATAGATGGGAAGCCAGGAAAAAGTAGTTGTGCCAGCGTCTGGACTGTCCATCAGAGATATTTAATCCATGACCTGTGGGCCATGAGTGACCTAGGATAGCTACCATCATGACCCCACATAAAATCGCAACTTAAAATCTGAGATTTTTATATTAAGATCTTTCTTTTCTGTATCTTGATTGTGACATTCTCGAGTATGAACTTTATCGGGGACAGCACCATGTCACCATATCAAAGGCTGGATCTGCCCGATGGATGGGAGATGACAGTAGCTTGGAGAAAGGTGGCAGAATGGAGGAAGTAAGGAACATGTCCAAAGAGTTGTTGATGGGTGTGCTTGATATGGAAGAAAGGGTTTGGCGTGGATGAGGATGGAGTTTCAATGATCAGATCAAATGATGAGGAGAAGAAGGTGCAGGAATGGGGTAGGGTGCTCTTGACCATCTGCTACGCCTCCTAACCAGGCTCTGAATCTTCCTGAGTCTGAGCTTTCTTTACAAAGAGCTTGTAACCTAAGGGTTCACACCTGCACACACACACACACACATAGACACGACACATACACAGAGACACACAGACACGCAAGAACACATATATTAATAGACAGGGCCTCACTACATATCCCTGGTTAACCTGGAGCTCATTTTATAGAACCAGTCTGGCCTTGAGATCCACTTGCCTCTGCCTCCTGAGTGCTAGGATTAAAAGTGTGTGCCACCACACTGCCTCAGACCCACTTAATTGTTCTGCTGAGTTTCCCATCATGCTCTTGTGTCTTTGGAATGTGGTCTTGGAATGATGCCAGGGCCAGGGCCTTGTTGGGAAAATTGCTAAGAATCCTCAATTGGCTGGAATCCAGGGAGAGGTTAGAAGGGTCTGAGCCATGACTCTTAGTTCCCTGAGAGAAGGGACCATTGGTAGTGGCAGTAAAGCTTGTTATTTGCAATGTGATTGGCATTGTCATGAAGGGAATGTTAATTAGAAGTCTTTAGTCAGAGTGCAAACTATGAGCCATAATAAGTACATCATAAGAGACACTTTTTTAAAATCGTCTGCATGAGTTCGTACTGAATTAGGTTCTCTGTAACCGGTAGGCGCAACTTAGCAGTGAGCCTTTGAGTCCTGTTATTTTCTTTGTGAGAGAGTGATTTGTTTCCCTGTTATATGAATTGTGCTTGCGTCAAGGAAATTATCAGAGCAATCTAAGTTGCTTAATTTATTGGTACAAATTTGTTTATAATAGTCCCTTGATGTGCTTTTAATATTTTTATACTCTGCAGTGATGTCATTTGCCATTCCCGAGTCTCTGATAATTTATGTCCTGTTTCTCTTTTGGCTTTTTGTATCCCTCTCCGCCCCACCCCCACCCCCAATCCTTCTTCAGTATTTTTGTACATTGTTGGTTTGTGTTACTATTTTATCTACAAATGTATTATGATGATTAATTTTTTTTATTGTTTGGAATTAATTTACTTAGTTTAAAAACATTTGGGTATAGTCCACAGATATTTTGATGTTCATTTAGAACTGAACTCTGTTGTGGTCAGAACACCCACTTTGGATAGATGTTTTTAAGTATATTGAGACTTATTTTATGACCTAGAATTTGGTCTGGCTTGGTAAATGTTGGAGGGTGGAATATTCTAGAAATATCAACTAGGTCCATTGGGTTCATACTGGTCCTCGTGTGTTCTATATCATTATTCTGTTTGTGTTTTGTCTGTTATTAAAGAGAAATATTTAAACCACTGACTCTACTTATGATCTGTTTCCCTCTCTCTTAGTGGTCCTATATGCTTTGATTTGTGTAGTTTGAAGGGCTTTCTAAAAACATGGTGAATGGTGAAATACATTAATGTTCACGGTATGATGTCTTGCCAGTGAACTAACCCCTTGTTATAAAGAGCTTTCTCCATCCATGCTGTTACAGTCTGCTCTGAGACTTCTTCCTAAGGTGTTAGTATGTCTGGCCCGGGTTTTTTTGTGACTCATGTTAGTGCGAGTTTTCCAATTTATCCAGCACATCTGTAGGCAGCTCAAGGTTAACTCAGCTTCTGCTTCAGTCTCACGATCTCTGTGTTTTAGTTGTGGTCTCTGCAGCTACTTACACTGAATGCGATTGTTAACATGGTCGGTACTACGTCTTCAACCTTTCTGAGTGTTCTATCTGTTCACTGTCCCCTTCCCTTCTCTCTTCTCCCTCCCCTCCCCTCCTCCCCTCCTCTCCCCTCCTCCCATCCCCATCCCTTCCCTCCTCCCTTTCCCTTCCTTCCTCCCCCCCTCCCCTTTTTTTTCACCCCCCTTTCATTGTTGGAGTATTTTTATGGCTCTCTTTTCTTTTTTTTCTTTTGGCTCATTAGAGGATTCTTTAGGGCATGCTTACAGACATGTCTATTTGGTATATTTCAGGTCAGGCATTTGTATTTAGAGAATGGACAAATAAAACTCTGAGTACCTTGTTCCCCCGCCAATGGTTGCTAACAGCCAGAGACACTATAAATGTCCCTCAATCCCATTCTGTCGTTTATGCACACTGGCTAGAGTCTGCAGTCATAGTATTAAGTCTCCTGACATTAGACAGAATCTCCTTCCCTGTCCATTGATGCTTTAGTATACAGGGTCTTTGTGCTTGGGCAATTCCTTCTAGGTGTATTATTATTATTATTATTATTTTTTATTTTTTTTATGCTGAGAGTGTGTGCATCCCCAAGAAAGAGACGCACTATGACCTTGACTTACTAAGTTGAGCCCAGAAAGTAACAGAGTCTTATCAGGAAAGCCGACACTTCATGGTCTAAGTTTATTTCACCTGATCCATGCAAAGCCACTCCTGGGAAGGGAATTCAAGGTTAATAGATTTTTCTCATTCTTGGAGTGTCATGAGTTTTTCATGGTTCTCGATTTTTTTTTTTTTAAATACTGAACTTCCTGGTTATAAAAGAAAAACTTATGTTCTCTTTTGCTTTTTTCTTTTCCAGCAAGTCACTGGTCGAAGTTTTGGTGACAAAGACTTCCGGACAGGACTGGAAAATGGAATCCTGCTTTGCGAGTAAGTAGTGCGCGTGCTCCTTGGCGCGAGTAAGTAGTGCGTGCGTGCGCTCCTTGGCTTTATTCTAGGGATGTACTTACTATATCACTCAGTTTGTCTGTAAGCCTTCCAGTGTAGTCTGAATTTTTTTCTTTTTCTTTTATTTATTTACTTTTTCTTTTTGAGACAGGGTCTCTCCATGGCCCAACACTCACGCTCTAGACGGGCATGCACTTGCACCCACGGAGATCTACCTGCCACTGCTGCCTAAATCTGGCCTCCAGTATTTTACTTTTGATTGACTCATAGTTTGAATCTTACAAGAAACCACTGGGATAGGCGGGGAGCATAGGTGGAAAGTGAGCGTCTATATGCAGAGGGAATCATGGGGACCATAGTCATTGCAAATTAGATAAAGAAATAGAGCCTGCTGGTGTCCTGCTCCCAGTAATTTCCCCACTTGGGAACTTGTGTCCCAGTAACTGTAAGGATTGGAGGACAAGGCGTAGCATCACTTGGGTCCCTGGGGGCAACCAGTACCAGTAATTAGCATTACAATACATAACAACAGACCAAAGCTCAATAACAGAGCAGTTCTATGACAGAAGTATTAGAGCTTTCTTGAAAGTGGCTTTAGACACAAAATAACCCAGAACATTAATATGTACAAATGTATAGGGACATAAACTTTAAACCAAGGCTTCAAAATTGGAATGTTTTTAATGGGCTGTATAATTTTTGACCCTGATTTCTATTTTAATGGAAGATAATGGGCACAGAACAAAACAGGCTACTCTTAAATGTGAAATCTGAGGCTCTGAGGGGCAGGTGCAAGCCAGAGCTACACCTCCATCAAGCTACAAAATAGAAACTTCCCTCGTGTTCTTCCCTGCTGAATCTCAGTACCCTGGAGACTGCACTGTTCTGATCTCCCTTTCACCATAGCGTGCTTTGGCCCCTTTCTGAAGCATCAGGTAAATGGAATTACGTAGGGTGGACTCTTATGTTGACATCTTTCAGAATATTATTTGATGAGGTTGAAAACGACAGGGGTTTTAGAGCCTAAAGATGAAATGTTCAAGTCCCCACCTTTCTTCTATGAATCATTTACCCTCTTCCAAGTCAACTTTCTCTAAATGTCGAGCCACATTACTGTTCTACTGCATTTTCTTGGTCTATGACTGATGTGGAAAGGCCCAGATAACTGGGTGTGGTAACATGTTTAGGCAGGTAGGTAGTCCTGGGTGCTATAAGAAAGGACACTGAGGGAGCTGGAGAGACAGCTCAGTGGTTAAGAGCACCGACTGTTCTTCCAGAGGTCCTGAGTTCAGTTCCCAGCAACCACATGGTGGCTCACAACTATCTGTAATGGGATCTGATGCCCTCTTCTGGTGTGTCTGAAGACAGCGACAGTATATGCTGAACGAGGCACGGGCAGCAAGCCAGTAAGCAATGTTCTTGTATAGTGTCTGCTTTAGTCCCTGCCCTGACTTCTCTCAGTGATGAAGTATGACCTGAGAATTGTTAGATGGAATAAACACTTTCCTCATCTCGTTGCTTCTGCTCATGGTGTTTATCACAGCAACAGAAACCTAACTAGATCAGGGTCTTTGGTACCAATCTTTGTTCATTCAAAATTGATTCCAGAGAATCCTAAAGGCATCTGCCCGAGTGAAGTGAGCTCTTGGTAGAGAGTTTCATAAAAGGTCTGGGATCAAAATATGACAAAGCTCCAAGTATCTGATAGTGACACATGTCATGCTACCAGAGGTATGAACCAGAGGCTGAGTCAGTCCATGAAGAAGCTACCTTTGGATATAATGGTGGCTACAGCTGTCCAGACTGCCTGCAGTACCTCCAGGAAAGGGAAATGTTTTCTGCTCTCCCTTTCTACCATGACTTCATCGTTTAGACAGACTTCTATGGCATTTCACGTAGATACGAGATTGGAAGATTATGGCCTTCTACGTATGTTTGTACAGGCCACTTTGCTCAGATAGTTTTGATGTGTATCAGTGTATTTTCAGAGAAGCCAGATGAGCCCCCAAAGGGATTACTGTACCTGTAAATTGCTTATTCTCATAAAGTGACCTCATAAAGTGATAGAATTTGACCAATGCAGGCTACTATTTTGGTAAATCAAATACCCCTCTTCCCTTTTAAACCAAAGAGTTACTCAGGAATTTCTTTCAAGTTTCTCTTTTAACTTTTCATTTTGAAGGATTTCACACGTATGAGAAAGCAGTAATAATATGTAGATACCTATCTGTCATGCCCCAAGCTCTACTGATCACTCTTATTTTCCCACACCTACATCATTTCTTCATGTCGACATGCCTCCTTTTGCACTGACCATTTGAAAGGGAGATGTGGACACCATGAAACTCAGCTCCTCAACTGTCAAGTGTACACCATCTAAGTACAAAGACACTCTCCTGTAAGACGTTTGGCCATGCCCGACGCTGTGTGAGAGGACACAGTAAACAGTACAGTCTGCTGTTCGCCTGCCATTCTACTGCCCTATGGTCCTATTACTGTCCGTGGAACTAGGCCAAAAGCCAATTATGACAATGACATGGTCGACGCCCCTCTGTGTCACCATGCCCCCTCCCCCCCAGCTGCTCTCTCCCAGGGGCTGCCAGCTAGCAGCAGGGTGAAGTGATTTGCATTTTACTTTCTAGCTTCTCTTATCCATTTTGTGAGCAAAAGCTGGGCAAGACGTATTGAGTCCCTTACAAACTTGATCATCTGTGAGTAATGAACTTTGGCTGGCAGGGCTTGGGAACGAGAATATTGCTTATTTTGCAAACAATAACCTTGACTACTGTACTGATGTCATTTCCCCCTGCGTCTCCAGTGAACAGTGGTTCTTTCCTCTGGCAGCCTGTTTAGGACTCTCCAGGCAGAAACAGTGGGTTTCTCTGTGGTTTCTAAGGACTGTTTTGAACCTGACTCTAATAGTATCACAGAACACCTTCCCTGCTGTGTAACTATATCTGCTGGTTACACTGGACTCCGGCTTCTTGAAAATGCTTTGATATATAGCCTTCTATTAGCCTCACTGGGTGCTGGCTTGGCACACAGTGTTTGCTCTAAGTACTTGTTGAATCTGAGACCCAGTAGTAAAATCCATGCCTAGGGTATCAGTAACAACCCTTGTCTCTCTCTCTCTCTCGTCTCCCCTCTGCCTCACACACATACACAAATTTTATACAAAGAACATATTCCTGAATATCAGTACAGCGTAGAATGGAAGTATCGCTTTCTTCCTTTAAGATCAGATTCTTTGTGGGACCTCCATCTTTCTAGGAGGCAAAGAACTACATGGATGCATTTTATTTTGTTAACACATTCTCACGGAATGCCAAGTTTGAGTATGTGAGTCTACAAATAAGTGACCGATAAAGAATGTCTCAGTGGATTTTTTTGCCTCTGTTCTTCTGTTGCCGAAATAATCTTCTGAAGATAAGAAATCTGCTGGCCCACCCTTGTTTATGCTGTCCCTGATAAATGAGCTGCTTGCTCTAAGAAGGAGGGCTTGTCTTGGATTCCTGTCATGATTTCAGCATGTGATGTGGTGTGAACAGATGGGACTGGTCCTCTAGGGCAGATGGGGGTTGATGGTACAGTTCTTCCTGGAGGATTTCTTATCATGTGGGGGCCTTGTGGGACACTGTCCATGCATAGCACAGCACTGAGTGAAGGCGCTGAGGGCCATAAGCAGAGAATGTGAGAAATAATCTTCAAAGACTATATGATGTGCTTATAGAGTGATCTCATACATGCACACACAAACATATACACACACATGCACACACAAGCACACATATACACATATACACACATGTACACATACACACATGCATACATACATACATAAGCACACACACATACACACACATGTACATACAAGCACACACATACACATGCATACATACATGCACACACATGCACACATATACACACATGCACACACATACACACAAGCACACACATACACATAAAAGCACACACATACACATAAAAGCACACACATACACATAAAAGCACACACATACACATAAAAGCACACACATACACATAAAAGCACACACATACACATAAAAGCACACACATACACATACACACATGCAAACATACATACACACACAAGCACACACACACATATACACACACGCACACCACAATGTAGTGAGGTTGGAGTGGAAATCAGTGTCTCAATAAATCTAGACATGAGCAAGATTTAATCTCCAGGATTTAATAAAAGGATAAAAAGGGGGATATTGTTCTGGTTTGATAAACAGTTATTCAGGAGATGATCTATCAGTTGGATTTTACTTCATATAGGCAAAAGGAAATGACAATCATTTTTATATCATCTGGTTTTGTTTGTTTTGTTTTCTTCTTTATATTTTCACAATACTTTTGGTCACAAGAACAATCAATTCTCTAACACCAGCCAGGCCAGGTGTCCCATAACTTAACTTCCCCTTAAGATAATTTTTCAATTTTTAAAATTTTACATGTATGTGTGTATATGTACACATGCGTGCCACTGGAGGTCAGAAGAAGGCATAGGTTTACTGGAATTGAAGTTACAGATAGTTGTGAGCCGCCATGTGAGTGCTAGGAACTGAATTTATAGTTTCTGCTGGGCCATCTCTCCAGTTCCCTCTTACTCTGGGCACTAGCTGGAGTCAGTGCAGAGCACATGAGTTAGGGGCACAGTGCCACAAGATCACACCCTTGAGATTCTCACAGGTTATCCACAGCAGCTCTCTCACTCAGCTACAAATTGGAGGTGCTCATGGTCTTAGGTTTTATCAGTTGCTAAGGGATTCAGGGGAATGCCTTACTTACGTATACTAGTTGATCATAAGAGCTACTAAGGACGAGCTGTGATGAAGAAATGTTTTGGGCAAGGTGTGAAGCAGCAGGCATGGAGATGCTGTACTCTCTCTGGGCGGGTCACCCTACCATCTCACAATCAGGGATGCAGACTCACTTATGCTTTAGAGACTTTTTTATGGTGGGTTCATTACATGATCCTGTGTGGTTAACTCCCCTTCCCTGTGGATGGGAGTCAGACCTGAAGTGTCAGACTTCTGATCCAAGCTTGGTCTTCCTTGTGATCAGTTTCTACCTTTCTGCCCAGGATCACCACTCATAACAAGAGATAATGTTGCCCCCACACCCCACCCCAGGATATTCTATGAAGAGTTCTGCATCAGGGACCAGAATCAAAGACCATATACCAGAGTAAGCAATGTACCTAGAATCCCTATTGCTAGGGAAGTTATAAAGGTTTAAGGAGATGTATGCCAGGTCCAGGAGTAAAGATGTATGAGAAGGTTTTGTTGCAAGCCACAAGATCATGGCATCCTTTCAAGGAACAGCAGTGGGAAGAAGAAAAGTTTGGAGTTAGAGAAGGCATGCTTGGTAAACACAGAGGAGAGCTGACTACCAGTTGGTAAGGAAGGAGATAGTTCTTTTTGTTCATTCAACACCAGCATTAAAAAATATTTTTATCCACCAACCAAAGAAAACACATGGTGGGACTCATGGCTCCAGCTGCATATGCAGCAGAGGATGGCCTAGTTGGTCATCAACGGGAGGAGAGGCCCTTGGTCCTGTGAGGTTCTGTGCCCCAGTATAGGGGAATGCCAGGGCCAGGATGTGGGAGTGGGTAAGTTGGTGAGCAGGGGGAGGGAGGAGGGGATAGAGGGTCTTCAGAGGGGAAACCAGGAAATGTAAATAAAGACAATATCTAATAAAAAAGTAGAAAAAGATATATATATTTTAAAATTTTATTTTATGCATATGGGTGTCTTATACCCCCAGTTTGGGGGATTTTCTTTCTCCCTTGTTCCAGGGAGAGGAGAGAGATGCAGACAAGAGAGCTATCAAAGAGCTGAGAGGAAACTAGGAGTGTGTGATGCTATGGAAACCTAGGTTGCTAAGGAGACCCTTAGGAAGCTAGAGCAGCCTCCTGTGTTCCCAAGAACCTGTGCAAATCAGGCTGAGGTAGCCATGCCCCAGTAGCAGAGGAGATGTCAGAGGCTTTTGCCAATGAGTGACATCAAATAATCACATTCCCACCTGGCTGGGTTAGGTTTGCCTCTTGTGTTTCAACACATGCAAGGCTTTCTTGAGTCCCTGAGAAGGAAGCAGGGGGTTACCGTGACCTGATGGTTTGTGAATGAGCTAACCCTACAGTTATAAACCAAGATGGCACTCGCAGAGGATGGGTAGTAAGTAGAGGAGACTCAGAAACAAGTGGCATTTGGGACTGCCCCCTGAGAACTGGGATGCAAGTTCCTCCTAGTCCTTGGCCACTGGTTTCATACTGTTGTTTTGGGAATATCATTGCTTTGTTGGAGATCTATGGACCCACCTCTTAACTAAGTATGCACAATGACCTGAGCAGGTGAACAGCCTGAACTTCTCAAGCCCTCTGTCCAGCTGGTCACATGGACACAGACGATGGTGGCACTCACTATCTTTAGACTTTGTCTGAAGCTTTTTCACCAACCCGGATTCTCAGTCCAATCTTAGCACACTTGGGCCCCTTTGCTGTTACTCGAGCTGGTCTTAGCAGGCTTTTAAGAACTTGATAGGCCTTCTGTGTAGGTTTCCTTCTTGCTTCACTGCTAAATCACAGTTGGCCCCACTGACTTGGCCTGTCTCCAGCTTTTGGGCATCAAGACTCATTAAGCCTTCGAGTTCAAGTGAGGACAGTTTGAGCTGCTCTCGCCCCTCCCCCCTCCCAAGATCGCTAGTGAAAAACTGCTTTTTGTTTGAGGATTGGCCTCGCTTAGGTGGGGACTAAAGCAAAGACCAAGAATCCCAGTGGCCTTCTTGTGGAGAAAAAAAAAATCCCACACAGGGAAACCATGCCAGGCCAGTGCACAGGACTCTTGCGATGAGCAGAATGGACCCCTGGTTCTCCAGAAATCAATAGCCTCTTGGCACAGTCCATCCTTTCAAGCCGTTCTTTCGGCATCGATTACAAAGTCTTCTTGGGGAGCTCTTTGGAGCCTGCCAGCATCGCCTTTGAAACGTGCTTGCCCTCATCCATCTTTGTAACATTTCCCCCCTTGTAAAGCTGTGGTTCCCTTGTCCCATCTGCTCCTGTCCTTGTTGAGACTTTGAAATAACACAGATCTTGGGTCTTGGAGCTGCTCTTGATGCTGGACACAACTGTGTTTGACATTTATTTCAGGATAATTATCATTCAATAACTATTTCCAGTATGGGGTGGTTTCTCCCACCTTGTCAATCCCATGTCTTGATAGATGCAAGCCTTCTATTGACTTAAAACAGCTTAATCTCTTGACTTCTGGAGAGATTTCGTATACACCGATTGGCTTAGAAACAGGCAGGAAACTGCGGTGTGGCAGGAGACTGGTCTGCTACTTTGCCTCCTGGGCGAGTCCCATGCTAGTTTAGACTTTGAACCATTTTAAGGGGATTTAGTAGCTCCCTAATTGAAGTTCTGTAATAATTTGCTTTTTTTGATGGCCTCTCATGGGCTGTCAAGCTGGGTGGGCTGGCTTCCCACAGCGAGGTGTGGAAATGTCCCGTCTCCACCATTTTTTCCTCTCCGTGTTTTCTTTGGTTACCCACAGGAGAGGGTCCTTTCTTAAACAGCCTACCAAGGGTCTGCCTTATGAATTATTTCTTTTTAAAGTGAGCTGTAAAAGTAGACTTCCTTCTTTTGACTAGAGCAAACAAAGAGTGAAGGAGATGGAAAAAAAATTTGAGGCCGGTGGGTGTGGTTAGCCCTGGTGCCCACTTTTCCTCCAGCTCCTATAGATTGCTCTGGAAGGCTCATTTTATGGTGGAAAGAGCCTGTTTACCTCATCCTAGGTGGGAAGGGAAACTTGAATTCATCCGTCCTCATCCCTCCTTCAGGACACGGTTGCGTTCCCACTGACAGGTGTCCCGGGCTGTCTGATTGCTAGGTTTCCACAGAGTGTGCTGGTGCTGACCCTGTGCACTGGCCCCAGAATATGGCCAGTTTCATCTCCCTAAGTCCCAAACACACAACCACACTGGGCACCCTTCTGTCCACTCACTACCTGATTGCTACATCCCGCACTCAGTGCTTTGTGTGTACATGGCCGAGTCCACCTACAGGATAAATGGAAATGCTCATTTCAAGCGTTCTCTCTCACATTTTGGGTTTGAAAGGTATTGTGGCTGTGCCTAGATTTAGTAATTAGTCTCACACATAACAGTACTCAGGATAATTTTATATATATATATATATATATATATATATATATATATATATATATATATTAGATTCTATGTTCCTCAAAGTAATGACAGTGATTGTTAGCGATTGTTAGTCAGCCCTCTATTACTGTAACAAAATATCTAGGACAATACTCTTTAAAAAATAATAAAGGTGTCCACTCACAGTTTCAGAGGTTTCTGTCCATGCTTGATTGCCTCTTGCTTTTGAGCCTATGTCAAGGTTCAAAGGCCAGTTGAAAAATGAACATTACAGCAAGTGTGCAAGGTAGAAGGAGCCTGTTTATCCCAAGGTGGGAGGGAAGTGGGTCAGGGGACATTGGAGAGGCTAGAATGCCAGTACTCTTCAGGGCACACCCACAATGTCCACAGGTCTCTCTATAACCTCTACTTCTTAGGTTCCACCTACAGCAAATAGTGTCAGGCTGGGGACTAAGCGTTTTAGCACACAGGCCTTTGGGGGACATTTTAGACCCATTCTTGTTTGCCCAGTGGTTCTAGTGCAGGTATATAATATGCTTTTCAAGGGATCATGTAGAGAGAGAAAGTTATTCCAAAAGTTAGAGTATTTATAGCTAATATACTAATATAACTAATTGGTAAATGCATATTAAATCCGATCCATTTTATTCTAAAATAAATTCTAGAGCTAAATTTAAGACCTAAACTATAAAACTCTCAGAAAACAAGACTAACTGGGTTAGACCATGGGTGGTTTGTTTGTTTGTTTGTTTTGCTGGGTTTTATTTTTGTTTGGTTTTGTTTTACATATAACATTGCAATTGCAGCCATAAAAGAAAAAAAAATAGGTGAATTTGAACTCTACTAAAATTAGTTTTTGTTGTTGCCATTTTGAGATATGGGCTTGCCATATAGCCTAGGCTGGCCTTGAACACATTTTAACCTAACCAAAGGGAACTATATGAAAGGACATGGGACCTATCTCTAGAATATGTAAAGAACTCTTATTACTCAATAACAAAAAGATGAGCAACCAAATCTAAAAATGGACAAAAGATATAAATAGACATTTGTCAGACCTTGAAAGGCAGGCTGTTTTCTGGTTTAGCCAGGTTTAAACTCTGGAGACCCAGCAGGTGTTCCTGCAAGGGACGACGGCATTTGACAAGCTCCCAGACACTAGGCTCCTAACATGAAGCCTCAGCAGTCCATAATTCTGTGGCCATCAGTCACAGAGGGCAATGCCCCAAGCTCCTCCACAGGTAAAGGATGTGACTACAGATCACATAGCCTCAAGAAAGATCTCCTTTTTTAATGAGGTACCTAAAGGCTTGTAGGGCTTAGCCAATTAAGCTCCCCTTCCCAGACACTCCTCTCTGCAAAAGGTATGTAACCTCAGGCCCGCCCTGAGAAAGTGGGGTATGGTTTCACTCATCACAACTCTCCACTATGACAATAAATGTCTTAAAATCATGGACTGCCTCTTCTCATTGGGATCCGCAGTGGGAAACAATGGAGCAGGTCCTCCTCTAAAGACCTGTGTGCTTAATCTCACACAGGAGGCCTCTCTGCATTCTCAGCCACAGTCTCCACCAAGCCAAGCTGCTTGCCACCAATCAAGCCAAAGACTCCTTCCTGTGGCAACCAGCCGGAGCTCTCTCCTCCTCCTCTTTTTCCTTCCGTCCCAGGCCAGAACCAGCCCCGTGGGCCCACACCATTCTCAGCTCTTCTGCCACAGTGGGCTTTGTCTGCGGTGTCTAAGAGCTAGAACCTGCTGTCCCTGGCCTCTGTGTGGCCTGGGGACTCACGAGCCAGCTCCCGGAAATTTCCTGGGGACCTCAGACTGTGCCTCCCCACCCCTGGAGTGAGGTTCTGTGGCTTCTCACAACCCAATGCCTGCCTGGCTGCTGAGTGTGCACAGTCAAATTTCCTGCATCCTGCCTCGCCCAGTGGCCTGAGCCCTGGGCCTGACAAGGGCCACCATTTTAAACCACAGACATTTCTCCTAAAAAGCTATACACACAGGCAATTAGTTCATGAGAAGATGCTTACTATCCTTAGCAGTTATGCCCCTGAGGACATGCACAAGAGACATGAAAAGCAGATCCAAAAAGTCATTCACAAATGTTCTCAACAGCATTATTCAAAATAGCCCAATGGGGAAAATACTCAAAAGCCCAACAGACGTGGGCGTCCTATCCACACTGTTCACTGGTCTGATTGTGTAGAAGAATGACGTATTGACACAGGGCACAGTGTGGATGAGCAGAGTGAGGGACAGTAGTCACATAGACCACACCCTCTGAGACCCTTTAGATGAAATACCCAGAAGAAGTAAATCTATAGAGGCAGAGAATAGATTAGTGCTTTCCTAGGGCAAGGGGTTGTGAGTGGGTAAGAGAGGAAAGGAAGCAAATGGCCTTGGGGTTTCTTTTTCGGGGTAAAAAAGGATTAAATTTAGTTTTAGGGATGGCTACATTATCTTAACAGCTGGGCAAGAAGTTTAATTTTAGACTTTTAATGGGTTGGCTATATATGAATTCTGCTTCATTAATAACACATACATACTGAAGCCTATTTTGTTTCAAGAAGTCTAAAAAGTCATCTAGATATACTTCTGATGCCATTCTATTCCTTTCTGGGTGTTGGCTATATGATATGCTAATGTTCCATTAATATTATATAACTTTATTGATGACATTGTACTGTAGGTTGATTATATTATATTCTTATATAAGAAGTTCTTGTTCAGATATAGTGTAGTCTCTCAGACTTGTGTAGTCTTGTGTACATAGTACAAGTAACGAGGACTCAACACATCTGATGTCCACTGCTTCCCTACCAGAGCCCCTGACTTCAGGAACACAACCTTTCCATTTGGGGGGACACAGCCCATAAGGCAGAAGGACAAATATTCTGCAATGGAAGCTGACTCTGGTGTCTTTCTACTCACCCTTACCCAGTTGGTTTGCTTCATGACACATCACAGAGAAAGAACCCAGGGACGTTGCTGCCTCCTTTGGGGACAGCTAACCTCCAACTGTCCTTGGGAGAAATTGGGACAGACACTGCTCTTCCCACCCCCCTCTCACAAATCAACAGCCACGTCATGATATGATAGCTGCTAAGAATGACCTGAGGGTCTAGCAGATGACCCTGTTGAAATGTTGGTTGCCTGGATCCAATTTTAGTCTTGGTCCTCAGAGCAAGATTAAGGGTGGTCACCACTGCGAAGTTAATGAATGAAGATTCACTGCAGTCTATTGTAGTTTCCAACTTGATGTTTAAGGCTTTCCTAACACTTGATAATTATTTATCAATTCACTGAGCAATCACTAAGTCCCTACCGGGGACTAGTCTTTATAGTCCAGCTAAGATTACCAAGAAGATGGAATCTTTTCCTAATTAGATTTTCTGTGATTTGGGATAAGTACAGAGGTCAAAAGAACACCCATAAATATTGGAATCTGATAATGGAGGGTGATAGTCTCTACCTAGAGAATGTGTCAATGAAGAGAAGAAATTCAAGCTGTATTGTAAAGGAGGAGTCAGAGTTTATTAGTCTGCAAAGGACTTGAAGGGTGCAGCTCTGATGAAGCCAGGTTAGACTGGAAACTGCAGGTCTATGAAAGCTCTGAGTCACAGGAAGGGTCTTTGTGTGCTGTGGGCTGGGAACTATTGCATGTACAAGGTGGGCGGAGTGGCGATGTGAGATTGGTATCAGAGCAGTTTGTGAAGGGGCTTAAGCTGAGTACAGGGGTTTCCGTAGCATCCAGTGAGCAGCTGGCAGCCAGGGCTGTTTCTATCCAGGAGATCAGTGGTTTGGGACATGGACTCTGCATGGGTGGAGGTTTTCATTCCTTCTCTTCAGTTCTCTGACAGGAAGATCTGTAATGCGATGCTCCCCTCCCACAGCCAGAGGAGACACACACAAGCTTCCTACACCTGCTCCCTCCGTTCACTCACAGTTCACGTTCCTGCTCTGTACTTCCCATTTCCCATAGTCTCGGCTTTATTAGTCATTTAGGATGTGGGTTACATCCCCAAAGAGTCAAGTGTTCTCTTGTCCTTCATGACGCTCCCACCATCTGAGTCTGTGGCAGCTCTGCGGTCGAACCCGGTCCCATGAGTGCATCAGGGCTTCGTACGGGGTGTGTATGGAAATAGTATGTGGAATGAATAGGAAGTAGGCTCACACTTCCAACTGGTCACAGTACAGCGGCATCTCTCCTTTCCAAAACAAAAAGGTCCTCTGCAGCCCTGATACCCACTCCCCTCCTCCTCAGAAATCCAAGGAAGGTGAGACTATGAAACCTTGAAGAGTTAAATCTCGGCTAGCCTTTGGCAGAAAGCAGGAGCGGTGCCTCGGATGGAGCCCCAGCGTAGCTGTATTTGTTCTCACAGCCCTTTCTGCTTCCCCTTGTGGGCATCCTCCCTTCCTTCCTCCCTCCCCCAGCTTTTCTGTTGCCTCCCGCCCTGTTCAGAGACAACACCCATGTAGAGAACTCATATGAGCTCATTTGCTCGCTCTCTGTTCTTTATCTCGCCAGCCTATTGCTAACCTGGGCAGGATGCCTAGCAGGAGAATGGGGCCAATGGTTGACACATCAGACTTCCACCTGTGGGAGGCAGGGTGGAAACTGGCTTGGAGGAAATGACAATGCTGTGTACACTCTGAGGCATGCACACACACACACACACACACACACACACACATATAATATACACACATATAATATGGCATATATAATATGGCATATAGCCTATGCCAACTATGCTGCTTCATTTCACACCTTTCTTGCATTGTGACTATGACTATGACTAGCTGGTATTTTTGTCCCCAATTTCAGAGGGGGAAATGTAGACTCCTGGATATTGACTACTTAAATAACCTTACTTGTGAGTTAGAGTTGGTATTTGTTTCTGGTGATTCCTATTATTACTCTTGGGATCTTGGGGGCCTTTGGTTCTGAGGACTCCTTATGGAAGGAAGAGTCCTGGGGGGCCTAGAGATGCCCACTTACCCACCTTGGGATGGGCACGGAAGCCTTTTGAGTTGGAGCACAGTGGCTTCACTCTTTGAGGTTTCGCTCCACCCTCCTGACAGTGAACATGGCAAGAACTGAGGCGCTTTGCTTTGCAAAAGGAGCACTAATTGCAGTCATTAATGCTTAATTACCACATAGCACCACGGTGATTACATGTATCATTGCCCGTGTCGATGGAACTTTAATACTCACTCTGTTTAAGCTACCCTGAAGTCTGTTTCCGTGTTGCCAGTTTTCACAGTTCATTGATCATGTGTGCCATCTCAAATTGGTAGCTGAGAAAAAGCAGAAGAGACCTTGAGAAGAAGTCTTGGTAGCAAAGGCTGTTTGGGAGAATGGAGGTTCGATTAAAGGCCTTTGGATGGTGTATTAGTTTGGTTCTCTGTTGCTGTGATAAAACACTGACCAACAGTAACTTCAGGAAGAAAGAGTTTATTTGGCTTACAGGTTATAGTCCATCATTGAGGGAAGCCAAGGCAGGAACTCTAGCAAGAACCCAGTGGAAGGAACAAGAGCAGAGACCATGCAGGAACATTGCTTCCTTGCTAAGCTTGCATTTTGATATACCTCACCTGCCCAGGGGAATGATACTACCCACAGTGGGCTATGCTCTTCCACATGAATCATTAATCAAGAAAGTAAAGTACCTCCCCCTCCTCACGATGTGCCCACAGGCCAATCCGATGGAGGCCATTCTTCAATTGAGGTTTCTTCTTCTCAGGTGATTCCAGTTTTTGTCAGGTTTACAAAAAAAAAAAATGCAGCTCAGAGGGTAGGTATCCTGCAACACAGGAAAACCAAGAAGTCATTTGGAAGAGGGAATGATCTGTGCTAAAGCTGGAGTTTTAGAAGCATGGATTTCATGGGCTTACTAGGGTGGGGGGCTGCAAATTATTTGTTGGAGTGCAAAAGAAATGGAAGTACATGGAGTACTATAAATGGAACATCTGTATCACCACCCCTTCACCTAAGGCCAGTGTGGAACAGGGAGGAAAGACTGTAAGAGTTGGAGGTCAGGGTGGCAAGCCAATCAACATTCTAGCATGAAGTGGGAGGGGCTCATGAGACTCCACCCCTAGCTGAGGAGCTACTGACCGCTGAAGGCTTCTCAGGGAGGAAGAGTCACTTTACTTTAAGGGTGTGGCCTCTAGTAGGTTAGCATGTCCAGTGGATGGTCCCACACCTATGAATATTTGGAAGCACAAATTGGACCAGGTGGATTACTTTTAAAATAAAAAAAAAAAAATTTAAGGAAAACATAAAGTTTGGGGGGGGGGCCATGAAGGAGGGGGTAGATCCAAGAAGAGTTAGGATTTGGAGCGCTGTTGTGTTAATGTGATCACGACCCATTATATGAAATGTTCAGAAAATTAATAAGATTTTTTTTAATAAAGGATGATAGGAGAGGATTTAAGAAGTAGAGCTTGTGATCCCAACTTTGTTAGTGTGAGCTCTGACCTCAGACGTGTGCCATGACCTTGGTGAGGGACTTTCCTTATCTAGATCATTTTATGTGGGCCCTCCTCATCCCCAGATCCCATAGCTTCCAGACAGCCAGAACGGCTATGTGAAGGGTGCATGTCAAGAGTTGGAAAATGAATCAAATCGGAGCTGCAGAAAGATGCTTTCTATTCCTTTCTGTGATTGCAGATTATATGATATAAAGATGCAAGGGAGAACATGTGGTGGCTTTATGTTTGAGGACAAGATTTTCTTGGGTATAATTTGCCACATAGGCCTCATTTTCATCGGATGAGTTCCTCCTAGCGAGAGTTAAGGTGGGGTTCACTGTTATAAGTAGTAAGCACTACACCACAGTTGCTTTAGGTTATAGAAATGTGATTCCATTTGTGCAATTTGAGTTCCCTGTTAGAGAAGGGCAGAGGTGAAGTCAGCTAGAAGTAGTGGATGGAGGAGGGAGGGAGGGAGGGAGGGAGGGAGGGAGGGAGAGAGAGAGAGAGAGAGAGAGAGAGAGAGAGAGAGAGAGAGAGAGAGAACTGCCTGTAAGGGTCTGAGGCCTAGAGCTGGGTGGGCTGTAATTACTTCTGCCCAAACCCCATTGTCCAAAAGTCCATTCCTGTAGTGAATAAGAAAGGAGGCTGGAGAATGTGGCATAGTCTGCCTGGAAGAAAAAGAAGGCAAATTTGGAGTTCTGTCAGAATAAGCTCAACTTCAGGGCTCCAGATCCAACTTCCTAGTTTCCAAGCTGACAGAAACCTTTCCAAAGCTCCTGTGATGTTCGTGGGTGTGCTCAAGGCAGGTAGCTAAAGTGTGGCCTACCTGTCACCCATTCTGGACAAAACACAGCACCCTAAAGGCATTATTTTGGCGTTAATGATGGCAACTTGTATTCTAACAGTGTTCTGCTCACCTCCTTGGCACAGGTTTTGCCTTTTCCCTCTTTTTCTAGACATTTCTTTTTTCAAATCTCAAGAGCTTGTAAGTGTTCCCGGTTCTGCCAAGACAACCCTGCAAAGAAAACTTCATATGACATCTGTAACGGGTTTATGGCCAAGGTTGCATTGGTCTTGTGCTTAGGTTTGAAACCAGATGCCACAGTGGATTAAATGGAAACACCTTCATTCAAGGGTTCACAGTCAAACCTAGAAAACGTCAGGGAAACCATGTAGAAAAACACTCTTGAGCCAAATGAAAGGGGACCCTAAAATGGGCCATGTTTTTATCATCAGAGTTCCTTGTCACAGCTGTACAAACCAAGGGAATGAGTCGATGATGTAATCTATTGTTGTAAGGGACAAAGTGGCTTCCCGTGAGATGAAGCTTGGACTTCCCATCCTGGGCTTGTCTAGAGCTGCTCTCTCCCAAGCCGTAGGGTAATTACAAAAACTAGATCTCCGAAATGAATGATTTGTAAAGTCCAATACTCCTGAAATTCTCCGTCGTTTACATCTTGCGTCTCGCACTCCTATTATCGTCCAAGAGCAATCTGTCTGGTGGCCTAGTTCACCATGTCGGGGCAGAATCTTTATAGCACTACACAGTTCTGTGCACTTTCAGGGCTCAGGTACAAAGAAACCTAAGTTCTTTCTCCAAGGCCAAAGACTGGAGGTAGGTTTTGGTTTGTTTGTTTTTGTTTTTGTGTTTTTTGCGGTAAGTATAAAAAAAGGGCTTTTACTTTGTATTTATAAATACGAAACAAGGCCTAGGCAGTGACAGGGAGGTCACCACATAGTGCACCCTGTCACCACATAGTGCACACGGGGAGGCAGAGCGTTAGTAAAGGCAGTCTGTGGTTGGGTCCAAACATTGGTATCATTCCTGGTTCAGTATTTTTTTTAAAAGAAGCCCAACAGTTTATTATTCTTTATGAATTATATTTCCTGGACTACATGCTGCACATGTTAACACATGGTGGCTGTGCACAGGCAGTGAGACAGTGAAGTGTGTATGAACACAGTCCTTGACTTCCCCTGGCTCTTAAATCCACCAGTGAGCATACACTATGAGGCAGAGCCCTGGGTCTTCCCTAATTTCCTTTGTATCCCACACCTGGCTTCAGAGCCAACATCAAGGATGCTCAACAGATTCTCGTTGAATCTATAAACAGTGGACTGGCCTTCTTGACATATGGGTCACAGTGTGTTTCTTATTTAGGGTTCTTATTTCTGTGATGAAATACCATGGCCAAAGGCAATTTGGGGAGGAAAGGCTTATTTCCTTTTCTCCTGTGTATCACCAGGGCAGTCAGAGCATGAACTCCATCAGGGCAGGAATCTGGAGGCAGGAGCGGATACAGAGGCTGTGGGGAGTACTACTTACTGGCTTGCTCCTCGTGCCTTGCTCGGTCTGCTTTCTAATAGCATACAGGACCACCAGCTCAGGGGTGCCTCACCCACAATGTGCTGGGTTCTCCCATTTCAGTCACTAGTTAAGAAGAGGCAAGCTTGCTCACAGCCTGATCGCATGGTGGCACTTTTCTCAAATGAGGCTCCTTCTTCCCTTCAGACCCCTTTAGCTTGCGTCACATTGACATAAAACTGTCAGTTTAGAACATGAGTTTGGGTGAGGTGGCTTAAGTTATGAAGCACACTGCTTTTTACTTATCTTCTGTGCTTTTTTTTTTTTCTTCAAAATTGAGGATTGTCCAAGATGGTAAGTTTTTTTTTACTCATAGTTTTTCTCCAGGCAAACACTACAAGGCAGGCAGTATCTATCTATCTATCTATCTATCTATCTATCTATCTATTGATATGACTTGTTTCTCTGAGGTTTTTATCCAAAGGTGACTGATGAGAGAAAATAAGTAAGACTCGGTTTTTAGACTTTGGCAGCTGGGTAATGGGAAATTGAAATTCAACAACTGGGACCCACTTATTACAGAAGGGCATGGTCAGTCACTGAATGAAGAAGCAGGCCAGCTGCAATTACCACAGCCTCATGCCGAGCATTAGCTGGAAGCTCAGAATCGTCCTAGGTGGAGGGGAGGGTTTTTCCACTCACCCCCATTTTATTAAGGGGGAAACTATAACCCTTGTCAAGTGGCTTCCCAGTAACGCGTAGTTGATGCATGTGGGATTTGCCTGTCAAGACCCAGACTGCTGACTGCCAAGGTCACTGTTACCCCATGTTCTTCATGGGGTGATATAGCTCATCTGTATGATTTAAAATTATTTTTCTGATTTCTATAATACACATCCCTTTATATCGATGGTTGTAGAGCTATTTTTATAGTTATTCACAGTTTTTTTTAAAATATAAAGTGGGTAATTTCAATCTCAAATTGAAAGTGCTCCCTTTTGAATTAAAAAAAAAAGTCTTGATACGTCACCTGGATTTGGGTCGTACACTTTGGTCCTTGAGTGGTGGGTCGGTCTCCTCCTCATTGTGCTGAGCTTCTGAGATCCCCCTGAATGTACCAACCCAAGTCTTCCATCAAGGCCTCTCTGTTAGCTAATCAGTCTGCTTGGAACTGTTGTCTGCAGCTCTCTCAGCAGCTAAGACCTTTGTATCATTCAGCTGTTTTTTTTTTTTCTTAAATGTTACCTTCTGGCCTTCAATGAAGAAGCATCAGGCACACAATGGGTCACATGACTGGTCACTGGGCTGTTCTAGTGTGCATGATTATCTGAAGATTCTTCTTGTTTGTTTACTTCTTTTCCCTGCCCCCACTCTTGCGGTCCTCTCATGTGTACCCCGAATATTAATTCCAAGGGACAAAGCCTTTTCCCACCTTGCTTGTTGTGTGCCTGGAATAGCATCCACAGCAAACATTTGACAAAAGATTGTTGGATACGTAACTATAAGAAAGCAGTTTCTTCTAATTGGTTCTCTTATCTTCATGATTTTTTGTGTTCCTGGTTTTATAATTTGGATATATTTAGTCTAGATGACATGGGATGATATAATGCTTTCACATTTTCATTGTGTAAAATTATACCGATTTTCAAGAAAGGAAGACAAAAATGAGACAAGGTTTCAGTTATCCTGCCTCAGCCTTGAAGATACTGAGATTACAGGTAACACCTCCATACCCAGCCTAGAAATATTTTTTTGATAAATACCAGACCCAGAGAGCAAACTACAGGCAAGGCTGTCTAGCTGAAAGCTTTGGAAAATATAGCACACGGGTCGAACACTGATACAGTGCTCCCCAGGGAGAAGACATTCTTCCATGTCTGGAATTCCTGAACATGATGTCATAGACAGAGCAAGAATATGATATGTCGTTCACTTACTAACTCTTCTACATGGAGTTGCTTCTAGTTCTGTTCAGTTTTACAGCTGTTACTCATACCTGTGTATACAAACATACATATACATATATACATATATGTTTATATATATGTGGGTATATGTGTGTATATATGGGTATATATGTATATATATGGGTATATGTTTGTGTATATATGGGTATTTGTATATATATGGGTATATGTATGGGTATATGTACACACACACACAAACACACACACACACACACACACACACACACACACACGTCTCTCTCTCTCTTTTTATTTTTTATTTTTGGTTTTTTCGAGACAGGGTTTCTCTGTATAGCCCTGGCTGTCCTGGAACTCACTTTGAGGCCAGGCTGGCCTTGAACTCAGAAACCCGCCTGCCTCTGCCTCCCAAGTGCTGGGATTACAGGCGTGCGCCACCACGCCCGGCCAACCACGTCTCTTGAGATGTCCTCACATTGGACTAGGGCTTAGTATTCCACCCTACAGATGTGGTAGAATTTACATGTGACCTCTGGCTTGGGACAGGGCTTTTGGGTAATAATGCATCTCAGAAGGGACATAAACATAAAATATCACCATGCTCCTCTTTCAACAGCATGTAAAACATGTTGTTAAATTTACATAGGAGGGCAATCATGGTTTAAAGTAAAATTATAGATGAATATTCTTCCTCATAGCTGTTGCATGTCTCTTTTGTTTGATAATACACAGAAAAAATTTTCCGCCGTTAAGGAAAGGCAAAAATACAAGATGAAATCCAGGTGCTGCACATTTTAACATTGTGGTTTCAATGCCATCTTTTGTTGCTGTAAATTCTGTGCAGAACCAGGGGATTGTTTGCATGGAAAATCACAGCCGCTCAATCTTGAAAATATCCTGAATGAAGGGAGAGAGCAATAAGCCATTCTTTGTATGTTTTATTGAAATCTTTTTAGAGCTGTTGTAGCTTTCTGTCATTCATGTGATTAAGGTCTAACATTATAGTTTGCATTATCTCTTTGCCTTTTTGACATCTTTATGGAATAGGGAAGTATCTACTGTCAGAATAGTCTATGAAGACTAAGCGTAAAGATGAGTTTATGAAAGGTGCTTGAATAGAGCCAACATTACTACAGATGTCAATGAGTATTGATTTGTTATGTCTGAGAGCTCTACCTGTATGTACACCTGCATGCCAGAAGAGGGCATCAGATCCCATTAGAGATTCTTGTGAGCCACCATATGGTTGCTGGGAATTGAACTCAGGACCTCTGGAAGAGCAGCTGGTATTCTTAACCGCTGAACCATCTCACCAGTCCCAAAGTTGTCTTTTGAAAAGAATTTTTGCCAATCTATTATGGAAGAGAGGTGTTTTGTTTTGTTTTGTTTTTAGTCAGCAACATGACTTAAAACCTAGTAGCAATACTCTTTCTTTCTTTCTTTCTTTCTTTCTTTCTTTCTTTCTTTCTTTCTTTCTTTCTTTCTTTTACAACTAAAGTTATTCAACAAATAAAATGCCGGCAGTCCACTTAAAATGAATAAAAACTTACACAAAACACAGAGAAACATTTGCAGGGAACGTGTGGGCTGGACTTTGTGCTAGCCTCTCACATTTTCATCTCTTTAAAGCCACACCGACAAGCACAACTAATGTTGTCATTATATCTGGGTGTTACAACTTCAGCTGGCGTCATCAAGAGTCAGTATTACAGCTGATAAAACAGAGGGTACAGACTTTTGTTGGTAACCCCACTAGAAAAGGACCCAGCTGTGTGCGGTATTCAGGTAATCCTCAGACCAAATGCTCTCCCGGCCCCTCATCAGCTCTCTAGTCTTCCCTGTATTGATTAAGAAGGATATAGCTTCCATATGTATTGGTAAGACATGCTCTCCGAGATAGATTGTCCAACCTCCATGACAGACAGTCCTCTCTATCCATAGACTCTTCATCCATGGATTCAGCCAACCACAGTCAAAAATATTTAGGAAAAAGCCATATATACATTGACCAGGTACAGACTCTTTTCTTTTGTTATTAGTCCCTCATTGAACTAAATGTCTGTCACCTGCCCACTCCACTGAACCAGTGAGTGAAATTTGAAATGGAATAGACCGAGATCTGCCAGTCGAGCTTTCTTTTGGTACAACACCGGTATGTCCTGTTGCATGACTATTGGCTGTCTCCTATATGTCTGTGTAGAGTGGTGTCAGACTACTCCAAAGAGTCTCTGTCTGTGACCTGGAAAGCTCTCAGGCATGGGGCCTTGACTATTTGCAATGATCTTGGATTGTGGGAAGTAGAACAGGAAACAGAAAGTCTTTTCCATAAAGGGCCACAAAGGGACAATCCACACACTTTGTAGGTCCTAGGTTCCGCCTCTGACTGCTGCCGCTCTGGCTATAGGACAGGAGGAGCTACAGAGATTTCTAAACCAATGGGCTTGGTTGTGGCTGTGTGCCAGGAGAATTTTGTCTACAAAAACAGGTGTTGAACACCCTTTGTCCATGGGTTTGTTGCCTGGTGATCCTTAAATTATAAAAACAAAAAAAACAAAAAAGCTTACAGTTTCTCTTTATGTGAGTCAAGATTTACTAGAGTAAATCATCTCATTCTTGAAAAAGTACTCCTATTCTACCATCCCCTACTTCTAACTATTCCTTACTAGCATCCTCCTTTGCAAATACCACACTCTCCCTCTTCCTCAATGCAGGCTCTGTTTCCATTTTACAGCTTGCTTTCGATCCTTATTGCTCTTCCTTCTCCACTTGTATTTCCTGCAGACCACACCACAGTCTGGCCACACGTGCATTCGCTTGCTTATATTTCCATTTTTACATGTGTTTAAGCTTGCTCTGAAAAAAAATCTTTTGCTCGAGTAATTTTTTTTTTTTTTGGAACCTAGGGAATTGTGGCCAACCTCGTTTCAGATCTTCAGGATGTGACTGGTTAACCTCTTACAAAATACACTCTTCCACTTTTAAATGAAGCTCAACCACATGTGACAAGCCACATGTCCTCCTCCCACGCTCCTCCTCCCACGCTCCTCCTCCGAGGGCAAATAGGGTCTGGAGACAGAATTTGTCTTGGCAAGTCATTTACAAAAATCAGCGTTGGTCTCTGAACCTAGTCCATTCCTGGAGAGCTCTTTGCCTTAGCCAGGAGAACTGGAAACACGCCTTACCTGCCCTGGGTTGCAATCCGTGTGTCTGATTCTAGACCATTCTCTCCTAGCCTCCAGTCTCCATCACATCTTTGTCCGTTCCCATGAAGCACCTCTCAGTCCCTTCCCCTTTTTTCCTCTCCAAACTCTAAGACTCCACTTGCAGTTAACAAAATCAATGTTGGCAGAGCTTGGTACACATACACATAGAGGCTGATAGATGTTTTGGATTTACCGCAAGAAGGGCAAGCTCTACACTCCTTTTGCTCCCCAACGATTCAGCCCTATCCCTCATACAGATGATTTGTGTGATCCATCTTCCTTTACGTCTCACTTGACATTCTGCCTTTTTCATGACAGGTTGCTGAATGCTATAAAGCCAGGACTTGTTAAAAAGATCAATAGATTGCCTACCCCCATTGCAGGATTGGTGAGTATCCATAATTGAGATTTATTTTCCAATGTTCCTTTGCTCTAACCTAAGGGTCACAGCAGGGCCATTCATCACAGTTCTCTCTGGCAATATGTATACTCCTGGAATGAGAGCGTACTGACTCCACTGAGCTAAGAGGTTCCTTGAACATGAAAAATTCCAGCCATGTCCAAATGGCACCTTAATCATTGTTTGTATTGTTCCCAAGAGTGATAAAGTCCTCCAGTCTTAAAGAGGTAAATTTGCTTTGGGGTAAGAGGCTGATAACTCAGTTGACCCCAGGAAAGAATGTGACTTTAATTACATTTCCCCTTCTCAGTGCTTCACCGCCTTCCCCTTCTGTGGAGGAGGGGAGAGACAGAGAGCTTTCAAGAGGAAACATCACCTTCATAATACGTTGCTTCTTTCAGTGTTAGAACTCTGTGTTGGTTTAAATATTCCAACACTGTCTAATTATAAACCAGCTCTTCTCAGGACTTATGGTGCACCAAAGTTATCAAATATTATCTGGGGGAACTCTGCAAGTAAGACCCCAGCCCTTCCAAGTCCACTTGTAGGATCTGTAGAACTCACGTGTTCACATCAGATCAGGCAGAATATTTTTTCATGTATTGATATATTTTATAATTCTTGGCAATTAATAGTAGCTACTTAATTGCTGCTACCTTTTTAATAAAAGGAGGGTGGATAGAGAACATAAAAGTGACCAAATTTTTATTCTCAAAGAAGCTACAAATACACACACACACACACACACACACACACACACACACACACACACACGGATGTGTGGCCTGGTAATGATTTGCTGACTGTTTCCTTGATTATGCCTTTACTGCCTGTGTTTTTACATGAAAACAATGAGAAAAATGTCAAGAATCTAGGCTGGCTCCTGCACAGGCCTTTGCTGATTGTTTTAAAGTTTCTTAGTTATATCATGATGACTGGTTAAAATCAGATGTGACAAGAAGCTATTGTGCTTGAAGCCTCTGGAGGTCCTGGCGGGAAGGCATGGTATCAGCAGGTTGGAAAAACTGGATTCTTTCATCAAGAATTGCTATTTCTGTGGATGCATTTTTCTTTCCTATATCAATTGATAGAGAGTTGGAGATTAGACATTAAAAATTCCATCTAATATTGTTAATCAAAAATCATGTAGCCAATTAAGCTTAATAAATAATGAAGGGTAGATAGATGCACTTAGGAAGAGTGGTTTTTAAATAATCCTATGAAGCAAATAATATATGGGTTTGATTAATGTACCACATATGTTAGTATGTACATACATCTATTATTTTAGAACGTTTTATTAAAGTCATCTCTTCCAGATGTTGAAGCTATGGTTTTTATGACTGTTCTGTTCTCTGTCTGTTTGGCCTTGAGCCTGGGGCAGCCTCTGACCTTGCTGACCTCAAAGCTTTGGGGTTTAGTGTCCCAGGAACAAGTTGAAGCCCAAAGTGAAGGAGGCCCCAGGCAAAGTTCATGAGCTGCACACAGTTCTGCAGATAGTGTGTGCACACCCAGTGGCTAAAGGAACAGGGAATTAGGGAATTAGATACTTTAATTGCAAACGTGACCCATGAGTCATTTTAGTAAAATTACAGGTTTGAGTACGTGCATTTATTTTGATATTTTCTCTTTCTTGGGGGGGGGTAATGGTATGTGTCGAGTGTGCTATATGGTACATGCTTATGAATATCTGTGTGTGCATGCCCACATAAAGAGGCAGGGATAGGACTTTGGGTGTCTCTTTCATTCCTCTTTGTGTGATTGCTTTGAAGCAGGGTGTCTACTAAAGCTGGAGTAGGCTGGTGTTTGCAGGCGTAGGCAGACCATGTTTGGCTTTTTATGTGAGTGCTACAGATTTGAACTCAGGTCTTCGAATCTTGCAGAGCAAACACTCTGATCCTTTGGCCCATCTTCCAGTCTCACCTTGCTATCATTCATCATAGATCAAATGCCGTTCTTTGCATGTCAGTCAATTTGATGGAAGCGAAGGGACTTTAGCTGCACTCGTGACTATGTGTTTGGTTTCTATTTCTCCTCCTCTCTCCCCACCCCCCCCCCCCCGTTCTGGATCTTTATAGCTGACATTTCCCTGCTTGTTTTTTATTCTTTCTTACTTACATCTTTTTTTTTACTAAATTATTATCTTATAACCATAACCATATTTAATATAATAACGTTACGTATTAAGTAAATTACCTTGTGGGAGTTTAGCATCTAGAAGATGCTTTCCTAACACACTCGCTACACCATTGGTTGATGATTTCCTAGTCTATAAATGTGGCCAAATCTTTCCCTCCAAATACCTTCAGATTAGCATTTCCAAATGCTCAAGTAAAACTGAAGTCCTGTCAGGAAAAAGAACTACAGCTTCTTCTTTACCCAGTACATTAATATACATAAAAAGAGCTCTCCTAGAGCTGGTACATAGCCTACCTTCTTTCTATGCTCACATGCTAGATTGACTTTCTGACCTCAGCTCTCTGTAGCTTTGACCAAACAAACATTCCTTCCCAAGTGCTCTCTTCATCACCGAACCTGGCTGGATGATTGTCTAGGACGGTTCCACCGAGATGTTCATCTGTCTGTTGGACAGCTCCACTCTTCTAGTCATCTGAGGGATCCCTGTCTGAAAGCACTCTGGTCCCTCAAGTGTAACAAATCCAAATCAGAGTTCAGTGACCAGTCCCTCCCATTTGGAACTGGGTGGCAGTTGCAGACACCATAGCTATGCTGGGAAGCAATTTGGTAACTTTGTCCAGTCTATCTATCTGCTTGTCTGCATTTCCTTGGCCACTGTCCTAGAGCAAGCTGTCCCTGTCTCTTGCCTGGATAATTACCATCAATTCCATGTTCCTCAAGCATTGTTCATTTCCAGACAGTATGCCATTTTTCAAAATTCCTTTGGGTATATGATGCTGTCCTTCTACTCTTTGACAAAATCCTGGTTTTTTTGTTTGTTTGTTTGTTTTGTTTTTGTTTGTTTTTCAATCAAGATTTAACATAAAACGACCTTATGAAGTCAGGTGGTGCAAACTTTTAATCCCAGCACTCAGGAGGCAGAGGCAGAGACAGAGGCAGAGGCAGGTGGGTAGAAATGAGTTCTTACTATTAAATAAATAAAGCCATTCCCACAGAGGATGTACTAAACTCAACCCAAGGTTTTGTGCACACCAAGCATTTAAAGCCAAGCACATCTACCATTTAGAGCTCCTCGATTCCTCAGAAAGGAATTTTGAAATCAAGTCCACAGTCTCAAAAACAGAACTACCTGTGTGAACACTGGAGTGTTGATAGTCTGTTGATGTCGTTCTTTATAGAATATGGATAACATCCCCTGACATAGGAAAAAATGGGTTAAATCATGAGAAAAACAAACATCTACTTTGCTTAAATAGATCCTCAAGAGTAAGATGTTGGAAATGGTTTGAAATGGAAGGTCTGTAAATGGTTTAGTATTCATAATAAGACAGTGTGGCTTTAACTATTATTTAGTTGTGATCAAAACATAATCATGGCATCAGTTGCCATAGTTTTCCATTAGAAATCACCACTCAGAAGAGATGCCGAGCAAGTCCAAATGCAGGCACAAAATACACTAAATTCACAGACGTTATGGTGGTATTGTAACTGTTTGGGGAGATCTGCAAGTTTTCTTATTGACACAAAGATGGAGATTCAAAGAAAATTCTGTTTTGTAGAAGGTTCCACATCGGCAATATCTTCTAGGTTGTTGCCCTTGGGTTAAGTATATTTTTCAAATAATATTTTCTTCCTCTTCATATTCATTATTTTGGGGACCCCCACCCCAGAAATGACCACCCAGACACAGTTTATAGTCAATTGAAAGTCTTTATTCTGGCTGACTCTGACTACATTCAGGTATTTGGGGCCCAAGTGTAGTATCTAGTGTTTAGAGTAAGGGGCTTTTAAAAGCAAAAACTACATCCTGGTGTTTTGCTCAGCAGTTGCAGGAGGAGTTTTGTGCAAGCAAGCAGTTTAACAGAAACTAAGACAAGCAGATGGCTGGAGAGGGAGATTTATACAAGCAGGCAGTTTAAGAGAAGCTAAGTTAGCTTGGCATCTTGGCCTCAGGGTCCTAGATAGAGCTGGGTAATTTTCCATGGAATTCTCCATCATGGAGGTTAAATTCTAGCCTGAAATGGCCTCAGGAAGAATACAAGATGGAGGAACCTCGGCATAATCGTGACACTATGGAAAATTCAGGGAATGCTTCAAATGTTCCTAAAGACTTTCAGATTGGTGTGTATGTTGCCAGGGAGTTGGCAGACCACCAGAGAGCACCTGAGAAGTATGGCCGTAGTGTTTTCTGTGGAGAGAGACAGAGAGACACAGAGAGACAAAGACAGGGACAGAGAAACACACAGGAAGACACACAGAGAGACAGAGAGACACACAGAGACAGAGAGAGACACAGAGACAGAGAAACTGAAAGGGCAAAGACAGGAACAGAGACTGTGTGTCTGTGTATTTATATGTGTGTGTGTAAATATATATATATGTATGAGTGTTTGCATATTTGTGTGTATTTGTGTGTATGTATGTACTAATGGCTTGGTGTTGAGAAATCAGTCCAGTAAGATGGCCCAGCTGTTCAACCTGAAGATAAATAGCAAAGTGTATTTTCACATACTAACTCAGAATTACAAACACATGCAGATTCACAGAGGCATGAATAGGTGTATTTTACCTCCTGAGCTGTGGTTTTAGAGAACTCACGGGCGAAGGTGTTAAAACAAAGTAGTTGAAAACCATTTCCTGGCAAGAACTCACACAGACCGCGGATCCAGGTCTGGGTTCCTTCTGTAACGATCCATGACATCTGAAGCTGCGTGGTGACTGCCTACAGATGCTTGCATTCTTCTGTAGGTGTTAGTGAGACAGTTTGCTGCTGCCAGAGAGAAAGACCTCAGATTCAGGGCTTGGCCTACCAACATTTTTTTTTAAAGTGTCCCCTCAGTCTGCCAGCTTGACAGTATTGTGCAATCAAAGTCATATCCTGAAGTTCAAGTTAGTAGTCATTAGAAAGGATGTTGAAGGCCATTTTACCCCCAAAGCCTTGCTCACTGTGGGAATTGACTGCTTAATCTTTGGTCACTGAGATTTATATGTTGACAGCTATTCTCATATGCGTACAAGAAGAGTAACTAGAAGTAGATGCTACTTGGGTGGTGGTGAGGATGCTGCCCCAGCTCCTGAGCCTTCTTACAACTATCTTAAAGTATTCGTTTGGCTCGGTGTCTGAGACCACAAGGATGCCATTGATCTGAGTGACAAAGCTCACGGGTGGAAAGACATTGTGGTGACACATGTCTTACAGATAAAGACATTGTGGTGACACATGTCTTACAGATAAAGACATAGTATGCAATGAAGGATTTATAAGATTATATGCCCCAGATTAGACAAACAGTGAACACTGAGATAGTTGCTGAATCTTAGCCCCTCTTCTGTTGTCTACCCAAGTATTCCCAACTGAAGATACAGCAGACAAGTTATCTTAATACTTTGAACAAGAGAAAAGGCAAAGACTAACATTTAGTCACCTTAAACATACCCCCCCCCCAATTTTGTTTTCGTAAAGGATCTGGTTTACTCTAGCCAAAGATACTATTTCAAATATGGTTAAAGCTAAGATTCCTGGAGCAGACGAACTATACGTTTCCAGAAACTCTGCAGACTTCTGGAAGTTTCCAGAAAGTGTCTGTAGAGTGGTTGGAGTCTTCTTATTTGGGAGAGGTCAGAGCAAGGTGGATGGTGGAAGGGCTGAAGGGATTTCTGGGCTGTAAGAAGATGAAACACATTGTTTTAGACAAAAGGTAGGTTTGTGAAGCTGTTGAAACAGTTATTCAAACTTCATCTTTTTAGGAAGAGGGCAAGATAGTAAATTTGAACCCCCAAGTGTAGGGGTGTCCACCAGTCAATGGGAAGATTCCCATAGAACCTACCTGGAGGTGAGCTCCCATTTACCCAGACCATTCTTCGAGTGCCTTGTGTTGGAGGTGGATTCCCTATCACTTCTCTCACAGTTTCTCTCCTCCAGCAGTTCATCTTGTAGGCTAGTTTGAGCAAGATCCTTGCTTCTGACTCTACTCCAATTCAAGTCACTATTTCAGGATACTAGGGAGGGAAAGCAGACAGTGAGAAAACCAGGAGTGTGGCTATCAGAGCGCTCACACTCATGTATTAAATGTTTATTCTGTGTCAGGGGCAGCACTGGACTGGCTGCTTAACCTGCACATTCACCCTGAGATGTCATCAGTGTAGGACCCTGGCTGGATCTCAGGAAACCACAATTCACTCAGTCTTACATGCTCTCACTCTCTAATCAGTAAGAGGCGGGGTTAAAATTAAAGTTGGGTTAGGCCAGCTTCAGGTACCATGTCACATGACTCCTCCAGGTTTCCTCACATAGACCAGACTATAATACTCTAAGCATTTGTTTGGAAGCCTTGACTTCCAAGGAGACCTCAGTGGTTTTAGAAAAGCATTACCACCTTTCTCTTTTCAGACGTGATCACTAAATGAATTCAAGGCAGGGAATTATGGGCCCTAAATGAAATGTTCCTGTCGGCTCTATTAAATCAAGCCCCATGTGGCCACATCTCAGGAATCATCATCAGTAAAGTATTTGCTGACAACCCATAATAATAAGAAAGTCTTAAAAATCTTTGCTGGCTAAAGGTTAAGAGCAATTGCTGATTTCTATAGAGAATCTTGCTTACCTTCCGGCATCCACACAGTGGCTTACAACTGCCTGCCTGTATCTCCAGCTCCAGGGAATCTGGCCTCTCTTCTGGTCTCCATGCACACCAGGCTCACACACTGTACACATACATATAGGCCGACAAATATTCATACACATAAAATGATTTTTCATATATCAGGAAGTTTTGCTAAAGACTTTATTTTTTTTTAAAAAAAAGGTAATATTTTCACTCAACAGTAGCAACAGAGCTTTCTAAAATTCAGTCTTTCTTTTCCTTTCTGTTTGCACACACATGTGCATTCACACGAAGGTATATGTGTATGCATGCATTTACACACACACACACACACACACACACACACACACACACACACAGAGTCTCATGCATGCATGTATTTTTTGCACATTAGTTTCCTCTAAGCCTTTCCCTACCAGCAACCAGAACTATGCAGACTCACATTCTAGCTCTTGTCTTTTTTCTTTCTTACCTTTTTTTGTGCTATGACTAATGGTTAGCCTTTCCTAGTGCCTGTCACACTAGCCAGACACAGCTGTCCTAACCTAGGATTCTGATTTGGAGCAACAAAGACGTAGGGACATGAAGACCTAGCGTCCCCACTCTAGATGGGGAAGGAGAGTTGATTTGGTATTGCATCCTGGTGTCTTGCGTCTGCGGCCCGACTCTTGCACGATGCAATCAGGCCACTCCGATGGCCAGGCTCTTTGTAGGGGAGACAAGTGAGACCCGGTTGGCTGACTGTTCTTTGCAAAGGCAGTATGTTTCACTGAGGGAAATGAATTGATCTTGTGGAGTAGCTCAGCCAAAACTGGATTTCATGACACATCTTCTTTTATCCTCCTCCCTGGCACGGCATGTGAAGCCTTGCTTGTGTTCCCACATGGTACACAGAAGGAATGCTCAATGTGCTGCTGGCAAGGTTGGTGCCAAGGCTAAGCTGCAGCCGGGATGGTTGTTAGCATTTTACTGGCTTTATACATAAAAGAGTACAGCTCGTAGAGAGAAAAAGCAACAAAAACGTGAGTTTGGTTTTGTGGTATTTTTTTTCTTCTTTTTTTGGTCCATTTAGCCTTGTGTTAACTTGAAGGATAGAACATTAATTGGGGAGTGGGGTAATTTATTTGATGTCTCCCAGGTCATTTCTGCCTGTGTGCTGCTTGTAACGTCTCCACCATTAGCTCGTAAAAGTGCAGACCATTCTGGGTTCTGTCTTTTCCTATAATTATATAAAGCTCTCAGATGCGTATGGAATGGAACCCAAGCATGTGATAACAGAGGCTTCTCAGGCTCTCCTTGGCCGATGTTTGAGTCTAAATTTTATCTCTCCCATCCAGGTTTCTTCAGGAACCAGATTACGTTTAAGTTATGACCCAACCCAAAAAATATGACTACATAATGAATGTGGTGTGTCAAATGATGACGGCTTTTTTTCCCCCCACAGTGAGTTAGATAGGTCAAAGGAGTAGTCTGATGACCAGGGAAGCAGAGGTAGCAGCTATCAGAATCGTCACGTCACCAGGGATAACAGCTGTTACATACACTCGAGGACTGACTTGGTTCACTTTTTTTTTTTTTTAATTTAACTTTACCATAGTCTGAAAGTGATGCTTGTTCAGTAGACTCTGTGCTTTGATCTTTTCCTGGGATGGGCATATGCAGTAGGGCATTCTAAATCTCGACCGTGGCAGGAGCCACAGCTTCCAATTAGCCATATGTACATAAGAGCAAATGCGCAGGCAACTTTTAGCTGCTGTTCGATAATATGCCTAGGTAAGACTGACACACTAGTCTCCTTGTCCAGTTTCTTTTGGCAGAAGACTTGATAAGAGGTTTTGTTCCTGGTACTTATCCTGCACATATGATCTCGATTTGGGTTTTCTTGGTTCGGAAAGTGAATTAATTATCCACTGCTGTGTAACAAATGGCTGACCCAACT
>LR749935.1:121653-181653 GCA_902729485.2 Mus minutoides
GAGGGGAGAGGGGAGAGGGGAGAGGAAGGAGTGACAGAAGGATGAGAGGGAGTACAAATGCTTAAGGTGAAAGTTATTGTCCTTTATACATTAATCTCTGAAGCAGCGTTCCATCACTTCTGCCATACATGTAATTAAAAGCATGACACTGAGTCAACCCCACACTCCAGGAAAGTATGTAAGGACTTGAATACCAGGAGCGATCCCTGGGAGCTGCGGGACTCTGTCACAGAGGCTGACATCATTGTGCACATACTCTCTCTCTCCACTCTTGTCTTGGCTCACCCCTTCTTGACTTCACTATGGTGTGACAGTGATGCCCTTTCAGTAGGATCTAATCTTTGACGATATTTTCCCGGGCTGGAGATGCACAGTATCCTGACAGCAGCAGGAGTCACAGCTTGCAGTCAGCCACACATAAGTAAGCATCATACTCACACACGACTGTGTGCCTCGTCCCCGGGTGTGCTGTTTGGTGAGGTAGATGTGTTCACTGGATTTTCAACTTATGATGTGTTTGTTAGGACTTTGTAAGCTGAGGAACATTTCTACCAACCTGTAAATATCCTTATTCTTCTGGAGGCGTGTATTGAGGTTTGATCTGTGGCTGTGTATGCTATGAGTGAATTCTCAAGTATACCAGCTCTTGTGCAAACCTTGCTCCTTAATTTAAAACTATTGGTTAAAAAGAAAAATGATGACAGCCAATTACTGGAGGGAATGGAGATAGGTGGATTTTCATTTACCTGGTTGGGGAGTCACAGGTAGAGAGTGGAGAAAAAGACCACAGGGAGAAAAGAGGAGAAGGAAGAAGGTACCATGGGGTAGGTGGATTGTGAGCACCTGGCCACGAGGGCCAGCCAGTTGGAGTAGGATCAGCTCAGGCATAACATGGCAAGTGATATCTTGGAAATATTGACAGAGAAATAGACAAATATTATAGAGGGTTGATATCTGCCCAGCTCAAATGCTTTTAGGCTTATTATAAATATAAAGGTTTTGTGTCTTTTATTTGGGATCTAAATGATCTAAGGTGGGGGTAGAAAAAAAAACCCAAATAATATTTACCTCAAGAGACATGACCATAGGGTCATAGGATTTTAAAGATTATAGTTTTCTGGCACATCCTCCTGTATGAGATCCAACTTAGTTCCTTGTTTTGTTTTTTGGTACTCTTTCCTTGGCATCGGGGAGAGGGGAGAGGTGGTGGTTCACATTGCACCAAGAAGGGATGGTTTGTTCTCCCTTGCTTTCCAAGAACAAATCTGCTTTTGGGATAAGTCATATCCTGTAAGTTTTAGAGGTCCTCCTCCCAGGAGGCAAAGAAACAGGTCTCACAGTGAGGAAGCTGCAGAATGAAGAGCTAATGAAAAGTCTACTATGCAAGGATGACCAAGGAAGGTGACTTGAGATTAAGATCTGCTTTGGAAAGGTGAGGTGTGACCAACGCTCCCATGAATACAAGATACATCGGAGTTGTAGAAAGGATCTTCTTGTTGGGAATGTGTAAGGTCAAACCAGAAGAGCTTAGCTGCTGTCTGAGAGTGGCCGGTGTTCCCATATGACTTATCTGGATCTAGGTGGTCTCTGCACAAAGTCAGTGTTTTGGAAAGTGAATCAGAAAGAGCACATTGAGTCCAGAAATCCCATTTAGGTGGAGCTGGTCTCCTTTCCATGCACTGAGACCTACTGAAAGTAAAGGACTTCTGTGTGCAGATAACTCTGCAGCTATGTGTGGCTCTCTAGCTTTCCATCACTGTGAATAAATACCAGAGACAAAAAACCTACAGGGAAAAAGATTTTATTGTGGTTCAGTTTCATAGACATCAGCCCAAGGTTGGATGGCTCCATTACTTGGGGCTTGATGGGGACAGATTTACAGAAGTAGGAGTGTGTGGCAGAAGAGACCCCTATCTTCATGGCAGCCAAGAAGCAAACAGACACTGTTAATGGCATGTCTATAGTAACCTGTCTCCTCCTACTCTGCCTCACCTCTTAATTACCTATTCAGTGATGACTTCATCAATGTATAAGGTAGTATATTCATGGTCTAATCAACTCCCAGGGTTCACCTCTTAATACTGCTTCGCTGGGGACCAAGCTTTGAACACATGAACTCTGGGGAGACATTTCAGATTTATGTACTTACAAGTGTAGGAAGCCAGCTATGGGAAGAAACCAAGCATCAGTTGATTAGGAGACAAGAAATCCCCAATGAGAGTTGATGCACACCTAAGCCTAGATGAAGGGCCAAGGGGAACAGACATGGGAAAACAGAATTTGTCTCCAAACACAATAAGCCATCATTTTATGAGACATACCATTCGTAAGGGTCTAGCTAATAAAAGCCACCTGCCGATTCAATTATGACACAACGGTAAGGCACCAGCAGTGGAAAGATGCAACTTTATTTCAGATGTTAAAAATATGTACACGTTGGACTTGGTAAAACACAATAAATAATGCTAGGAAGATGACATTTATGTTTGGGACCTGAGAAACTTGGAGGATGCTAATGTTCTTAATAGGAATCATGGGAACAGGGGAATGAGAAGTGGCCTCCAAGAACAAAGATCAATTCTGTTTTGGACACACCAACTTGGCTGTCTCCAAGAGACAGTCATGTGCAGATGTCTGGCAGGGTAAAGGACATGTTAGATTGGATCTTGGAGGAGGAAACATGAGAAAAGTTGAACTCTGTTAACGAATGAAAAATTCTGACATTAAATCTTTATGTTTAAGTATGCGCAAAAACCAAATTAATTTCCTTTCCTATAACCACAAACTTTAAATCCATCCCCCCCTGATTGTAGTTTTTATCTTTGCATGTGCTTGACTAGTCCTGAAGGCGCACAAGAAAAAGGAAAGAGAGACACACAGAAAAGGGACTTGAAGCCACAGGAGAAGCCATGAAGTATGGGACTTAGCTTTGAAAGCATGTCAGATGGAGAACTTGAAAGTCCTTCACCTAACTGATCGACAGTTTTTTAGGTAGTACCCACCCGGCTGATGCTCTAAGGGCTGCTATCCCATGACTTTTACTGTTAGTGGAAGGCAAGTGTGTTGGTTTGTTCTACTGTGACGACAAGTGCCGCACGACGGGTAGCTTGAGCAAGAAAAATGTATTTTCCCCACAATTCTGAAGGAAGATGAGTGTCCAAGATCCAAGCTGGGATGGGGCCTGGCTCCTTCTGAGTGGCCATCCTTTTGTACTTTTTTTATACGCTTGTCTGTGTCAGCTTTAGGAGGACACCATCACAGCTTGGCATAGGGTCCACGCAGAGGATCTCCTATGACGTAATGACCTCTTTAAAGTCAAATGCTGTCACATTCTGAGTTACAAGGAGGACATGATGGAGGATACAATCTAACCCACAACAATGGGGAAGGCAGCCAAGCACCTAGATTCTTACTCACGCGTGTTAAGTGACTAGAGTCATTAGCTGACGTCTGATAGCTTCTCTCTGTGCACTATAGATTATCTTCCTAACATGTTTCCATGATCGTTTTTGTGTCCCCCCAAAAGACAGGAGTTATATATAAAAGTTCTGTAAGGTGAGTTTTGTTTTGTTTTGTTTTGTTGTTTTGTTTTGTTTTTATCTTCTCTTAGGTTTTTTTTTCTTCTTCTTCCTGTTTCTGGGGTGGGGGTGGACCCAAATCTTTCTTTGAAGAAAGAGCTCAGTTGTTTTCCCTTATCGTTCCCTGGGCAGAGTTCATCAGCCTGTGACATGACATCACTTCCTTGCTCTTCCCCTTTGGGAATAAAAGCTTCACTGAGAATCTGTGGGGGGAAACATCCAAGAACGGGGACGCGTGTTCACGTGTTTCGGTCTTTGTTTTACTTGGTTTTCATAGTCATGGCTTACATAAAGAAATTGCGGTGGAACTAATTCTCATAAAGGACTTTCCACTCAAGTTCATGGGGTTTCTACAGTTTGACAAGAGCAAAAACACGTCCCTACCCACTTGAAGGCCCGAGCAGTAGACCATGCTTGGCTGGGATGGTATTGCTCTTCCAGTGCGTCTTCCTCTGAGACTGTTTTCATAGGAAGTTTGTCTTGGCCAGCGTTTCAAAAGAATTGTTAGACACCTATCTGATCATTAAGTGGCTTCCTGTTAGAAGCTTGGTTCCACGTTGATCTAAAAATGGAACATTAATTTCTCTCATTTTCACCCTCTCAACAGTGTATAATATACAATTACCGAGTAAAGGCCTTGATATTTAACTTGCTCTTCCAGAGTTCAGTTTCGCCTACCTTAAAGCAGTGATTCTCAGCCTTCCTAATGCCGTGACTCTGATACGCTTCCTCCTGCTGTGGTGACCCCTAAACTATAAAATTATTTTTGTGGCTTCCTCATAACTATAATTTTGCTACTGTTACGGATTATAATGTAAATATCTGATATGCAGTGACCCCTGTAAAAGGATTGTTTGACCTCTAAAGGGTTTAACCCACAGGTTGAGAACCACTTGCCTTAATGCTTCTGTTTGACTTAAATACAAAGTTTGTAAAACTGTGATGACTAACAGGCACGGTGGCACAACCCCGTCGTAGTCCTAGTTACCCAAGGAGAGGAGGCAGGAGGATCACTTGAGGCCAGGAGTTCAAGACCAGCCCGGAAAGCATAGTCAGACAGCCTTCCCCACCCCTCATATAAAGTTAGAGAGAGAGAGAGAAAGAGAGAGAGAGAGAGAGAGAGAGAGAGAGAGAGAGAGAGAACAAAAGCAGGGTGAGGGGTACAATGTTATAAAAATAGGACTTAACCTTAATGGTCCTCCTCACATAGCTAAGCATGAGGGAAAAAAATAGCAAAGTCAAGTAGAAAAACATTCTACAAGATTCCTGACAGTGTTCTTCATGACTGCCAAGGTCATTAAATAAAAAAAAATTTAAAAAAAAGCAAGTTTCAGAAACAAGGTAAGTCCCAACCTGCTGACAATGTAATGTGCTATTCTAGATGGTATCAAAGAGTTGAAACCCAGATTCTAAGTTTCCAGCACTAGGTCAGCATCTCTTCACCAGTTGTTACGGTGATCCTAGGCATTGAGATGTGGGGTCTTAGCTGTCCTGAACCTCTTTTTCTTTTTGTAAGTCTTCTATATATTTAAAAAAAAAACAACTCTCTCCAAAATATTTTATTTAAAAAGTAGGGTAAATGACAATAAACCTGATAATGGTAAAGGAAGGCGCAATGAAAGGAAAGAGTGGAAACACAGGAGTTATTAATAAGTGCTAAATGCCAGCCTATCAGAGGATATATTGGTGTCAATAAATGGCAGGATACCAGAGTCTGCCGGCCTATCAATCTAATAAACTTTTTGTAAGTGATAGATTTGGTCGTAAACACTGTGTTTTATGGCACCTGAAAATTCCAAACGGTAAATCCTCACACAGAACTTCAGTTCACATATTTCAGGACCCTGTTTTTAGAATCTGTACAAAGAAATATTTCATGGTCTTTATGGAGTTTTAATAAAAAAAAAACAACAGGTGGAAAATGGATTCCGCAGTAGCGAGAGTGACTATAACCATAAATACTGGTATCTCAGAATTATACCAGCAGAGACTGTAAACACATTAGTCACCCGACAGGGCTGGATTCCATTCTCAGATGTCATCTCAATTTCAGGCCCAGAGATTAAATGCCACCATTTAAATTCAAACCACTGAATGCATGCATATGATGATCTTTTATGTTCACGGGGATTCACGGAGAGCTTGTGGTAGTTTCCTCGTCTATAAAATAAAAGCTAATAAATCTCTTCTCGGCATTGTGGGACCAAGCAAGCTGACACACATTAAATGCCTAAGATGATGGTGGATGGTATGCTTTCAGTAAATCATAGCAGTGCTCATTATTTCTTAAGCTTGTGTTTATTTTCATGGTTGCAGGATTAGGAGCCTGCTACCTGTTTTAACAACACTATCATTTTATAAATGGGGAAACTGAGGCTCAGAAGGTGATAACTGGCCCCGGGACACTGCAGCTGGTTTGTCTCAGAGTTGAAACTTGAAGCCTAATGCCTAGTCACACTTATTTTAGTCCAGTTTCAGAATGGCTGACAATATTGTAAGCCTACTGTGTGCTACAGGCTGTCACCATGTTCTCTTTTTAGGATCGTATTTGGGTCTCTGGAGCTCTGGGGGGTGTTGCCTCCTCTTCCTTGGAGGGATCGGGATTCCCACCTCCCTTCCCAATAGGTGTGGCAATCGGCTCTCTCACACTTCATTCCCCTCCACATCAGCATTCCAGCTATTGCAGCCTGCCTGCTCTGCTCCAAGCAGAGGCTCCCGTGGTCGTGAGGATCTTGCTGGGCAAGAGAATGTAGGAACATCTGGGGCTGCTGTGAGGGGCTCGCAGGAGGTGAGCCGCACCTCCCACCTCCCAGTGTGGGTTTGCCGGAGCTCAGTCCAGAGTGTGAGGACATGCTAGGGTGAGTAAATCCGTTATTGGAAAGTATCTATGATTGATGTCCAGGGGAGAAGGAAGGAGGCGATGTGGACCCCAACACTGCGCCATTTGGTGCCATGAGGGATGTGTCTATATACATAAGAGGTACCTCTCACCTGAGACCTCTCTCTCACTCTCTTTCTCTCTCTCTCACACACACACACTCTCGCTCTTGCTCTCGATCTCACTCTCTCACTCTTTTCTTGTCTCAGCTGCCTCAATATGCATTGTTAAAAAAAAAAAAAAAAAAAAAAAAAAACCTCCTTTTCTGGCAACAAAAAGAATCGAGCAGAAAACTTGCCAGGGAGGAAAAGGCAGTGGTCCTGGATTCAAGGTCTGCCTCCCCGACTGGTCCTTGGCCGTCTGTCACAATCTATATTTATAGCAGGCATAGAAAGGACTGGAGGGTAACCCTGAGAGGTTTTCTAATAAAACCCCCGTCAAAGCTGTCTGAACGCTGAACACTTCATGGCACTGGCTATCGAGGGAAAGAAATTTCTCTTCATCAAATTTATGGGGCTGGATTGAAAAACCAAACTGAAACAGCTTCACGAATCCCCGTGGCAAAATGATTCATCTTCGAGGAGTTGGAAAAAATCTATTTTTATCACCTTTATCCTGCCAACTCCTCATTTTTATTCTCTCCCTGAACTACTGTTGTTTCCTTCAAGGTGCCAAGTTAAACCAAATCTCTCCAGAGGCTATCACCATCCTCAATGGATCCTTCCAGCCTGGCTGATTCAGCAGAGGGGGAAGAAGGGGGTCGTTGGTTCTGCACCGCATGGGTGGGGCTACCTGAAGTTGCTGTCTGGAACCTAAAGAGTCTGCCTATGGGTGTGAGCCGCTCTCAGCAACCTGCTTTCTCTGAGTGTTAGGGATGGCCATTACTCTTCCAGCTTACCCAGGTAAAGAAGGGATAAGGATATCTATCCATACTGCTCTTTCAGTCCTCCCTTTTAGTCGGGGAAGGAAGACATGCAAAGACATGCACTAGGACAGAAACAGACCCCGTGACTTCATGCTATACACTTTCCTGTGTTCCTTTGTGTCCCCAGTCATCCATCTCTCTAGCCCCTTGCATGTCCCCAAATGGCTCTTTGAGAGTCCTAGGAAATGCTAAAGGGAAGTTTCCTGGAAAAGAACATTAAAAAGAACCTGCTTTCCAGGTTGCCTTGAGTAGCATAATCACCAGCTTCTCCTTTTGATGATAAGTCACACACAGTGACTAGAGAAAGAGCGGGGACAGAGCCATGTAGGTCCAGTGCCAGCCCGAGCATTTTCAGCACCTGGTACATAGATATTCAGTAGATATTTGCTGAACAAATGGAATGCAATTCCTCATAACCCCCAGCCTTTCTTTAAAATCTATATTTCAGAAGGTGACGGTGTGTTTCGTCGGTAGCTGACATTCTTCTAAACAGTTAGCGAGCCTGATCTGAGATCCTGAATTTTCAGAATACACATCTTAGCTGCAGATCCTGGCAGATTCCTTAATCATTTGAGACCCATGGTTACTTGCCTGTAAAACGGGCTCAATAGCTGTCTTCTTGACTTTCGTAAAGAAGCAGGAGAAGAATGAAGAGTAAACAGAGTAGAAGGAAGAATAAGAGAGAGAGTAGGAAGAGGAAGTAGAGGAGGAGGAGGTAGAGGGGGGAGTAGGAAGAGGAAGAAGAAGAGGAGGAAGAGGAGGAAGAGGAGGAAGAGGAGGAAGAGGAGGAAGAGGAGGAAGAGGAGGAAGAGGAGGAAGAGGAGGAGGAAGATTGTTTATTTAGATGGATTTGGAATCCTTTGAGAGTTTAGCTCTAAATCTAAAGTAAATCTAAATGTACAGTCCAAAGTTCTGTTAATAAACTTTCTCCAGGAGAAAGGACAATTTGAGAATGAACAAGTAAAGGAGATTGGGTGTGTGTGTGTATGTGTGTGTGTGTGTGTGTGTGTGTGTGTGTGTGTGTGTGTGTATGCACAGACGTATGTGCATTCCTCCTAAGCTTTTTACATTGTATGTGTATTCCTCGATCTTTGCCGAATACTGACTACACTGTTGCTGCGTCTAGGTACTAAACCAAATGTCAGGAGGTCGGTGCTGGAACCAGCCACCTCAGGTTTCACCCCGATGTATGCTGCTGTCTAAACCCTGCAGGGTGTAGCAGACAGTAGGATGCCAACAACTAATCAGACCAGGGAACTATCTCACACTACCTCCATGACCCTTTTCCCGAGGCTTTAGAAAGAAATATCCAGCAGACTGAGAAGGAATGTGTTTCTGTGTGTTCCTAGGCAGCTGGAAGGGTGGGTTCTGTGTATGGAGTGGCATAGTGAACTTTTCTGGAAAACAGTGTAAAGGAGAGATAAGGATGACCCCTAGGTAACTAGTTCCAAGACTCCCAAGGCCCAGCTTTGAGCAGGCAGGTTGATGGAGACCAGCTTCCATGCTTTCTGCTACTACCTTGGCAACTGAACTCGTATCTGGTTCCTTCCGGAACCCTCACATCTCTTGGGTATGTGAGATGTACTAATTTCTATCTGGCTTCTCCAGTCTGTAGAACTCTACTTGAATACAGTGTGTCCCTTTTGACCTTGAATGCCTTCCCCAATGACCTGTACTTGCCCCTGACCCCAGTCCCTCTTCTCTGTGAAGGTTTTATTCCTAGACACCGTAGGGCTCGGACCGAGCAAGGCAACCCTGTGAGTTTCAGAGCACAGTAGATAATTTCATTCTGCTCTCTTTCTGGTGGTTGGATGGGTTCCTGGACTCTGTTTTCTGTAAGCAGTCATTTCTTCCACAGCAACCATCTGCAAGGAGCTGGAGGTTATGAAATGACTGGGGCATGTTTTACATGGCTACACTCAGTCTCCTCTCTTTGCTTCTCATGTAAGTTTTGGCAGGGGTTTCTATAGTCGTTTCTGAAGGAGGTGTTGGAAGACAATGTTGGTAAACAGCCCCCTGGCTGATGTTGGCTGTGTCCCCGCAAAGACCATGAAGAGTACAACTTGAAAAGTTGCTGTGGTTTCCCTGCCTCTCCAAGGGCTGAACCCAAGACTGACCTCTGAGACCCTGACCTCAGTCATCCTTGTGGGATGAGCAGTGGTCTGGAATTGTTCTGCCTTAACTGGCGGCTTCCTGACTCCTCTGGGCCAGAGCACAGCTCTGGTTGAATCAATTTACCGTCCGTATATGTCTTGGGACTTTCACTCCAGTCCCGATTCTGCTAGAACCATTCCTGACAGAATCATATTTCATCTTCCTTGTTCAGCTTGAATTCTGTACTCCCCGAAAAACTGAAGTTTCCAAGATATTGATTTTTATCCACACTGCTGCTTCTAGATTTTTCACTTAGAAGTATAGAAAAATTTAGGATGTCCTTTCTTTCTTTCTTTCTTTCTTTCTTTCTTTCTTTCTTTCTTTCTTTCTTTCTTTCTTTCTTTCCTTCCTTCCTTCCTTCCTTCCTTCCTTCCTTCCTTCTCTCTCCTTCCCTTCCTTCCTTCCTTCCTTCCTTCCTTCCTTCCTTCCTTCCTTCCTTCCTTCCTTCCTTCCTTCTTCCCTCCTTTACTTTCTCTCTCTCTCTCTCTCCCCTCCTTACTATTTCTCAACTTTCTTTCTTACCACTCTACTCCAATCACTTTTCCCCTGGGTATTTTTTCCTCCAAAAAGTCTTTACTAGCTAAGTAGGTAGTTAGGTGAATAGGTGAATAGATATAAATCTGTAAACTTGTTTAGGACTTTGCCTTGATGGAATATTTTGAACACAGAAGCCTCCTAACATCAGCTCAATCTACATACTGATTCCCAGGTCAGCAATGAGGGCCTTGAAGATGCCCTGACCCCTACCTTAGTTTAGGATATGACTACAGGGTCCCCACCACCATGGTGGGTCTCCAGAGAAAGGGTGAGTTATGTTTGGATGTGCTAAGGTCTTCTCTGTATTCCTGTAGAGATGGTGTTTTGTATCTGAACTAGAAAGTTGGGGTTTTCGTGAACTTGAGAAGCTCAATACACATGACAACTGAAGTTCAGTTCTACGTTACTCGCCCTGAAGCCCTGAGTTGAATGAAGACTTTGCTTTTTCCCTGAACACTGGGATAAAGGCTAGTGTGCGGGACAGCACACTGACGTGTGCCTGCACAGCTGTTGCATCTTCTTTATGAACGTGATTGAATGAACAACATGTTATCCTCTCACTCAGACCTTAGATCCTCTGTTAGGCCCCTCAGCCTCAGAGCAGTGCTGCCATTTGGGATATTAGGGTCTTGGCTTTCAGTCTGTGGTGATGATGATGGTGGTGGTGGTGGTGATGATGATACAAAGATTATCTGTCCCTTTCTAAGACGTGTGTAGCGTGCATTTATTTTGTAATTAATTTTTTATCATTTTGACATTCCACAAGCTCTGGTTAAGTTTTCTCCCCCTCCTTTCTTTTGCGTGCATTCGTGACAGATTTGCCGGGCACATCGACGAACTCACCATCGTGGAAAACATCTTTCTGCAGATAGTCACGTTTATATTTCTGCCCGGAATTCAACCTCTTCTCCTGTGGGGACACTTTTGTGTTGCCAGTAACCCAGTGAATTAGTGTGGCCCGACTGCCCACCCATGTCCCCCAAGCCTGGTCAGCCACAGACCAGTCATTATCCTGGTGGCTTTATGTGATGTACTTAGGGTTGTGATTGGCCAACTGAATGATCAACTGCTCGGAAATAAATCTATGGCCTGTTGGAGAACAGGAGCAGCTGGCGACAGAGCTTAAGAACATAGCAACTCCTTGATAGACTGTGAACATTCTTGAGCCCTTTGAATAACAGCAGTCTTTCTCTGTGTGTATGTCTATGTGCCCAGGAAATGTGAAAAAAAAACAAACAAAAACAAAACAACAACTCAATAGCATGATATTTTAAGCTGTGTGTGTTTTCTTAACCCTGTAGTTTTTCTTGGCACAACTTGAAACAGACTTAGCTGTCATCTACTTTGCTCCTGTTGAGGAGAGGAATTGGGCCCTGGAGATTGCTATGGCAAGAAGAAGCCATTAAAGAAGGAGGGAGGCCAGGAGGAACCTCTGCTGCCCTGCAAGGCTCTAGCTTTCTGTTACCAAGGTCACCCTGCTCTCCAAAGCTCTGCTGCCATCATACGCATCTCTGCCTGTCCGTCTCTTTCCTTTATTGGAGCTGTGATGTCTGAGCCCACCCTAGTCACCAAACCCTTCCCAGTTGTCCTCCTTCACCTCTGAATGCGAGGTCAGCCTCGCTGACACCAGCAAGGTTCGGCTTCCCAAGGGAAGGGCCTCATTTATCTGTGCTAGAGCAGCGGACAGAGGACTTTGTACTGTCCTAGGCATAGCCTCCAGGGACTCTTCAGCTTGCCAAAGTTACCTCCTGGGTCTCTGATGTAAACTCTGGTTGCCAGGTAATGAGGATGCAGTCATTTTCATTCTTCTCCTCCCTCTCCCACCTGTCCTGTTTCCATTCTGAAAACAACCCTCTGGCCTGACACATGCCCCACAGGGACTCTGGTCCCACAGGACAGCCCCAGAGCTACCTCCTTTGTGATGACTTCAGAGCTTCCTTCCACGACAAAAGAGCGAAACACATTAATCACGATCAAGTTCAGTGCAGTGGGGAAAACTTGAGCTAAGAAAAACTTGGAGATATTTTTAGCGAAGTGGAATATTCTGATGAGTATCTCTCACCTGAAATATTCCCCAAACCTTCTATTTCTAGTTGTTTAAAGCGGCTTCACAAGGGGTATTGTATTTGAGTTGGAAAAGAAACATTTTTATTTCCTGTCCTTGACATTGAGTGGCATTGATAAAAACATCAAGGCCTCTTGAGTTCTGTTGTCCCCCCCCTAGGGGGTTTCGGGGAGGGAGCATGGATTATATAAGAGAAAGTGATGTTGTATTTTGTTTTCTTTTTCCTGTTTGTCAGCATGAGGAGAGAGTAGCTGAGAGAGTTCTCATCAGGGGTAGGAAACAAAGAGAACTCTGAAAGAGGTTCATAGTAAGCGTGATGGCAGCTACCACTGTGTTGTCTAAACTCCCAGTCTTCGCTTTGGCCAGTGACACTCGCTCATGTACATTCTTAAGGCACAACTGCTCTATCTTGACTTGTAGGCATCCATTTCTCCACCATTCTATTTAATGGCCACTCACTAAGGCAGCGAGTGGTCGTCTCTCATGCCTGGGGTCAGGAAAGAATTCACTAGAGCGAGGCACAGTTTTGACTTTCCAAAGTTAGGTCAACAGAGAGCTCATGCTTTTAAATGATTGGGGGGGGGGAACCAAATATGTTCAGAAATGTTATTCATTGCACTTTATGCTTATTTGACGTTTTCAATGTGTGGGATCATAATTCAGATTTTTAAGTTGGCTCAGTTTGGAAACACGAAATATGAACAAAATAATTGTTCCTGCCTGGCTTCCCGGCTTATCCGTCAAAATGGTCCAGACGTGGCCACAGACTTCCAGCAGACATTCACTGAACTATTCACGAATAAAAGACTGCCTTCCATGTAGAAAAACACCCTCACACATCTGTTGTACCAAGTGTTGTGCACCTGGGCGTGTGTGTAGAGGGCACAGGTTGGCAATGAGTGTATTTCTCAATCATTCTCTACCTTAGATTTTTTGAGACAGGATCTCTCACTGCGCCTAGAGCTCAATAAATCATCTAGGCTTGCTAGCTTGAAAGTCTTAGGGAACCTCCTGTCTCTGCTTCTCCAGCGCTGGGATTATAGACATATGCTTCAGTACACACACACACACACACACACACACACACACGTATGTTCTGGAGGATGGAACACTGGTCCTTATGCTTGTGTATCATGTGGTAAATGAGCTGAGCTATCTCTCAGACTCATTTTCTAACGGGGACAATCCCCATGAGCCTGCTTATATTGTGTTATACCTGTCTGACTGTGAAAGGGAATTGATGTATTTTTCTTTGCTTATCTCTACCTTCTTCTTCTCTTTAACCCCTTCATTCATTCCCTGCCCCTGAGTCTTTCAGGCACATAGCCCTCCCTGGCTTTACTGTCCCACTTAACATGTTGTTCCAGGCAATATGCATATTGCTTCTGCTGTGATAAATTACAGCCCTATCTCGGAGTAAGCTGTACACAACACAGCAAATGTGACCCTTCACAGCTCTGGGCTTCCTCTAGCTTAACTTCACCGTTTGGTTCCCCAGAGGTTGTCAAGGCAACTCCCTCCCTTCTCCCACCCAGTAGCTTGGGTCTTTACTACTAAAGAGCCAAAGGCTTGCAAATGGGGACTTTCTTTTCCCTTGCTGTTTTGTGACACACACACACACACACACACACACACACACACACACACACAATTTGTTTAACTGAAAAATTATAACTACTTGTGGGGTACAGTAAGATGTTATGGTCTAGGGTGATTTGCCAGATCCTGTCCATCACCTCACACACGTCCCATTTTGAAGTGGGAGCATTTGAAACTGACTCTGGGAACGTGAAGCAAGCGTCGCGGTTCCTCACAGCTATCACCACGCCCATGCCCACGCCCGTGCAGGAGCTCACCTGCTCCCTCGTTCTAAATGAGACCCCCTGCCCCCTGACCAGCGCTGTTCCGGTCACGTCCTGTCCTCCTCACCAGCCTGTGGTCACTGCCAGGCTGCTCTGTCCTCTGTGAGTTGGACTCTTTCAGATTCCACGTGTGAGATTGTGCAACAGTTGCTTACGAGCGTCAACGGTGTAGATCATGGAGCCTTGTCGTTCCGCCGAGCCTACTTTCTGCGAGCCGATCTTGGGCCAACTTGTTCAACTTTATCGAGTAAAGTAAGGAGTAACCTTAGCATGAATCCCCCAGGGGGTGTGGCCAGGCTTAACCGAGCTGTATGAGCAGAGTAATTCAATTTCTTTCTGCCCAGGGTGTGGTATGTTATCCCAAGCATTTGGTGATGGTCACTGCTGTGGTTGGGAGTGTGTGTGTGGGGGGGTTAATGTCACTCATATCCTTCCCTGGACGTCCTCATCTGTGGGGTGGCACATTAATAGTATCTAACCAATTGATTTGTGAGGAACAAAGGCTCACGGGTCGACTCAGCGTGCTGTCTAGCCCTAATGAACTCTCAGTGAGTGGTGACTTGGAAGACCATCACATTTCCCCTGTGTATGGCTTCTCTCTGTTCAAGGTTCATCACCTCTGTGATGAACCCCTTGCTCTCTTGGTTTCTATTCTGCATTTGAAGTGTGTTCTGAGCTTAACACTTGGAATCATCTTTCCCTTTAAAATATTTTAGCAATGATCATAATACTCATTTGTTTTTTTAAATCTTGTTCATGAGAATCCTGTTTGAGAACTTCCATGTTTTTACCCCCCCAAAAAAACCATCTAAGGACCCTGGTAAATTTTCTCCATGTTAAAAAACAATTTTCATTTGATTAATGACACTATGCCCTGGCCCTATCCCAAAGTATAATTGATCAAGCTTTAATCCTCCCAAAGTCATTTTGATTTTCTATAGTTATATTTTAAATTTATAGACTTTTGGCCAGTTTCATAACACAACAACAATAACAACAAATAACTACCGATGCCCTGCAGACACACACTCTACAGATCAAGAGCAATGCTGGGCTGCACTCTCACCACGGGCAGCAGCGGCCTCTACCTAGCCCAGGGCTTACATCTCCACTCAGCTTTCTTCCATATTGGAGCATAGTTCTGGGGAGCTGGTTTCCATAATAAAGGCAGAAGGACCAAGAATGCAGTGTGGCTGCCAGACAAAAACATAGGAGAGCAGCCCGAAGTCCTGTGGTGCAGGCCAGGTTTTGTCTCCAAAGCAGAAGAGCATGAATTTTCCTAGTTGTGAAAGGAAAGAATACGGAGTGATTTCAGCACACCTGAGGCCTGTGAGACTTGGGGCTGGAGTGTTTCTCACTGGGCTCCCTGGGATTCTTACTTGTAGTGATGGCAAATTTCAGCTGAATGCTCCCTACCTGTCAGACAGTGTTAATGACAGTTCACATCCTTCTGTTGTGTTTACAGATCTGTATTCTGGGTTGAGGGGACAGTAAAGTGGGTAAGCATCTGCTGTGCAAGCCTGAGGAGCTGAGTTCGAATCCCCAACACCCATATTGAAAAAAGCTAGACAAGGCTGTGTGCTTTGATAGGCAGATCCTTGGAACTCACTGGCTGGCTTGTCTAGCCAAAATAGGAAGCTTTTGATTCAGTGAGAGACCCTTGTCTCAAGGCAATAAGTCAAAAGGCAATAGAGGAAGACACCCCTAATGTCCTCCTCTAGTCTCTACAGGCCTGTCCATGGTGGTGTGGGTAGGGGTGGGGCACACCCATGTACATACCATATACACACATGTACACAACACAGATACACACACACACCTAAAACAGTATTTAAAAGATCTGTTTCCTGTTTACAAAAAGGTAAGAGTTAAAATGTTATCTGAAATCTGGTTGGTTCGTTATATTAATTATATTAACTATATTATATTATACTATGCATGCTATATTATATTATATTATATTATATGGTCTAATAATACCAGCTGGCTAAATGTATAAGAAAAATCACCCGATACTGTTAGCTTATTCTACTCTTCTAGGTATTTGAAAATCTGAGTGTCCCAGCTTCAGAATGCAGACTAAATGGCTTGGGCTTGTCTCCCCTCACCATCTCTGGTATACAGAGTTGGACTCAAGAGACATTTGGCCTGAAATTCTAAGTAATAGTTGTCAGGAAGTGGGCAGAAATTCTTCCCTTGCCTCTTGTTTGTGTAAATAATGAGTGCCATGGCAACAAGATGCTGACAGCCAGATAGAGAGCAGAAACATATGGAGAGGCATGGGAGACTCGAGAAAGGACATTTGAGAGAAGGCCTTTATTTGGCTCATCTTGGTATGACCATGTTGCTGACATGGTTGTCAAGTGCGTTTTATGAACTTAGTTACTAAGACGAGTGAGTTAATTAATTGATATCTCAGTCCTGTTCTACCAACCGCTTATAAAATATATTAATATAGTTGAAAAATAAAAGCTTTGACCATGGAAAATATCAATATGATCAAAAGATAAATATATAGTTTCTATGATTGGGATAGGAACTTGACTTTAGTTTCCTAGTGCTGTAGCAACAAGGAAAGTATGATTAATTATGTAAGGTTCAATGCCCATGAGAGTCACACCAATTTTTCATGAAAAAAGAAAGCTATATATACATTATATATAATATATATTATAGATACATATAGAAGATGAACTCTGATTCCAATGTGTCGCCTACGTCTCTGCCTCCGGGATGGAGACCAATGTCATTCAAGATGGGAAGTTTTGGAAGTCATTGTCAGGACAGCTGGTCAATTCGATAGGAGACCAGATGGCTCCTGAGCAGTGATGTGTGCCTTTTGATCCTCTAGCTCTATCTATAGGCTCCACCAGTCTCACTTATGTCTTATAATCATGGACATTTATTACAGCCTTGGCTTATATTGCCAAACTAATTAGAGACCATTCAAAAATGGCACTCAGTACTCAACGTTTCCATAGAAAGTGGCTAAAAGGAAAATCAGGCCTGTGAGATACACTTTTCTTTATATAGCCTTATCAAATGAATGTTAAATTTACCAACTCATTATGGACAAATGCTGAGAATCTTCCAGGTCCTGGGCTATTTTTCCGGCCCTTGGCTGTAGAAATACAGAGATAGGAGTTCAAACAGGAGTGTTTACATAGAGCAGAGCAGGGGCCTGTGACTCCCTTTTTCACAGCCCGGGTTAGGAATGGTTCTTATGTCTTTAAAGGGCTGAAGAAATGGGAAGAGAAGAATGCTGTGGGGCATGTGGAAATGAAGTGAAATTCTAATTTTTTTTTTTTAATCTGTAAACACTGGACTTGGCCATGGCTCCTACATTTGTGCAACATCTTGGTTACATTCCTTCCCTAATGGTGGAGCTTGAGCACTTAGGACAGAAACCATGAGGCCCTCAAGGCTGAAACAATGTGTCATTTGGCCTCTGAACAAAATTTGCCAAGTCCCATAGTAATGGAAAGTGGGTTCCCCGTGTGTTAGTGGGCAAGGGGAACCTCTGTAATTCACTCCAGTTCATGTGGTTCATCCTTTATGTCCCTACATCTTGATCTCTAAAACTTGGCACCAGCTAAGCCTGCATCAGGCTCTACATGCGAGGAAGAAAGGATACCCTAGAAACTTAGAACCATAGGTCCGGCACCCAGGACTCTATAATCAGTACTGTTGTGTTCATGGAGCCCAAGCTCTTGTTCTAGAATCTGAGTTTTCTTTGCCCCTTGTTGCTTTGCTCTCCGAGGCTCCCCCTCGCTAGCCTGTCTAATAGTAGAAGCATAAGCGTTTGCAAGTTTTGTATCCCCAAATGCTCAAATCCCGACCCCTCCTTGTCTGTCCTGGGCACCGATCCCATTCTCTGTTACCGACATGTTTTCTCAGGAGCCTGGATAAAATGGCTTTTAAAAGTGTTCGCTTAGTATGCTCGCTCTCTGTAAGGCTTTGCATCAGATGTCACTATTTAATCGTAATCACCGGGAAGCTTGATGCAAGCTGAGGTGGGACCAGCTTGAAGAGTTAAGAGAGGAGACTTCAGGGCTCACAGGAGTGGTGTGAAATTATCCACTTAGGACATTACATTAGTGCTCAGAGAGGAGTTGATTATTATTATTATTATTATTATTATTATTATTATTATTATTATTATTATTTAATGGAAGTATTCTAGTGTTCCAAGTCTGAAAGGAGATTTAGATGATTATCATGGCGGCTGTCACTGGTGTCGCTTGTCATCTGGGTTCATGCATCTTAGGGATCTCCTCCCCTTTATGGACGTGTGACCCCTGATGCCTGGATACTCCTCAGTCAAGGGCAGCTGACTTCCCCTATTATTTCAGACCATGTGAACATCTAAGGTGCCGGCTGCTGTGAATTCAGGGCTCTAGCCATGAAAGGGTGGACCACCTTTGGAGAACTAATTACCTGTTGAGGGAGGCAGACATTTCAACTTAGGATAGCCAGTATTCACAAAGACATAGCCCCTCCGTGCCATGGGAATACAAAGAGGGACATTAATGGACCCCACTTGGGAATTTGGAGAAAGCTATTTTGGGTGGACAGATAAAAGGAGAGTTTTGAAATTTTGTTGCAGTGTTTTAAATTTGCCAGGCATGCGTGGTCCAGGTCCAGGTCTTCATATTCATGTTCGTATACCACATATATACCTGATGCCTGAAGAAATCAGAAAAGGGTACCAAATCACTAGAAACTAGAGATCTGGGTGGTTGAGAGCCACCATGGGGGGGGTCTGAGGATTTGAACTCGGGTCTTCTCTGCAAGAACAACAAGTGCTTTTAACCACTGAACCATTTCTCCAGATCCTATATTGTTTATTTGTTATTATTAATTCGGGCAGAGATGGCATTAGCTCATTTAACAGTTGAATTACACATTTGGGCCTCTCTCTCATGTCAAGCTAAAAATAAAAAGTAAAGCAAAATGTGTATATGTATGTGTGTTGTGTTTGATTTTCATCCATTCCTGTTGAATCATCTGTCTTCAGTGTCTTACCCTTCGAGTGTTTCTGTTGGATTTTGTGAAAGGATTTTTGAAATATACATTGAATTAGCTAAATTAAATAATCAATTCATTCATTCATTCATTCATTCATTCATTTAGCAATGTTTATCATGTACCTACAAGCACCAAATACTATGCCCAGATTGAGGTATGGGTGACACCCTCTCTCTTACGGCATTCACGATAGGCTGCAATAGACTTTAAAGGTTTGGCGATCAGCTTCAAGGCATTGTCAATGTTGCTGCACCTTTCAAAACGGAGGCCTCTCTGTTCTGTTTAGGAGCTCCTGTGTTTGATTAAAATTCTAGTCATTGCCCTTTGATTGATACTTGGGGGTTTGCAGAGATGTTCACACAGCTGCGTGAACAAGGACAAGCATAGTCAGCGGATGTGGAAACTGTTCACAAATTAAAAAGCGCAGGCTTCCGGTGAGTGTTATGAACTTGATCAACATCGCAGATCCGGTTCATTTAGCAGGGGTTTTCTTCCATTTCCATGGGGTCTTCCAACATTTCCCCCTGAGCTGCCTAATGGGCATAAGCTGTGGGACATTTCAGATGTGGGAGTGTGTGATAAATACTTAACTCTGAGCAATGAATGCTTTCTGTCCCTTACACCGTATGGCCGTGCCCCAGGTGCGAGCCAGCTGAAACTCTCCTGCTGGTCCTCGACATCCCATCAGTATTGTTTGGGGTGTTGCCCTTTCTCATTTGCTGATACGAGTGGATTTTTTTTCCATGTTCCAGTCAACCCTGCTCGCTCTGGTCTGCCCGCTCGCTCCAATCGGCCCCACTCGCTCCGGCCGCCCCCCTGTCCCGCTCGCTCTGGCTGCCCCCCACCCCCGTTCGCCCCGCTCGCTCCGGTCGGTCCCACTTGCTCAGTCCCTGCTCTCTCCAGTCCAAGGATTCATTTATTACTTTTCATAAGTACACTATAGCTGACTTCAGAAGCACTGGCTAACCCAACATTCAAACTGCAAAGTACGCTCAGTTCTTCACGTATTTTCATCAAATATCAAGAATCCACCAAGCACCAGCTGCAATGCTGCTTCAGCGGATAAAACACCCGCCCTTGAGGAGCCCACTGTCCGACATGAAGGCGTGTGGCCATTACTCATGAGTGGGAAGGTCAGGAGATTTGCTAGGCAATAAATTCAACAAGCAGGGGCACGCAACGCTGGGATAAAAGGAAGAAGGGCTTAGTTTTGTAAGGAAAAAAAAATCGGGTTGGTTTGATTTGAGCAAAGATCTAAGAAAAATAAGAAGGTAACCAGAAAGCCGGGCGTGGTGGCGCACGCCTTTAATCCCAGCACTGGGGAGGCAGAGGCAGGCGGATTTCTGAGTTCGAGGCCAGCCTGGTCTACAAAGTGAGTTCCAGGACAGCCAGGGCTACACAGAGAAACCTTGTCTCGAAAAACCAAAAAAAAAAAAAAAAAAAAAAAAAGAAGGTAACCAGATACCTATTGAAAACTACTAACCATGTAGATTGGACTACTTGGCACCACCAGGCCCATCAGATGGTGCCACCAGCCTCCAGATGACACTAGCTAGCGTCTAGTTTCTGCGTGCTGGAGACAAGACATCGGATACTTTGCATATATTGCTTAGAAACTGCTGGCAGATGAGTTTTATTATCCATACCCACTTATGGTGGAGGAAATGAAAACTTCGGATTAAGTCCGCAAGTGGCAGCTTGAGACAGGATTTGAATCGGGCTTTGAACTCTGACACCAGAAGCCACAGCATTTCTCTCTTTGCCATGTGGCTTCCCTTGCATTTGGAGCCTTTGTGGGAATGAGCCAGAACTAAATCAGGAGTTGGAGGGGTGTGCCTGGGGACAGTGGGTAAGTGGCTGGGTACAATGCCCACTGGTAGAGCGCTTGCCTATCATGCATTAGGCCCTGAGTTTTCTCTCCAAGATAAAAAGAGGACTCGATGTGGGTGGGTGAGTCCTGAAAGACAGAGGCCCGACATTGCTGATAGTCTACAAAATCCTCCCCCAATCAGCTTTTCCCAGGAAATCTCACTCAACAAGGCAAAAAGCATTTTGGGTGTGGCTTCCAAAGAGGCCATCCATATTCTTTGAATATGAATTTATCCTGTCAATTTTTTTCTTATTACTAATGACTATTGTTGGGATAGATCTCTAGTTCCTTTAGGTACCCAGGAAGTTCTTGGCATTGATTATTGACGGCTTAAAAAAACTCAGGCCACAGAGCTTCCTTCTCTTCCCCTGTCCAAACCCAGCCACTGAGTGGCCGGTTGCAGAACAGTCACATTTCCCTATAGCAATGCGTGACTGCTGTGGAGTCCTTCATTCCTGGCGCTTAGGAACTCAGTGTCGGTAAGTCATCCCAAGCCAGCAATGTTGTGAAAGTCAAGATACGTGTAAAATTGTGTTTTGAGACCTATAAAAGAGGGGTCATACAAGGGAGCCCTGTATATTAGTCAGTGTAGTTATACATTAATAAAATCACAGCCGCACTCAAGCACATGCTGAGAATTTACAAGCGTTTGGGTGGGATAATTTGGGAAACTGAGAGAATAAGGCAGTTTTAACTAATGATTTCACCCCCCCCCCAATAAATAACCCTAAATCAAGCATGGGCACATAAATGGGTTTGTTTTGTTAAAATTTATACCTCCTGTGTTTGGGGGGGCACGGAGATCTAGGGGCAGAACCAAATTAGTTTTAAGGAGTGGGAACACAGATCAGCAGCAGAATGCCTGCCTAGTATGTGTTAGGTCAAGTGCCACCCCCAAACACTGAGAGTTTAAGACACCATTAGAAATATAGAAAGACGAGAAACTTTGACTTCCCAGAATTCCTTCCCCACACCACAGAGTTGAAAGGGATCCTTCTGTGAGGGACGCAGGGTCCCAAATGTAAACTCCCATGGGAGTCTATTCAGTTAGGGTCTCATGCAACCTGGCACCAATACAAACTCTTATCTTCCCTGAAGGGTGGCCTTGCGTGGCTGGAGCTTCAGGGCACCTCAGGGATGCCTCCCAGGGTCTGGCTTCAGTTTCCTTAAAGCTTCAAGCATAGCTGCTACATACGCATGAGACCAAATGGAAGTCACCAGTTAATACCCCTTGCCTTTAGGAAACCTTTTCACACATTGGTGACAACCCTGGGGCCATTCTACTCTCTTCTAAAAGAGTCTTAAAAAAAAAAAAACAAACAAACAACCAGTAATTTCTTTGTAGAACTTCAAAGCTTGTCTCTCAGGGCTATAAAAGCAGGGATAAGACACACTGGCCTTAGATCTTGTAGGCATTCCTTGAAAGCAGGCATGGTATCTATCCATTGAACCATTGGCTAGGGAAGTGGCCTGGAAACCGATGAGACTTCCTCTCAACCAGAAGTTTATTGGTTCCTTCCCCAGCAGGCTACATTCCTTATTCTTCTCAATGGCCTGCCTGGTTTCATTTCCTGTCTCTTTATCCTAGTCTCCCCACCTCCCAGTGTCAATCCTTTACCTCCCTTCCCTCTTCAGCGATGAAACAAGCCTGACTTGACTGACCACCCTTAGGGTGACCTAGTTCATGTCACCCCTCTGAAGTCCCCTTTGGGTGGGCTCCCATCTCCCGGTACAGCTCCCTACAGTACAGTTAGTCACATCCCACTGAAAGATGTGTCTGGGATTTCCTCTTGAGACAGTAAACTCTATGCAAGTCTGCCTGTTCCTTCAGTGTGTGTCGTGACTATAGCTCATGGGTGATTGGATTACTTTAATGCAGAGAGGATGCTTCCAGTTCTATGTCAGGGCTGCTCTTGTTAAAATGTGTGGATTTTGCATTTAAATACTTATTTCCATAAACACACCGTCACCCGCCGATACCGTGTACTTAACTAGCTTTATGAACCAGATATAGTTTTGTGCTGTGTTACCCAAGAGGACCTCATCTCTGTGGCTTTTTATCAGGTTTGGTAGATTGACTTTGACAGGTGGAGAGGGTTGGGAGAGTGGACCGAGGAGGCAGACATTGTTATTTGTCTTTTAAGAGAATCCTTTAGCGATTGCAGACTGTAATAAAGTACCCATGTGCTCCTGTTACTAACAGAGCATGCTAAGCGTGAATGGGAAGTCTAGCTTCAAGTGACCCTTCTCGGGCACCTACAGCCTCCTTCATTTTTCTTCAGACATTCTTGCAGCCTGTGCCCTGTCTCTAAAAGGCCTGTAGGAAGAGGGGTAACTATCACCTGGATCTCGATCTGCCCTTCTAGAACGTCCTCGTTGAAGGACCACGCTGAAGACTGTCACTGTCACAGCTGCTGGCCTTCACCTCACCATCATCTCCTTCCTATTGGCTCCATTCTCCTGCTCTCCCCTTTCCCGAGCCTGTCTGTGTCTCTCCAGTTCTTCCCTCTCCATCCTTCTCTCTAAGGCACAGTTGTGTATCTCAGCTCATTACCTCCTGTCATGGTAACCCTGTCTGTCTACTTACCATCCTCCCCAGAGCTTAAACCCTGAGGCAAAAAAGGTACCCTGCTGCCTCCTACAGGATGTCCGCATTGCTCACTCCCTATGTGGCATCACCTTCCCTTGTATGGCCCTTCCCTACAGTGTATGGTCCCCCTGTGTGGCCCTCAGTCCATCCCTTTATCAGGATTCTTCATTTCCTTAAGAACCCATTTTCCTTTAAAGGCCACCCTACCTTCTCAGCCTTCAAGCTGGTGCCATTCCCAATACTCGGCCTTCCAGGGGGTTGCTCCACGGACCTGTAAATTCTCCCTGAGCCCTCCCCATCACAGACACCTTTTCCTACTGACTGTGTCTGAGCTCCTACCACACGTGAGGATTGTGTCACTCTTCTGAAGAGCTTTCAAAGCCACACAAGACTGACTGAAGTAAAAGGCCCAAGAAAAATCTGAGCCCCGTTCTGGTCCAACAGGCTCTGCGGCAAATGCATGTATGTGAAGACCCCGGTTCACTCCTTTCTTAAATGGAGTCACCTCTCCCAGCACTCCATCCTCATGCTGTCCCCTTCTGTTGCCATTCTTAGATTTGGGCACAAATCAATTACGACCCCCTTTTTTGTCCCAGTAGTTCAGACCCATGATCCAATCCAAGACATGACGTACATCTATAGAAGGTGCCAGACTCTTCCTGGCCCTGTATTGTCTGATCAAACCTCTCTGGAAAAGAACTAGAAACAGAGCTGTCCACACATACGGCAAAGCTCTTTGTGGCTAGTTATCTCTTTCTAGCTCTTTCTCCAGGTTGGAAATGTTATATTTTAAATGTAGTCTTGCTTCGTGTGCTGTGTTGTTATTGTTATTTTTTTTTCCAGATCTGCATGGAATTCTCTATAGGTAGAAAAATCTAGTTCTGTACGGCTGATTGCTTTGTAAATCTTGGTGAGTCAGGGCTTGTTCATAAACAGCGAGGACATTCAGGTTCTGTTCTTGGAGGCCCGCAGTACATGAGCAGAATGCAAAAGAGCTCATTAGAATGTATAGTCATGGCACTCGTGGGAATGGGTCGGAGGAAAAGGCTGTAAATGCATCTGGGGCTTCAAGTCTTGTGTGTGTATTTCAAGGAGAAATATGTGCTTGCCATCGCTATATGAAAATTAGCTTCTACAATTTCTTTAAATACCTCTTGATCTTAAGTTCCTATGTCTGGGCATTAAAACAAAATGACCAAAAGAAGAGGAAAGAGAGAAAAAGGAAAATGAGACAGAAAGGCAGGATGAGAGACAGACAGAGAAAGAGAGACGGAGACAAATGGGGGGGGGGGGAGAGGCATGCACTGTGAATTTCCAACAATGGTCGATTCCGAGTGTCTACCAAGAATTTAATCAGCAAGAGACTTAGAGAGAGAAGCTGGGAAAATTACCCAGCACTCCTATTCTTTATGCCTCCTAATTACACCATGAAGAAACTGAAAGATATCACAAGAACACGCACTTCAATAAACATTTTCCCGAAATGGCATTTAAGAATCCACAGTCATCTCCCCAGGGGCCTTGAAAACCCACTCCCGTCTGGAGAGGACTCTGGTGGTATCCCATTCCCTGCCACCTCTCCCTCCTTATAGACATCAGGGTTGATTTGTGGCTTGAGATTTGGCTTTACTTTCGCTTCTGTTCTGTGACTTCTGAGCCACTTTCAAAAGTAGCCAAAATGACATGAAGTGACAAGCAGAGTCTTGTGGCACCTCTTTTTTTTTTTTTTTGCGGGGGTGGGGGTGGGGGGTGGGGAGGCTCTATAAACCTCTCCTAACTTTGCATATGGTGGACTTCCTTATGTTCCAGTCCAGACTTTCTGTAAACTTCCTCATCTTGCCACCAGTTAAGGAACTGGATGAGAAATTTTGTTTTCTCCTTTTCAAAGTGATGATAAGCCAGACTTTCTCAGTGGTATGTTTGACTCTGCCTTGTCTCTGGTAGCAGTTAAAGAGGGCTAAAAGTGTCCATTAATCAAGTTTCTATCTGGAAGTGAAAGGAAAGAGGAGCTATCAGGGAGTCTGGTGTTAGCATAACAATTCTGGTGAAAATGCTAAAATAGAAAGGCAGTAATGTTGCTCTATCGTAAATTAGCATGGATCCCATCTGTCTGCCCTAAAAGTATAATCTGCACTCTTAGCCAAGTGTGCCGGTCAACGGCAAATAGCAAAATTCCACATTGTTACCTTCTACGATCTGGGCTAAGGCATGGTCACTTTGGCTGTAGTTACGGTTAGTTTAGAAGGTATAGACAAAGCCTGGGAATAAATGTGAGTTGCTGTATCCGATTCTGTGGGGCAGATGTGTGACACACACACACACACACACACACACACACACACACACCTGCCCCCATTTGGTCAGATAGCAGGGAATGAGGCCCAGGGAGAATTGCCCATTCTGCACTATTGATAACAGAAATGATCGATTTTTTAGAAGGATCTCTGAAATGGAATGAGTTGTGTCATCACCTTGTGTAGGGGGTTATAAAAAGAACTTAGTTCCTCCTTTACAGCATTTCTAAGCATATTTTTTCCATGTGTGTTACACACATGAGTATACACTAGTGCTCAGGTGTGCAGACCCATGCATGCACCTGCGGCAAGCAGAGAACCTTCCTTTGGTTTCCTTCACCTGATTTAGTTCTTCTCTCGTCTTAAACTTGACACGAATGTGTGTGGGTGTGCACATGTGCATGAGAGTGGATGAGTGTTCACACGCATGTGGGAACTGGAGGTTGACATGAGTTGTTGCTCCATAATCATTGTCTACTTTTACCTTGTTTTGTGATAAAGGTTAGTTTTTATTTTTTAAAGTGTGTGTGTGTGTGTGTGTGTGTGTGTGTGTATGTGTGTGTGAGAGGGGGGGTGCTTTGTGAGCACATTTCCCTCTTATTTTGTGAGACAGGGTCTCTCACTGAACCTGGAGCTCACTGATTGGCCTGCCTATCTTAACCATAAGCACTGGGGTCACAGATACGTGCTTTTTCTATAGGTTCTGAGAATCTGAACTCAAGTCATTGTGATTGAGCTGTAATCTCCTTACCCACTAAGCTGTTTTCTCTCAAAACCTAACTTGATTAAACTGAGCGGCACTGATTTTAATGAGGATAGATTGTTACATAAAACTTCATCTTCTGTGCTTAAGCGGTGAAGACGAATCCACTGTTAATAGTTGGAGGATTGTGTCAAATTGTGTGGTTCTTCGTACTGTTACCTTCCAGCTCTGTGACGATGTTAGGTCACAGAAGCGTTCTGATCTTTACTGTCCTTGATCTGCAAAGCCTAGTGGCAATGCAGTCAAGGAGCTATTGCATCGAGAAGGTATGACATGTATCAAATGGCTCGCACTATATGGGCACACAGTAGGCACTCAGCAAACATCACCTAATATCATTGTTATCTTATGTGTCCTATGTAGATACAATATTTCTTTCCAGGATAACCTGGAAAATATGTAATTAATTAAATTCTTGCAGCTAGTTTACAAAGTGAAGGAGCTGTCCCCAAATGTAAGTACCCAGCTGATACATTTTAATACTTTTCCTAGCAACAGGGCAGAATTAAATTAATTACATTGAAAGACACCAGAAAGAAAGATAGAAGATTTCTTTCTTCCATTGATTTTAGTCTAAATGGTTTTTTTTTAAATGTTTTCATGTGTGGGCTGCATATAGGTGTGCATATTTACATATGTGGAGGCACACGTGCACGGGTATGCGTGCACATAGGTGTATGTGCATTGTGGAGACCTGAGGTTAATGTTGGAAGTCATTCTCCTTCCACCCTTCTGCTGATTCCATGAGGCGGGTCTTTTAATCAAACCTAGAGGGCCCTGATATGGTCTTGCGAGGCAGCTTGCTCAGGGAATTGGTTTCTGGGTTTTCGGGGGCTAGAAGTACAGTTAGACCACCACAGCCACCTGACATGGTTCTCAGACCTGAACCTCATGCCTTTCCAGCAAGGCTTGAACTGCTGAGCCATCTCAGGGGTCCTGAATCTGTTTTGTTTACTGAGGAATTTGGGGGAATTTCTAGGGAGCCCAACACGCAGATGACTTGAACAAAGCAACTGTGCTTTGGAGAACAACATACCCTTTCCTAGCTGTATTGGTCTGCTTTTCTCTTGCTGTGATAAGACACTGACTAAAACCAACTTGCAGAGAAAAGGGTTTATTTGGCTTACAGGTTACAATCCATCACTGAGGGGAGCCTAGGAAGAGACTCAAGGCAGGGAGCTGGAGTCAGGAACTGAAGCAGAGGCCTTTGAGGGATGCTGCTTACTGGCTAGCTTCCCCTAGCTTGCTCAGCTACCTTTCCTACACAGCTGGAGCTCACTTCCTAGGCATGGTACCACCCACACTGAGAAGAGCCCTCTAACATATTAGCATTTGAGAAAATGCTCACTGACATCCCCCCCAAGGGCCAATCTGATGGTGGCAATTCCTTCATATAGGTTCCCTCCTCCCGGGTATGTCTAGATGTGTTGGGTTGACATGAAGTAAGGTAACTACAATGTCCTCTTACACAGCGAGCTAACACTGCTCGTAGATTCCATGAAGAGCAATGTGCCTGCTTCCCTTCCTGCACAGGAGCTGTGCACAGGAGCCATGTGATACTCCCGGTTGCTATGCATATATTTCCTCCTGTGACGGAACATCCCGGTCATTACCTCAGCCCTAAGAGGCTTTTATTAGAGGGGAAGACAAAGGCTCCATTTCACTTTGATTGCTTTGGTATTATGGCTTCAACAGTCAGAAATTTTACCATCAGGGGGTCCTGTTGAGTCTGAGAAAATGCTGTATGTGTGTGTGTTTTTTAGCACCTCTGTGTTCCACCCAGAGCTGGAAGGCCTCTGAAATGGCTTCTACTCTTTTTGTACCTGAGGAAATGATGGAGCTGAGGTGATTAAGTGACCTGAGCCTCTCAGCGAGCAAATGAAGAAACAACAGCTAACACAACAGCTAACGTTTATTGAATGTTCTTTCATGGTCCAAAAGCACTCTCTATCCTTTGCATATTATCTCAGCTGTTTCTAATATAGAGTATAGATATTATTCTTCCCCTAATTTTACACATGAGCAAAGTCCAGAGTTCAGTAGCAACCCACTTAGGGTCATGAAGCCGGAATTAGAAAAGCAGGTGACCAGTCTGTCCTGTAATTAATTGCCATGGCTACCGAGCCATGGAGATTATGTAATGTCCAGAGTTTAAAAGGCCATACTGCAACACTGAGCGGCCTTGGTGACTCTTCCCACCCATTTACCCTGCCGGCTGAACTGGGACTAGAGCCCAGATCTAGGATACTTCCAGCTTTTCCCACTGTGGTCTATGCTGGTTAACTTATACACCACTAGAACCAATTACCAGAGGGAGACAACTTAAACGACCCAAGATTTAGTCTGGCTCGGGGTTTCAGTTCAGAGTTAGCCGGACCTGTTGCTTTAGGCTTAAGGTAAGGGCGAAAGCCATGGTGGTGGGAGAGTTGGGGGGGGGTGCCTGTTCACCTCATGGCACCGAGAAGAAGAAAGGGGACCAAGTCACCCTTTAGTGGCGCACGCCCAGCCATCTGCTTCTTCCAACCGGGATCTCCCTCCTGGTGTTCATTATCTGGTGTCATTACATAATGAGCACATGAACTAGACAGTCCACTCATTGGGCCAGAGGTTTCCTCCTGATCCAGTAACCCCTTAGTGATATGATCCACCACCTAAGGACCAAGTGCTCCCACATATAAGACTTTTGGGAGACAATCTATATCCAAGCCCTAACACCACATAAACATTTTGTGTTCAAGAACATTACCGTGAAAGATACAGGTACTGGTGCTGGTAATGTGGGAACGCTTTTCAGTAAGTATTTACTGAGTACATGAAAGGGTTAAGTTCTGGCGTTGGTTCTGTGAGGGAATAAAATGGGAAGAAGCACATCCTCTTTGTCCTAGGTGAAAGTGATACATTTCTGCTCCCAAAACATCACAGTGGCTTCCACAGAGCGCTGGTCCAGCTGATGCTAAGCTCCCACCACCAGATACTGAGTTTTTAGGAAATTTGACTTACTTAAACGATGAATTAAAGAAAAAAAATGTGTAAGGGATAGGAGTTAAGGCACGTCTGCAACTTCAACCTTGACCCGGCTGTGAGAGACACGTGCTCAAGCTGCAATGCCCACATGGTCTTGTAGGGACTTTGCCTTATACCTGTCCCCATTCTGTACTCAGCAAAGACCAGGCAGCAGACTTTTGACTTTCCATCATGGGCTAACCTCCTAGGAAAGCAGGTTGGAAATGGTTCCGCTCACAGGAAGGATAATCCTATCTCTGGCTGTTTCTATGCCAGTTTTCCCTGCTCCAAATAGAATTTCTCCTGTCTCATAGTGAAATCGCCGTTCAGCATTTTTGTTTCTTGGAGGGGTTTGTGATAAGGTCTTGCTCTACAGCCTTGATTTGCCTGGAATTCACTATGTTGACCAGGCTGGCTTTGAACTTATCTACCTGCCTCTGTGTCACGCGTGCTGGAAGTGCTATCATACCTAGCTCAATCAGCTTTTTAAAAATAATCTTTCTCTTAAAGGACCCGCAAGATGTTTCATAAGATCCATGTACCAGTTATGACTAATATGCTATCATGGCGAACCCCTACATCTTCAAGTGCTTAGCCTAGTGATCCAAGTCCCTGGAGGGATAAAAAACGAAGCAGGCATGGCTGTCAGTCTCTGGACTGACTTGTCATATTTGTGGTAAGCGCTGGAGACGCTGAGAGCCGCCCTCATGGTGAAGCCTTGCAGGCTGCGGCTGAACAGCACCCGTTGTTCGGGCTCAACCACGGACACCTGTATAATCAATCTTTAGGTTCCACCCATTGTTGCTCCTTCCAGCCTCAACAGCTCTTCTAAGTACCCCGACTCTCCCACCAAAGCAATTTGTAAACACCCTCTCCTTGTTCAGACTCCTATGCTCTTCAGCGAAGTTCAGCACCACTCTAGCGTCCGAAAATGGATGGATACTCACAAGGAGGCAGTGCAGGGAACACCATGTGAAGGGCGAGTCAACCAGCCTTCAGATCTTATCCTAGCCACTCACTGTGTGTAAATTCTAAAGTAACCTCACGTGGGACTGGAGAGAAGCTCAGAAGCTAGGAGCAGTTGCTGTTCTCCCAGAGGACTTAGGTTTGATTCCCAGCATCTGCAGACACCTGGACTCCAGTTCCAGGGGATCCAGGGCTCTCTTCTGACCTCCTCTAGCACTAGGCCCCCATGGTGCCCTTTGGTGCATACATGCATGCATGCAGGCTTAAACACCCATTCACATAATTTTTTTTAATTAAAGAAAAAATAAAGTAACGTAACTTTCCTATGCATTGATTTCTTTTCATATTATGATGTTCACAAGGTAATATTAAATGAATGTATTTTAAGATTAATAGATCAAAAGAGAAATGGCAGACATATTTTGGGTGGTCTCTGTGACTGTTGGTTCTATAAATGGGATGGTTTGCTTACCTTCTTGCATAGCATCTGCAGCCCTGCAGCTCTGATGTTTACCGAATGAGCCATCAAATGATGTTTGAGGAACAAATGGTCAAGGATCCAGTGTTGAAACCCAAAGTAATAGTGGATTAAGAAGCTCACCACAAAGGAAATCTCCCTATCACTTATCTGTCACAATAGGCTCTATAACCTGAAAGTAACTTTAATCCCTCACCCTGGAAAGGGTTATTAAATACCCAGTTGTGGGCTTGTGTGTGTGTGTGTGTGTGTGTGTGTGTGTGTGTGCACATGTATCTGTGTGTGTGTACACATACATTGGCACTGGTTATCTGTCTCAATTATTTTACTGTGTACACTGAGGCAGGGTCTCTCACTGAAACAAAGATATCTCATGGATTCAGTTACTCTTACTCTAGTCAGGGCAGCTGCTCTATGAACTCTCTGTCTCTGTCTCCTTAACACTGAGATAATGTAGATGAGGTGCCACAGCCACCTGGCACAGCAAGGCTTTACCCACTGAGCCATCTCCCCGCCTGCCCTGCCCCATACACCATCACAACCCAAGGATGGTGGCTGTCACTTGTGATGGGGTGTCCTGGATCTGACCCACATAAACAGAGTGAGTGTTCATGAAATTATGGTGACATCATGTTTTACTTATTTGGGAATCTAAATTTCCTCAAACACCCCCTGCTAGAAAAATACTCTAAAATAGATTATTTCTTCTGGCGTCCCTGCAGAGAGCGTGAATAAGAAAAATGTGAGGCGGTTACAAATGGGCCAAGACGTTGATGGAATGTCTGTGAATGTTGTTGGGTATAAGCAAATGTAGATTGTCCTCTTTGTCACAAAATACTGTGGGGACACAAGCCGGGGTGCTGGCAGTCCCTGTGAATAGTAATTGGGAAAGGTTGCTTGACTTTAAAATTGAGTGTAAGGATGAACATTGGACACAGTTGTGTGAATCTCTGGGTCTTGTGGTTGGTTAGTTAGCTGCCTGACCCAGCTCAGGTGAGGAGCAGTTAAGTATCTTGATACTTGGCAAGCTTGTTATATTTCTATTCTCGTTTGTCTCTTTGTTTCCAGTGTTTCATTCTGCCGACCTCCCAGCGATGGGGCAACGAAAAGTATCCATAGAATGTCAGGGAGAAAGATTCCACAAACTGAGTTTTTGCCTCTTAATGCTGTAGAAATTACCAAGCAAGGGAAGTTGAGAATCGACTGAATAAATATCTGAACCTAAGCCAGCGTTGATGTTGAAGAACTGGTTCATTTCTCCTGATATCTGACCCCTGTATTGGGAGGTACAGGAGTTAGAGTTAGCTGAGCGATCAGAAAGAACATTGTTTTTATGGGGGAGTACTGTGTACCCCTAGGTTTACAGTAGTCCTCATGTGTGTGAGACACCCCACTCAGCTTCATTTTCTTCTTCTTCTTCTTCTTTTTTTTTTTTTTTTTGGTTTTTTGAGACAGGGTTTCTCTGTATAGCCCTGGCTGTCCTGGAACTCACTTTGTAGACCAGGCTGGCCTCAAACTCAGAAATCCACCTGCCTCTGCCTCCCAAGTGCTGGGATTAAAGGCATGCGCCACCACACCCGGCAGCTTCATTTTCTTAATGAAGTCATGGCTTTGGTCTGCAGTAAACAAGCTTGCTGCTGATTCACTCTGGACTAAGCTAGTCTTATTCTCCGAGGCCCAGAAAGAGAGTCTCCCGTAAAACACACCGTGTTTAGGAAAAGAGAAAGCTTTGTTCTTGTCAGATGCTGAGGAAGGGCCTTGCCAGAGCATGCCTGATTCCTTCCTCAGAACACAACACTGATAACTCAGGAGCATGGTGGCAGAAAAAATACCTGGGGACATTACTCTAAAGGAGTTTCTTCACCTCAGAAATAGAACTAGAGATTCTGAAGGCCTTCCCTGGACAACATATTATAACATGCGATTAAAACCTGTGAAAGCTGAAATCAGGGCTGGAGAGATGGCTCAGTGGTTAAGAGCACTGACCGCTCTTCTGAAGGTCCTGAGTTCAAATCCCAGTAACCACATGGTGGCTCATAACCATCCGTAATGAGATCTGGCGCCCTCTTCTGGTGCTGTCTGAAGACAGCTACACTGTATAATAATAAACAAATCTTTTAAAAAGAAAGAAAAAAAAAAAAAGCTTAAGTCAGAAGGACAGGATAGGCGAGGAAGGGGAAGTAGACTAAGAAGGGACAGTTCTTAATGGCCCAAGAGATGGGGAATCATGGTGGGAGGTAACAATATCAACGTGAGATTGATAGTGTGCTTAGGGCAAGAATGCTTTTGTTCAAAGGAAAAAGAGATCACCATGGTTGGGAAGAAAGTGAGTTTTGATGAGAGACTGAATCAGATAAAGTCTTGGATTATAGGAACGGAAAGGAGAGACCTGTCTTTTGAGCAGGGCAGGGTGGTGGAGCACATGGAACCTGTACATAAGGACTGGAGAGGTCACAGGGTCAGTCATGGCCGCCTCAAATTTCTCCATGCAGCAGTAGCAGCAGCCGGGATATCTGAAGATCAGCAGAGAGTGTCCCACAGGAAGCATGGGGAGAGAGGTCTGCATTGGATTAGTTGTTGAGGGGGATGGGAGAAGCCTGGAGTCTCAGGAAGAGTGTGGCTGGCTTTGGAGGCAGTGAACATAGAAGGGGGCCACTATGAAAGGTTGGACGTTTGTGAGCCTCAAAGACCACTTTATTCCAAGGGTGAGAGGAAGCAGGACGGATTTAACCATAGAGTGTGGACCGGATTTCCCAAGGCTTTTACATCAGTTAATGGCACGGTTGATAAGAAAGGGGAAGTGGGTGACTCCTTTCTGTCTTCATGTGGAGGATGGGAGGAAACTAACCCCGCTTAAAAACTCACCTCTACACTTATACAGCACACATACAAGTCTGAAATCCTAGAAGACCTGTTATACCTACCTGCAATTTATGGGTAAACAGAAGTGGGCTGACGTGGAAGATATTCTCATCTCTGAGGATGTGGAGACATCCTGCCTGAATATGAGGCGGTGTTCTTAGATGTGTCAGCCGGTTGTGTGGTTCATGCAGAGGAAGGAGGAGAAGAGGGCTGTTGGTGCCAAGTGTGTGAGAGACAGCTGGAGTGCCAAGGGCATCTCTGCTGAACTCCTGAGGGCGGGAAGTGTCTGGCTGCTGCATCCGTTCCGGTCACTAAGTACCAGAGACAACATGGATAAGAGATGATCTGCAAACAAAACAAAACAAAACAAAATCAAACACCTTCACAATTCAGTTGGACAGTGGATTTCAATAGATTCCCAGTGGAATTCAGTCTATACCCGATTTCGCTGTCAAAAGTTGGTATATTCTATAACTTTTGACAGTACTTGCTGTTGCTTTTGGTTTTTTGTTTGTTTGTTTGGTTGGTTGGTTGGTTGGTCGGTTTTGGTTCTGTTTCTTGGTGACCAGGATTAAACCCAGGACTTCAGGTTTGCACAGTCATGGGCCTTACCATCGAGCTATGGCCTCCAGCTCCCAATCCTAGTCTCTGAACAAGAGCAAAGGAAATACGAGCTGCCTTAATTCCCAGAGGTAAATCATGAGTGATCTGGAGTGATATGGAATTTGACAGGGAGGTAAATAAAAAGGACCTCTGAGATAAGGCTTTCTGGCGGCAGAAAGTGAGTCTCCTGGTAGCACGTTTGGAAAGAAAGACCATGGCCGAGGAATGTGGTTTCAGTCTTACATAATAGTGAGGGATGTTATCAGGCTGAAATGAATTGAGTCAAGGTTGGCCCAGGAGCGCATGTTTTCATTTTGCTGTCTAGTTGGATAGGACTTTGGATGAGGAGAAGGGAAAGGCTTAGTGAGCCTTAGGATAGTTAAGACAAAGGCTTCCAGGAATTACGGTGTTGAGAGAAGAGGCAGGCAGCAGCCTTCAAAGGAGAAGGGAGACCCTCCCCATGGCTGGTTGCCATTCAGTGAGGTTAGACGGGCTTATTCCGAGTCCAAAATGTGGTTGTGTGTAGGTAGCAGCTCCACACTGAGTACAGTCAAGGAGATGAATAAAATCTCTACTAATTTGACTAGGTAACTAAAACATGGCAACTAAATGGCCCCGAACCTTCACAGTCTTTCTCTACACCAGTGATGAGCCGGCTAGACAGCAGAAGACTATGGGGAACCAGCCGGGTCTAATCATTCTTGTTGGCTTAGCTGGAACTGCAGAAGGCCCCTAGCTGAGACTCCACAGCACCAGTAATCAATTTATTTTTTTCATATTTTCTGGACTGAATTTTAATATTTATATTGTATGAAATTTAATTTTTTTTTTCTAAATGAGAAAACAGAAGCGCCAGGGATCATCCGCTCTGTGCTGCGTCGTAGCTTGCAGCCTGGGTTTTCCTCTGTGTGTTCATTTAAACTTAAGATATAAATGGCACGGTCGAGGTTATTATTAAATACACCAGTTCTACCTTTTATTCTTCCTTGACCTTGAGCATGCAGGTTTCCCGAGGTTGTTAAGTAATTCTTTGAAAAATGCTATTTTGATGGCTATGTAACCTTTCCCACATATGGTTGTACCATAAATGACTTGCATATTTCTTTTTTTGGCCATTTGGGGATGTTTCTATTTTTTTAAGCTATTATAAATCAACTTAAGATGAACAATACTGAACATAAATCTTCCCTTTTTTCCTCACCACTTTTTTTTTTTTTTTAGGACAAATTCCCAGCAGTAAAATTGCTACATCAAAGAAAACCCAACTTTTTATAGTTTTTGAGACGTTGTCAAGTCTTCCTCAAAAAGGTTGTAATGCATGCGATGCATGTGAAAGATTGCTACCCAGCCCCCCGAGGGGACATTAGATTATGGGGCCGATGGACATTAGGTCATTAGCTCTAAGAGCTATTAAAGGCCCGAGTTCTGGATCTTTGCCACAAGCTCTCATCTGTAATGTGACGAAGAAGAAAAATCTCTTACATATGCCATCCGAGAGCCAGTTTGTGCCAAACGATCTAAATGTAGCTCATTTGATGAACACAGACCTTGGAAGGAGGAAATAATCTGGTTTTGTGGTGCTGGTTTTATTATAGGAAATCAGGTGGGACCTGACAGGGATGTTCCAGTAAAACATCCAGAAGGACACCTGTGTTGAGCGTATTGTGGTACCATTCCGGGTCTGACTGCTGTTCACACAGGCCCCCTTTCATACCATAGCATCTAGAGCTCCCCCTGCAAGGCAAGGTGAAGCCACAAACCTAGCTCATTAACCATCACTACTGCCAAAGGTTTGTGCGTTGGATTTAAGCGGTGCTGGTCTTAAAAGAGGCCAGTGTTTTTTCATGCTATAGGAGGTCATCTGCCTGACTGCGAGGAAGCATTTAATTTGTTTATTCATCTCTATAATGTTTAACTATTGGCTCTCGCTAGGTAGCCCAGGCTGGCCCTGAGCTCGCAGTCCTCCTCCCCACGACGCCCCAGATGTGGGAGTCCAGATGTGTAGCAACACTCCCAGCTAGCATAGCATGTCTTTAAGATTTTTAACTTTTAAAGGCAGTGTGCCCGAGGAAGCACAGTGTCACCAGTCTGTGCCATATGGCATCAGATGTGGCTTTTATACGTGGATGTCTGTCTGGCCCCAAATGTAATATTTTAACAGATATTTATTGTGTGATAGTTTTTCCCATGCTCATTACAAGACCAAAATTTAAAAATTATATTCATTTTGATAAATGCTCTCTTGGAAATTACTCTAGAACACTATTTCATCCTGCGTATATGAACCTCTACGAAAGCATTTAGGAATCCTCTCTCAGATACTTGAGAGCACTCTGTCCTTGGTCGCCTGACTCTCGGGGAAAACCATTATGTGGTGGCTATGAAGCTCACATCAGGAATGTCTTTGCGGTATCATGAGGAGGCTTAAGGTTAGGATCATGGTGTAGGACATTATAAACATATTTTGGAAAGTGTGCATTTCATTTTTTTTCCTCGTTTTGTTCAACCCTGCTCATTCTGGTCTTGCCCCCCCCCACTCTGGTCGGCCCCACTCGCTCAGGCTGATCCCGCTCGCTCCGGTCGGTCCTGCTCACTATGGTTGGCTCTGCTTGCTCCGGTCGGTCCCATTTGCTCTCTCCAGTCCAAGGATTCGTTTATTATTATTATTATTCATAAGTACAATGTAGCTGACTTCAGACGCACCAGAGGAAGGCATTAGATCTCATTACGGGTGGTTGTAAGCCACCATGTGGTTGCTGGGATTTGAACTCATCACCTTCGGAAGAGCAGTCGGGTGTTCTTACCCGCTGAGCCATCTCACCAGCCCCCTCATTTTTTTTTAAGTAAGAAGATCTTTGACTTTCCCCCACCTCACCCCCAAATATAAACACGGAATGCAGGAATGAGTCTGTCTTGGTGGAAGAAAAACTTGCTTCTTGCGACATGGGGATGATACAGTTTATAGCAAATATTACCCATTTGGGTGACTCACAGAAATTTCTCCTCTCCTCAGATCCAGCAGCCACAAAGGATTCTGTTAATCCTCCAATCTCCACTCTGCCTCCCAGGTAGTAAGATGGTCTCTTTGTTTTCTAACAAGAAAAAGGACCCCCTTTTTGATTAGCCATTTGTTGTCTTTAATGACTTCAAATAAAAACTAATTTGCATAATAGGTGGATCGAGGAGGATATAAGGTAGAAAGTTAAAAGAAGGCCGCAGGCACATGCACACTAGTAAGCAGTGTGCTAACTATGGTCCTGTTCGCATACTTTCTGACGACATAATTTATTTATCTGGACGTATTTCTTTTGTTTATTTTGAAGTTTTGTGTGTTTGGGTGTGTGCATGTGTTGTGTGTGTATGTGGTATATATGCGTATGTTCATGTAGGGGTGGTATGGATGCCCATGTGCATACAAGTGGAGGACAGAGAAGGACACTAAGTATCTTCTATCACTCTTCACTTTATTATATTGAGACTAGGTCCCCCACTGAGCCTGAAGCTCCCCGTTTGAGCTGGGTTGGCTAGCCACTATGCTCCCCACTCTACCTGACTCTGTCTCTCAGTGCTGTGGTTACAGGGATGCACAGCCATGCCTGACCTTTACTTGGATGCTGGGGATTTGAACTCAGGTCCTCACGCTTACCCACCGAACCCTTTCCCAGGCTCCCTATACATTTCTTTTGGAGCTTATGTTTTGGTTTTGAAACATCTATGTAATTTAAGGAATCACAACTTTAGTCATTTATGTTTTTGTTTCTCTCTAGATACTTATGAGTAAGAATACTTTGAACTTACCCAAACTATGTTTTTCACAATTTTTAATTTTGAAAGCGTTTTTTTTTCTTCTTCTTCTTCTTCTTTGTGATAAACAGTCTGTAAATATCTGCAACATAAAAGTATTTGACTTGGATATTCTTTTTTTTTTTTTTCATTTTTGTTGGTTTTTCAGACAGTCCCACTCTGTAGCCCAGGCTGCCCTTGAACTCACTCTATATCAGAGGCTGTCCTTACACATATAGTATATGTTCATCTTCGGCCTGCCCAGTGCTGGGGTTACCTATGTAAGCTACTACACTGTTGGCTTCAGCCAAAGTCATTTCACTTTAATTATCATATCATACACTTGTCCTCCCACTTGCGTGAAATGTTTATTAAGGTTTTTGTTGTAGTATCATCATCATCATCACTATTACCATCATCATCATCACCATTACCATCATCATCATCAGCAGCAGCAGCAGCAGCAACTTCATCATCAGCACCACCACCACCATGCCAAGTATTGTGGCCTGGATGAAACACACCCCACATGGGCTCATATATTTGAATCTTTGACCTTAGTGTTGGAAGTTTATGGAACCTTAGACTATGGAGTCATGCTTGTAGAAGCACGTCGTGAGGAACTTGTTCTAAGGGCTTAAAGCAGGGCCCCGCTTCCTGTTTGAGCTCTCTGTTTCCTGTCTATGGATATAATGTGATTAGCCAGCTTCCTTCTCTGGCCACCATACTTTCTCCAACTGTCACCCTGCCTGTCTTGTCATGCAGGACTCTGTCTCCCTGAAACTCTAAGGCAAAATACCCACACCCCCAAATTTTAAAAATGGGAAAAATACTGTAAAGATTCACAGAAAAATTGACTTTGATCTGTCTTAATATAAACAACACTTATTCTGAGTTCAGTTGTGGATGTTTTTCATCATTGCCTTTGAACGCCTGAGTAATTTGAACTTCAACATTAAACTTTTTCAAGCGATTTTAATGCCTGATCCAAGAATTTATCAATAGCACTCTAGTTTCTGACCTAAGTCCATGCCACGTGATTACTAAAGCAACCCGTCATTGGTCATTGGTCTGCACCTCGTTGCTTTAAACCACGTTGCAGGGTGTACTGTTTCACAAAAGATTCTTGTGAATGTGACTGACTGGTGTGCACATCTTTAGGCCAAATTACTAAAAGGTGAATCATTAAGCCCACGAAATGCACAAGACTACAGCTTTTTACCCTTACTTTTTAATTGCTCTTCTGAAAGCTAGCATAGAATTATTTCCTTCTCCTCTTAGCGGGGTTGAAGCTGTCAGCTTTTCTACACCATCCCCAGCAACAGTGAATCTTATTCATCCTGGCTAGCCCAATGGATTGGATTATTTTCATTCCTGGTTTTCCTGTACAGTGAAAGAGTTTGGATCACGTTAAGTTTCTCCTCCTGTATATGTATCAGGTGTTTGTGTCTTTTGAATAAAGATAACAAAAGGAAATAGACGATGTTTCAGGGAGACCAAAATTTTAGGAGAATATTCTAGAAGGAGGAGAGCGTACTATGTTTTGGCTTACTTTCTTTTGCTTGTTATATATCTGGATTAAAGGTCCCTTTTAGAAATACCAAGTCAGAAATGATTTTATCAGGCTTCAGGCCAGCTGTCAAGCTAAACCCGACTCTGTCTGAGCATCAGGACCAATCACCCGCCCCACTCTCTGTCCTATAAGCATCTTACCAGCCACCATGTTTGGTTGGGTCGATCACTGCTTCCAGTTCTTACATGATGTTGACTCAGCCATGAAAGCTCCTAAAATTATTTACAACTTCCTGAATTATTAAACCCTAACAGGGAGATGTATCTTTAAACATGAGGTGGTGTGTTAAGATGGCTTTACCTTGCCCCAACTTTCAGTGGCACTGAGTTAGATGTCTGTTGAGACACTCCAGTCCATCTGGCTTACAGGCGGCCACCCGTTAATACAGCAGTGATCTGCATCATATATGGACGTCTAAACATCAAACAAGTCACACTCCTTTGATGTCCTTTTCCGTCAGTCTTCAGTTTCCAAATTATTCTCTACAGTGGTGAGTAGAAGAGTGAAATTGCTTTCTGCCTGTCCCCTCCCCTCCCCGCACGCTTCAGCATGCTTTAAAGGATTTTAAACACTTAATGGCTTCAAAAGACACTTGATCTGGGATGACTGCATTTCCTTGGGATCCTCTTGAGTGTGTCAGATGCCTGCCTTACAGTGTCCTTTCCTCCATACTGTGTGGTCCAAGGGGGCCTGACCATAGCCAGTCTCCATTCAAAGACTTTTCCTGTTGCATGCAGGGACTTCAGATAGGAGGTGCTTTCTATCTTAGTAGCTACCCGGGTCTTTGGGGGCAGGGCACGTCATAGGACCAGAGAGGGTAAATGGATCAGCTAATCTTCCATCGGTTACAGTGGAGTAGGAAGCACGTTTTATATACTTTTGACTTTGGAAGCAGGCTCTCATCAGACAGTCTAGCTATGATCTACACTTTATACTCCAGATTATGCTGAGACCCAAACCTCTGAAAGAAGGTAATGGGATGTTTATATCCCACATCTCTTGCTTTTTCTTGTCACGTCTTACTGGGTGGCTAATGGAAAACCGTAAAGAGAATGAGTTTCCTAGCAGTGTCCAACTATGTAAATAAAAACATAAAAATAGATTGTTAAATGTCCGTACCAGCAACTTCTTCCCACTGAGAAATTCAATAAAGGACAGAGAAAAAGGGAGTGATCCAAAAGGCAATGCTCTGGTTAGGACGTAGTGGGGATCAAAATTAAAGAGAAGCAATGGAAAAAGCTTTAGCTACTAGCAAATTGGGAAGCACACTTACTGATTGCCTGGGATTCAAAGGAGAATCCAAGAGGAAGTGAAGGTTGTCAGGAATGAAATTAAAACGAGTATATTTGTCATCAAAACTCCTAAGCAGGGTGGGTGAGACTGCTCAGCAGACAAAGGTGCTTGTCACCAAGCCTGGTGACCTGGATTTAAACCCTGAGACCGACACAGTAGAGGGGAAAGTGGACTTTCCAAGTTGACCTCTGACCTCCCAAATGTGTTTTCACTAGAGTGCACACACACACACACACACACACACACACACACACACACACACACCCTGTACACGTTTAACACACACAAATAAAGACAATAATGAAAACCTTTCTAAGCACGGTGAGCAATGCTCTCAGAGGACTTTTATTCCTTGTTAAATAGTGAAGGTCTTATATAGCACGGTCCTCCGAGCCAAACAGCTGCCATCTTCCTGAGTTCAGCTGTGCCTGCCTAAAAGATCACCGCAGCTGGGCTTGTTGACTGTTGACATTCCTTCATAGAAGGAGGTGGAGGGAGGGTCATGGGACCCTCCCCTGTGTGGCCAGCCAGGACTCCCAACCAGTTGTTTGCAATTCTGCCCTAATTGCTCATGGCCTCATGATTTCAGGGAAGGACTAGAGTGTATTAGTTGGGGAAAACGAGGCGAAGGTGGCTCCATACATGCAGCCGTAGGGAATCCTCTGTCCTTGCTGTGCAGACCTCTTATTGTGGCCGCCTTAGGCTTGCCCATGCTCCTATCAGCAGCAACCCTTACTTGTGATCCGAAAGTAAGCCCAATGCATTCACTCTTGAGTTTGGTGGACTCGAACTTTGCTTTTTCATTAGATCTTTAAAATGAGGGCATAGACATTTGTTGGGATAATATTGTGCATGGTGTAAAGATTGTCTTTGTATTAGTCAAATGCTGGTTTCTGTGCTGGCAAAGAGTTGAGCGCAGAACTGACTTGGGTATTGTTATTCATATGGCTGCATCGTACCTCATTAACACTCCCTCATCTTCTGATTGGTTTATTTAAAAGCTGATAGCCTATAGCAAAGGCAGGAAGTAGAAACTGAAACTTCCAGGAAGAGATAGGAACTCCAGGAAAGAGTTAGGCATGGGAGACCCACCACCAAAATGCAGGGGAAGTCAGATTATGAAACTGAGGAGAGACATAGAATAGTATAAACAGGTTAATTGAGTTACAAGCTATTTGAGGAACAAGCCTAGCTAAAGGCCTGCAGATTAATTCATGAATAAATAAGCCTTCTTGTCATTATTTGGGGGGGGGGGTGAACTGAGGTGGACATTGAAAAGCCCAAACAATTATAAACATTGCCTATGTAGATGTCCTTAGTGGCAACCAAGGAGAGAATTTCTCAGAAAACAAATAGAGCAACTCACTATCTCCACTTTGTAAGTAAAGAAGAGCAAAAGAAACCTTACAAATTGGTAAGAGTGAATTAATAGAGATAACAGCTGAGACTTAAATAGAAAAGTGAACAAAATATCCGAAAGTGAGTTCTTTGGAGAAACTAGTAATTTAAATAATCCCCATGAAAGCCCAATTAAAAAAAAAGCATAGGAGACAGTATAAAACTGTTCTTCCCCATTATATTCTAAATTTATTTGCATTTGATGAGTTAAGATTCCATAAATAAGTGAGATCAGATCCTATCTGTCTTCCTATTTCTGCCTTTCTTCCCATGGCGGAATGTTCTGGGTTTCATCCACATTTTCACAAAGGACGGGATTTCCCTCCCTTTATAGGGATGAACATTTTCTTTGTGTCTCTTCATCCACTGAAGGGCACAGCTGCTTCTGCATCTTGGCCATTGGGAATAGGGTAGACACAAGCATGTCATTTTAACTATCCCAACTGAATTTTTAAAATGTCCCCAACACCTGTGGTCTGTCAGTCATAGAGCTAGTCCCTAAATAGCCCGAGTATGAATCTACACGTGATAACTCTCAGGCCTACCGTAACTTAGAATGTGCATACATGCTGCTATTATGACCATGGGATATGTGGTGCCAATGGAGTGTGATCATAGATAGGCACGTGGACATCACTATGCCAGGAGACATTTGACCAGGACTTTTATAATAACTTCCTAGATTACATGTACATGGGGTTTGGGGGTACTTATCTAAACATTATTGATGACCTCCTGGCATGTGTGGATGGAGCTTCATATTGAAGCTTCTGATAGCTATACACTGCAGGCCAAACCATACCCATTAAGAGACAATGCCGTACATGATAAAGAGCAGGGTTTTGGATTGATGTGCTCTGCATGATTATATTTTTACATCTAAAAAGTACTTAGGGCTAATTTGCTAGAATTAAGTGTGGAAGAGATTGAAGGGGCTGGTGAGATGGCTCAGCAGGTAAGAGCACCCAACTGCTCTTCCGAAGGTGATAAGTTCAAATCCCAGCATCCACATGGTGGCTCACAACCATCTGTAACGAGATCTGGCGCCCTCTTCTGGAGTGTCTGAAGACAGCTACAGTGTACTTACATATAATAAATAAAATAAATCTTTAAAAAAAAAAAGAGATTGAAAAGTTCCAAATACTTTATGGGGGCCTTGATGCTTCTTGTTCTTAGATACCCATGGATGCTCCTTCGGGGGCCTACGTGCTTAGAAGAGGGTATTTTGTACCCACAGTAGTAGCTCTACCTTCCTTTGTTTATCTTGTCTTCTTCCTCCTTGTCTTTGGTGACCTTTGTCTCATGTCTGTTTTGTGAACAACAGCATATGCAGTATGTTAACTTCAGTTAGATGCCAAGAATATGGTAGGTGCTATCGAAAAGAGATAACTTGCCCAGTCTATTTATTGTACAAATTAGACCAAACATTCTAGTATTCATGGGTATGCGCGCGCACGTGTGCGCATGTATGTGTGTGTGTGTGTGTGTGTGTGTGTATGTGTGTATATATATATATATATATATATATATTTATATATATATATATATATGTATATATATATATGTGTGTGTGTGTGTGTGTGTATACATATATACATATACATATATAGATGTGTTGTTGTGTTGTGTCTCCCAGTCCAGCATGATTATAGAGTTGGGACCTTATGTGTTATTTGAAGAAAGTCTTCTCCACAGCCCCTTTTGAATTATTTTTTATAAGTTAGTGTAGTAAAGGTGCCCCAATTTCAGTTGCGCCACAGACAGACAAACATGAAAGAACAGATGGAGTGGCATGGTGGCAGGATTTCCATCTCTTTCCTTTTTCCCTCTGAGTTCCTTCTCCTTTCTCTCTCTCTCTTTTTTTTTTTTTTTATACAGACATTTAGAAATTAGCAGAGCATCTAGAGTGAGCCATTTTCTCCAGCTGACTATCTTAAGTGCTAAAGTTGCTCCAGGTCCCGCTCTCTGTTGGTCAGCATAAAGGTTGTCTGTGGCTTTCACCTGGTGGCATTTCCTTTCTTACTGACCTTTGGCCTTCTCAGTGGAGGGATTGTGACCCCCGAGTGCAAAATGATCGACCACATTTGAATCTTTCAGTGTGTCTCCTTCTTGTTTCTTTTTCTAATGTCATCCACATTCCTGACCCTGATCATGAAGGATTCTGTTCCTGGGGTCAGCGTTAACCAGTAAATCCTTGTCTGGAGAGCGGGTGTGAAATACCTCATTCCTCTTGAGGCAGGAATAAATCAGACCCGAGCTGTTGGAGTCCTGTGAGCCTTGCCTGCTTTGGGCTTGGCATTCCTGGTGGAGGGATTGCAGGGAGTGTATGGTCACAGCGGAGTCATAGTGCTCTCAGTCTGTTTTGAGGTCATGTGACAGTCTCAATACCGGTTCAGCTTCTGAAGCCACATTTTATGAATTGGGGGGGGGGAGTAGAACTCTGGGGTTCTCCATGTGCAGGAAGTGCCGAGACGCAAGGGTTTCTTTAAAACGGTGTCTTGGGGTCAGCAGAGATGGCTCAGTGATGAAAGGCACTGGGTACTCTTGCAGAGCACCCAGATTCAGTTTCCAATACCCACGTGGTTGCTCACAACCATTTCTCATTCAAATCTCAGGGGATCTGGCACCCTTTGACCTTCTCAGGCACCTTTGCAAATGTTATACACATAAGTTCAGAAGGCATACCCAGTACACATCATACACAGTATACATCATACACACAAAGGATGTCTCACAATGGTGACTCAAAGCACCATGACTTTCAGCTGGGGAATACTGGATACCGTCTTTCCCTGCTTGACTTGATCCACACTTTACCACATGTACTCCATGTGACAAATCAAATTTTGTTACGGCTGGTCCTTTTCCTTCCCTTCCCTTCCCTTCCCTTCCCTTCCCTTCCCTTCCCTTCCCTTCCCTCCCTTCCTCTTCTCTTCCCTTCCCTTCCTTCTGTATTAAAATACATAATACAAATTGCCATTTTAGATAGACAGTTGAGTGACACTTGAGGCCACTACCATTTATCTAGCTCATCAAGCTGCTATAACAAAACACTATAAACTGGCTAGCTTATGAACAAGAGAAGATGATTTTGGAGGCTGAGAAGTCTCACATCAAGGCACTAGCAGATTCTGTGTCTGGTAAGACCCCCCCCCCCCATGTTCATTGATGGATTGCTTTTGCCTGTGACCTCACATGATAGAGGGTGTAGGGATAGGAAAACCTACTCATGTGGGGTCTGCCCTCGTCACCTCCCAAAGGTTCCTCCTCCAGTTACCCACTGAGGATATGGTTAGATATGTAAGTTATGGGCAATGCAGACATTTAATGGTTAGCAATGTTTTCAGAACGTCATTAGCACAGATGGAAACTCTGTTCCCATTAAGCAATCACTCCCCATTACTCCATTCCCTCTCCGACCCTGATCATGTCTATTCTACCCTCCATCCTTCTGAATGTGACCACTCTATGTACTTCATAGAAGCAAAACCATATAGCTTCTGTCCTTTTGTGGCTGGCTTATTCCATTTGGCTTAATGCCCATTCGTGTAGTGTGCACAATGTCAGTCCTTTTCAAGAGTGAACAGCATCCCTTGTGTGTGCGCACACATTCTTTACGTCCTTTTGTCTGCTAGTAGGCATTTGGATTACACCTACTTTCTGGATATTGCGAATATGAACATCGCCATTCACGTGGCCCTTTGGTTCCATCCTTTCCATTCCTTCGTGTATATGTTCAGATGGGAAGCTATTAGGTCGTGACACAATCCTGCATTCAATTTTTGGAGGAACTGCTGGGTTGTTTTCCAGAACACCTACGCCATTTTACAGTCCCACCCTCAATGTACAGAGCATTCTTACCAGCACTTTATTAAAAATGTTTGCATAACTCTGTTCTAGTGAGTATTTTATTGTGTTCGATTTGATTTTTACTTTAGTTGCTTATTCGATGGATACTTGTTGCTACTTACATTGGCTACTTTGGTACCGCTGACACAGGACTTGTATATTTGGAAGATACACTGATGTGTTTATTCTCTGTTCAGTGTGATAAGTTTGTGGACCCCACAGTTAAGATTCCAATTATGGTACCAAATTGTTTTCAAACATTTCTCAGGACTTTCCCCCCATTCTTAGTTCATTTCATCACAAAGTGCTGGCCAATTCATAGTAGTCTGTGCATCACATTTTACCAATGTTCCCGGTCACATGTGGCAAGTCAGAGATCCATGCCCATCATTTCATAGAGTGTGATAGATGACGTAATCATTTGATCCAAATGTACATGAAAATATTTTTTTATTCAATTCCCAAGGCACAGTTAATGGGATATATTGGGAAACAATTTGCTAATGGAAGATCTTAATGCTTATGTTGAGTTTGAGGTTAATTTAAGTAGTTTTCTTAAATTAACTAAAACCATGGCTGGAGAGATGGCTCAGCTGTTAAAGGCTAGGCACACAACCAAAAGTATAAGAAAAGGCCAGCGCTTTTTCAGAGGAAGGATTCCATGCCATCTAGACAGTTTTCCTGATTGTCTCAACTCCCACTTCCGAGAGCACTGTGGTGCCGACCGACTGGCTGTCAGGTAGACTTGAATGCGTGGCCCGGCCAGGAATCCAGAAAGGGAAAGCAAATCAAAGTGCCAAAGGCCACGGAGTCTTTAAGACTGGGCACCCTTGATCCTAAGTACCCTCTGAAGAACTAGGCTTTGACACATGAGCGAGGAGGAATTGTGCTTGAGAAGACAAGAGGCTTAAACAATCACCCATGTTTTTACTGTTTCGTTCTACGTCATTTATATTGTTAACTTCGAGAAACTGAGGCAGCGGTATGGCTTAGTAGATAGACCTTAACATATTTTTAGAAACCCTAAGTTTGATTAGCTTTGCTGGATATGTTTGCAGTGTTAGTAATAACCAGACACTCTGTTCCCTAAGGACAGAACTTGGGGAGAAAAAAAATCCAGTTCTGACCCACTCTGCGAGTGAAGCTTAGTGTTCCTGGGCCAGTTCCCTGCTGAAGGGTCATCCTTCTCCTGTTGGAAACAGCGCCTCGCCTACTTCTCTTCATCTACTGAAAGGCTCTAGGATCTTGTCTTCCCGATCTCTTTAGCCATCGTGGGAGAGAATTTTACTCTGTGCAAACCTATAGGGATCTTTCCCCATCTTCGAATGCAAGTGAGAAACAAAAAAACAAAACCAAAAAACAAAAAACAGTGGACCTCCTGGTAGAGTAACCAACAACTTTAGCTGAGAACTGCAGTGAGGATCAACAAGCCAGCAGGCAGAGTCGGCGGATGAGAGATGAAGTATAGGTCCCCCGATCACAAAGCCCTGGTTTCTTGCTGCTTCAAAGGATCACCGTATGCCTGCTTCATGCCCATGTCACAGCCATGCAGCCAAGGGACTTCCGTTGCTTGTCTTCGGTGAGTGGCCCTGTGCTCAGGTATGCTCCACTCTGTAATCCACAGATGCCTAATTTCTTCTGGGCTTCTCTCATTTGCAAATAAGAATCTAGCCCTTCTGACAAACCTTACTGCTCAGGGCACCTCACATGTTACATTTCACACAGAAAATAGGCAGTGAGCTGATTTAAATGTACACATGTAAAACTAAATGAAAGTTATTATGGCTTAACCTCCGAATCTTTAATCCTCACCCCAGCCAAGGTGTGCATCTTGCTCCTATTGTTGAAAGGAGTACTAACAGATTGTTTTGAAATGCCTTAGGATATGCCATTACTTTTTTTTTTAAATAAAAATGTTTTTTAGATGCAGAACCTAAGGTGAGTGGGGTGAGGATAATGTCATTTGTGTGAGAGAAGATGCCAGAGAGATGAAGAACAGAGAGGCAGGGAGCTGGAGAGATGCCTAGGATTACCAACTGTGTCTAATGGGTCCACCCCAGTGGGCGCTCATGTATTCCTAGCGTCTCTGGATCCAGAACAGCACTGTTACATCCAGTAGCATTGAGAGCTGTATGCTAGGGGCTGGCAGCTGTCAATAACCAATGCCCCTCTCACCCCCAAGCTGAGATCGAAGCATGGGAAGTCAGACAGAGAGCAGACTATCAGCATCACTGCCCGGGAAGCACACCAGAGTGCGTAGAGTTGGAGCTGCTGCCAAGTGGGTTTGCTGATCCTCTTGAGTTAAACAAATCCAGCCATCTATTCCTGCCACAGCTGGACATCCTCAGGCATCCCCCACAGAGAGGCCCCTACCACATGGTAGAGACAAACAGAACACACATGTCCTACAGACAGGCTGTCTGCCATAGAAAGGATATCCCAAACTAGCTGAGCTGGGTGTGTGCCCCATTTCTTCTCTTGAAGTGACTCAGGGGAGGAGGATGAGGGGCCAGGAGTATTGTATTAGCCAATAGTCCTTTATGTAGACACGTGACTGGATCCTCTTCTAGTACAGACAAGAGAGGGCTGGTTTAGCCAACAAGCCTGTTTGTTTCAGCTTGTACTGTTTCTTTGCTCTGCTCTTTGTTCTATGTTAGAATATTGGAGCCAGGCAATGAAGTTGAACTGTATACCTAAGGAAGCCAACATGGGGAGAGGGGAATGGGTAGGGGATGCGGGGGGGGGGGGAGAAGGAAGTCTTGTGAAAGAGAAAGAACGAGATGCCCAGGAGTAGGGAGAGCTGGTGTAAAGGAAGAGGATATGAGTCAGAATCCCTGTGGCAGGGTTGAATAATGACAACTTGGAAACTCAGTGCTGATGGAACTGGCCTCTCTGGTCCTCACTGGGTCTCAGACATGCCAGGTAGAACATAGCCATGGCCTGAGCACTGCTCTCTCCATCATCTGAGCCTAGATGCTTCCAGGAAACAATACCTGAGACACAGGAGGCACTCAATAAGAATGTGTGCTTTGCATGGTCATAAGAGTCGGGAGAGAGACACCATGCCAAGGCTATTGTGTGCTGTTACATAAGAAAAAGCATAATGCACTTGGAATGGAAATGTTTGGCACACATCAATAACCCAATACATGGCCTCCATATGGTGCTTATTTCCATGAATTGGATAAAAACTGTTGAATTGTGTCAATGAATGGATTTTCTGATTAGAAGGACGTCACTAATTTTTTTTTTTTTTTTTTTTTTTAGAATTTCAAGGGAACAATGAGGTAAAAATCAAATGACTGGTGTCAGGAAGTTAGTGTGGGATAAAAGCAATAAAGCCAACCCACAGAGACACTTGGAGGGCATTTAGCTGATCCCCCCTCCCTGCACCCCTTCTGTGCACATGTGCAGTTGGCCCCTAAGCCTCTGTATTTTTCAGTGCTTCACAGTTGACTCTCAGACCAAATAGATGTTCCCAGGGAGAGGTGGCTCTTTGAGGAGAGGTGTTTTGAGTTTACATCAGCCTCCTCTTGCTCCTTCAGATGATTTCGGTGGCTACAAGGTTGGCATCATCTAAGATGGCTCTTGGACCAATCATCACATCACTGGCTCTTGGACCAGTCATCTTTTCTCTTCTCTTTGCTTCTGAGTTACTTCTCCCCAAGGTCTTTGAAGAGGCTCTTTGGTGGACCTTCTTCCTGACCAATGAGTGTCTCTCACTGAACCCTATATATTTGCCTAAGATAAACAGCAGGTTGGGCTCCAAGACACCACATGAGCAGGCTTAGATTCCCCCACCACCTAGGGATGGTAAGGGATTGCCTTCACTTCTCCATCAGTCTTCAAACTCATAATTTCCTCCCTCTCCGCCTCCATTCTGTCTTCTGAGCCCTACCATGCTTTTCTGCTCACCTCCCATCCAAGGTTTTTCTTTGTTTCCTTTTACTTCATCAAGCCATCCAGATGCCACCTTTCTGGTTCAATTCCCTAAAATCTCCCAGGTGTGGCGGGTTGTGCTTTCCTCTCGGTGGAAGGACTGGTATCCTCGTTAAGTGTTCCTGGCAAATAAAAATGCATTGACAGTCTAGCGAGTGTTGGTTGTTTTTGGACCCCAGCCAATTCCAGGAGTTAGACTGGAGCCCATGCCGAATGGGCAGTAACTGTGAACACAGCAGAAGCAGGAAACCCACCCACCCACCCCCCGCCCGGGTTCTATTAATTATGGGATAAGTTCCTGGAGATGTTTTAGTAATGTATTCCTACGTTTTGAACTTCTTAATTGTGTTTCTGTTGAGTGGAGTTTGCTTCAGAGGTAGGAAATCTAACAACAACAACAAAAACCCTGGCATTTTAAAAAGGCTTTTATAAGTAGAGTAGAAAAGTCACATTAATCTTGGTTGTTGATTTTCCAACATGATCCGGTCTTCTCTGATATACTTCCAAATCTCGTTGATCTTATTGCTTATTAAGGTTCTACAGCAAGCGTGTATTATAGACAGCATATTCAAATGATAAATCCACCGCAGGCAATCGCAGTTTACATTTCTATAGTTTCCATCTTACAGAAACTGAAAGTCACAGAGATGCGCGCTTATGCATTGAATTTTAAATACCTGGCCATAGTGAGTATGTCGGAAGCCTGTGTGTGTGTGTGTGTGTGTGTGTGTGTGTGTGTGTGTGTGTGTGCCGCTTGCATTTTCCCTGAATTGCAAACCATGCTGATTTTTCTCTATTTGAGTACAAGATAAAACTAAGGAAAGTGGGTCTGCCCCACTGAAAGGGGTCCGTCCACTCATGGCTGGGTGCCCGCGTCATGGTTAGAAAACCATTTGCCCCTCAAGGAGACGGGGGAATCTTCCTACAGCTCAGGGAAGTGAGGAGCAGCAAGAGGTTTCTTGTTTGCTTTCTGAGGAAGAGAGCAGCAGGGGATGTGGATGAGGCTGTGGTGTGTACCCCAGTGTAGTCACGCTGAATACCCTCCATCCTGAAGCACTGCCAAGGACAGGGACTGATGTCAGCAGCAACAATAAGCACTGGACATATTTGTGTGTGCACCTTCCCACTGCATGGTTTTACTCCATCATGTAATTAATAACCCAACACATACACTTTGGCTTAAGTAGGCTTTTCTAGACTGAATTGGGAAAGATGGCTCAAGAATTTATTTCTGTGTAATAATTATAAGCAACAACTCACATAATACAAGCAACCACCTTGCACATGACCTTTGCATACAGTAGCCTGCTCCTAAGTTCGAGGCTGCCTGTAGAAGGCAAGTTGATGACTAACCATGAGCACATAACAGCAGCAGGACTTTAATTTTTTTTAATCTCTCATGTGCAGGCTATGCACAGTGTCTCTTTTCTTAGACCCATAAACTGTTCCTCATTCCATCTTCAGGGTGGTTTTTTTTGTGTGTGTGTGTGTGTGTGTGTGTGTGTGTGTGTGACTTGAGTGGATGAAAATGTCCTAAAAATGCCTTCTTTTTTCAGAGACCTCACTTTTCTGCAGAGAATACAGTCTAAGACCCCCCCAGAGGATGCTTGAAACCTCAGTTGATACCAAACCCTGTCCTTGCTAGCTAGCCCTTGGCCCAACACACAGAATTGAATCTGAACTGTTTCCCACAAGCTTATGCTTTGAGCCTAACTGATGGTGCTGTTTCATGAGGCTATGGACCCTTTGAAGGGTCATACCCCTCTGATGTGTAGGTCAGTAGTAAGAGGCAGGACTTTGAAAGGTATGGGCCTGCTTCCAACTCATACTCCTGCCATCACGAACTCCATGGCTTCTCTACCCTCATGTTGAGATCTCTGAAACCAGGAGTAAATCTCTCCTCCTTTACTTTGACTAGTTGGCATTCTCTCATAGTGATGCAAATGTAACTACGCACATGTATACCAATAGTAAGTTTAATATATAAAATAGTAAGATGTTAATAACAACTAATAGTAAGCAACTATAGTAATAAACTATAATGAAATTGTCAGTACTGTTATGCTTGTACTTTAAGGGCTATCATTAATTAAGATGAGGATTACTTAAACTTGTGGTAGCTCTCCAACTTATCTGACAACCAAGATGGCTGCAGAGAGGCTAACATGGAGATGGTGTATACAGCAAGAGTACACTGGACAAAGGGATGACTCGCATGTTGGGCAAGCTAGATTGGCATGGCATAACACCTTATCACATTATCTAGAACAGCATGCAAAGCAAGATGTATGAATGATTTACTTCTGGATGTTTCATCCAGTTTATACTTCTAGACCATAGCTGCCTATGGGAATAATTGAAACCTTGGAGAGCAAGCCTGAAGATAAGGGAGAGCTACTGTAATGACTGCCTGGAATATGCCAGACAGTTGGGCTCTGCTCTTTAATGTATGCCTCCTGTAATTATGACTTCCACATCTGCAAGGTTGATAGCATCGCCCACCTTACAGATTAGAGATGTGAAGATCAGAAAGGTTGAAAAGTCTAACCAAGAACACAGCCAGAATGCAAATGAGGTTGTGGTTTTAACTGAAGACACCAAAGCCGTCATGCCATGTGCTTTAGTCTATGTTCTCTCACCACCATTGGCTAACTTGATGCAAGATCAATCGATCTATCTATCTATCTATCTATCCTTTGCATACATTAGCCTGCTACTAAGTTTGAGGTTGCCTGTAGAAGTCAATATATGAATTTTAAATTTCCGTTTGATTGATTGATTGATGGATGGATGGATGGATTGTGTGTATATGTGTATGTGTATATAGATAAGAGAACTTGTAGGAGTCTATTCTCCCCTTCCACCACACAGGTCCCTGGAATCAAGTCAGGCCAAGGTCATCATGCCTGGCAGCAAAAGTCTTTACCCTCTCAGCTTTCCCCTCTTTATATGGATTTTGAAAAAAGTCTAAATAGGTGAAGGATCATGAAGATTAAGGAATATTTTGTTTTATTCACCATTAAAAATATCTAGAAAGCTACTTGGCACATTACATTTAAATATTTAAATGAATGCATATTACCCGCCACAAACAACTACACTTTGGGATTAGGGGTCATCCTGAGCTGGGCCATCTTAGACACAGAAGAGAAGGGACAGAGCTCTAAAATCTTCAGAGCAAGTGTGACCAGGAAGGTATAAGGCCAGGTCTCCAGTAGGGCCCTGGAAAACATTTCCAGCCGCTGGACAGGCTCACACGTCAGTGGGATGGGAGCACTCCGAGGCCTAACCAAGAAGTGAATGCATGGTAGTTATATAAACAGTGCTTCAAAGCCATGTGTTAATACTAGCCTGGTGAAAGTGGGCTCTTTGGGGAAGTCTGTGTTTAACTAAGACTCTTATGTCCTTTCTAGTCCGTCAGAGTTATCCTGTCAGTAGCACCTGGTTGTGACCCCAGTGGCTTTTCAGTCATCCACTCAGAGGAAACAGCCTTTCTCCCTCGAATTTTGCAGAGTTGATTCTATCCACAGAGCCCCAACCTTTCCTAGCTGAATCTACTTTTATAAACTTGAAAGCTTTCATTCACCACATATTTCTAGTTTAAAAGAACTTCAAGAAAACACGTTAGAATATGAAGTGGATAACTGAATATTCTTCAACTGGGACATGGTGAGCTAAATATCATGGTGAGCTAAATATTTGTAGACCATATCCGGCCCGGAGTCTGCCTGTGTAAGTGTCATGTATTGGAAGACAGACACGTGCTTTCACATGTGTACTTCCCAGTTACAACAGCAGGACTGAATTATCTTTTTAAGAGTCTACCATATGACCCACAAGGCCAAAGAAATTTACCATCTGACCCTTTACAAAAAGCATTTTCTGACCCCATTTATACTCACCAATTCTTAATATTCTGCTATTTGAATTATTCCTCTCTCTAAACACAGAAAAACATTCATGGTCTCTCTACCTATCTCTCCTCTCCATTCCTGTTTTATGCCCTCGTGACCTCCCTCTTTATACATGTGAAGATAAATGTGTGCACACAGACATATGCATGCAATTTTATTTGATCCACTTAGAACTTGTGTTATAGGAACCCTTAATAAAACACCCTTAAACAACCCTAATGTATACTTAAAAATAAGGCATCCACTCACTAATTAAATTTCACTGCATAGCCTTATTTGATTTTCCTTCTAGAGTCTGAAATTCAATTAAGGCTCATATACTATTTGAGGGCAGCATATATCTTTGCTTACCAGAGTTGTTTTGTTTTGTTTTTTATAACAATGATTTTTTTCAAGTCCCTAAAAAACAACCCCAAAGATTTCCAAGTCTTGGTGGAATCATTAGCTCTGTGTAAGTGAGACCTACATATAAAAGTCATCGTAGTAAACTGTGTCTCTCATTTCTCCTATGGGATTGAGACAGTTATGTGGTTTAGTTATAAACTTGAGCTACTAAGATGTGGGCTTTACTTCAAACTGTAACGTGGAGATGTCTCAGTGTGTAGGAGAGGCTGATGAGAAAGGAGGGGATGCCTCCTGTGTAATTAAGAACACCGTCCTTCCTGCCTGCCCCTGTGCCTGGCCTCTGTTAGTTCTTGGCTGGGTGGCTCTTCCTTCTGGCTTTGCGTCTGACTGGGGCTTGGCTCTTCTCCAGCATCATTAGGTTACAGCAAGGAGCTGGAAACAGACCTGCAGTTATTTAAATCTTCCAGCCCAAATTGTTCCTGCTGGCTGCCATACAGAGCTTGTATGTTTGTAGGCTGTGCGCTCAATAGTGCACTGTGTTCCAGGGAGCATGTGTGCATCTGGGAACTTGCATGGAGAGAACACCTTCTTGTTTGTGCTCGAGATCCAGGATGCCACAGTCCTAGGGGACTGCATGGAGGTCAGAGGCCTGTCCTTTATTGTGGTCACTGATGATCTGTAGAGATTGCCGACTCACTTTCTTACTTTCCTGAGAGGCACTCAGATGCTCACTGGAGCCCATCTGGCATCTGTACTAGTCACTGCCTTGTTTGCAGTTGCCTTCTTCAGTAAAGAGAATGTTTACTCCTCTGAGATGTGGACTCAAAAACGCAGGGGGTGTGCCTTATTTTAGACATGACTGCCTTGGAGCCAGTGGTGTCAAGAATTTCAGAGCCAAAAAAATGGGAGAGAGACAGAAAGAGACAAGGGGGGGAGGGAAGGACAGATAAAGGAAAGAGGAAGGGAGGGAGGGAAGGAGAGACGGAGGGAGGGGGAGGGAGGGAGGGAGGATGGGAAAACATACTTGTGTTCTGTTGAGAGACAAAGTAGGAAAGAGAAAATGGAGAGGGGGAGGGAGGTGTGGAGGAAAAGAGGGAGAGATGGAAAGGAAAGGGGATTTCAGTATGGATGAATAGGCATAAACAACTAGAAACTAGAGAGGTGGAAAAAGAATTGCTACTTGGGGGCTTAGAATTAGTTCATCTGGAGAAAGCCCTTTTCCATGTTTGTGATGAGTTATCTGGGACGTGGGCCTGGCTGGTTGCCTCTGTGTGATGCATAACTGTTCATCTGGGAAATGGAGACAGTAGTGCTCCATCCATATGGTTATTCGGATGATAAACAATATGTTCCGCTGCTTAGAGCAGGGGCAGCTGGGGTAAATGCTCAGCCTACAGAGGCTACAAATGTTCCATCCTGATGTTATGCATGGAAGCCCAGCAAACCAATCTTCTCTTTGCTAAAGCAGTCACTGATCTGGAACCTGCTCTCCTTGACTTGAGGAATTAAAATCCGAAAGTTGAAGCCTGTGTGAAAAGAATTCACCGGTACATATCGGGTCTCAAGTTGACAAAGTACTTTCCCAGTTTTCAGACCTACTCCAGCAACTTTCATGTAATGAATGCTAGGGCAAGGGATCCCTTTAACTATATCTCTGTGCTTTTCTAACAATAATTTATGTAAATGCACCAATTAAGAATTCCCATGCGCCATGCCTCTCTGACTAGCTCTCCCACTACAGTGGCAACCCCCGAGTTCTAGTACGTCTGCTCTCAACCTTCCTAACACTGCGACCCTTTAATACCGTTTTTCATGTTGTGGTGACTCCCCAACCGTAAAGTTATTTTCACTGTTTTGCTACTGTTATGAATTGTAATGTAAACATTTTGGGAGGTGGAGTTTTGCCAAAGGGGTCATGACCCACAGATGGAGAACCTCTCTTCTAGGGAGAAGGCATCTGAGTTTTGCTTTCTGGGAAGCCCTCTGGTCCAATTTGAGGAAAGGTACATGTTCTGAGCTTGGGAGAGATCTGAAAGAAAGCAAATGGGCTGGTGTGTTGATGAACTCAAATACATTGAGAAATAGAAATGCTGGTGTGGACAGATAGACAGACAGACACACATACACATACAATAACTGAAAAAGGAATTGAAAAGGAATCCAAAATAATTTACTTTGCAACTGAAAACTGAAATCTTAAGGCAAAGTAACTTTATTAAAAGGAAAGATGTGCCGGGCGTGGTGGCGCACACCTTTAATTCCAGCACTTGGGAGGCAGAGGCAGGCGGATTTCTGAGTTCGAGGCCAGCCTGGTCTACAGAGTGAGTTCCAGGACAGCCAGAACTATACAGAGAAACCCTGTCTCGAAAAACCAAAAAAAAAAAAAAAAAAAAAAAAAAAAAGGAAAGATGTATTTAAAGTCATTCCCTAGCCACTCATGGTAGCTCGTGCTTGTAATATCATCACTTGAGAGGCCAAGGCAGGGGAATTACCATGGGCTCAAGGCTGGAGTTGAAGACATAGGGAGTTCAAGACCCTATCTCAAAATATAAAAGGAAGGTAATTGGTTAATTAATTTAATGACAGAATGGTCTGAGTATAAATTGAAAAATCTGGGTCCGTTAAAGGGGACTTGATGTATTTCTTACCATTTTATGCTTCCCTTGATTTATTTATTCCTAGGACAAAATTTTTGTAATGAAACATATATCATTGAGAAAATGAAAACCCGGGAGTTAGGTATGAGCTACTAAATTTAATTATTTAAACAATGTGGAAAGTGACTAAAGCAGACAATGCCCAGGAACCGGACAGCATCAGATACCCTGTGGCAAGTGCACAGTTGGCCAAAAGAGGCCATGTGCAGAGTGGTGTGGGGCTTGTGAATGGTGGCACTTCCTGCCTCCCCAAGAAGCCCAGAGCCTCATCTAAGATGGAAAACACACCGGGATGGAGGTGTTTCCGCTTTAGAAGGGGCTTCCCTGTCTTCCCACTGGTCTCCCATCTGATATCTCAAATCTTTCCTGCATACCGTTGACTTACTTTTAGCCATGCTCCCAACTGTCTCCTCCCAGTTGCTAGGTGGGTACTCAGTTCTCAGACATCCAGCTGCTGACTCCTGCAGCCTGTTATCCACATCTGTAAGACCCTCTGAGATCAGTCCCACTCCCCACAGCCCTACTCTCCTGTGGTACTGACCTCCAATTCCCATCTTGGACTCATGAGACATACCCCACTGTTTTGCAACCTGCGTCTTTTGCCGATTGCAACTTTGAACCATTGCATTACTGTTCTAGGCTGCAGATCGCTCATCTGTCACTCGAGGATAAGGAGCATAGGGATTAAATAAATTAATGTAATAAATGCAGCCCTTGGGATGATGTTGGTCCCATAATATGGGCTATAGAAAGGTCAACAACTATCTACAATTTCTCTTTAGGGCCCAAGCATGTTAATTTTTTAGTGCCACATCAAAAATTACCATTAACTAACATCTCACAGCAATACCCATTTATTACCTCACATTGTCTATAGATTAGATGTCCAGATAGGGTGATACTGGGATTTTTGCTCAAAATATCACGGTACTGAAATCAAGATGACAGTAGGGCTGAGACCCTGCACATCTTTCAAGCCTATCCTAAGCTCATGGCAGTTAACAAAATTCAAGCTCTTGTAGCTGTCGTGTTCAGGGCCAAACAGGAACTCTTGTGTCTCCTTCTGTTTAAAAGATCCCTATTTATATCATTGCCAATCAGATCATCTTTTTCTCGGCTAACTTAGAGGCGATTGTTTGATGCCCTAGCCTTATCAGGACCACGGGTTTCACTTGTTCTCAAGGGGAGATTATAGGGTATGAACATCTGGAGATGAGATTATCAGGGTCCTGAGAGTCCTGCCTACACCCTGGGTAATTAAAAATCCCATCTTTGCCATTCTCTTTGAATACCTGGGATGAACCTGGTAATCACCACGGTGAGTTCAGGTGTTTAGAGTAGTTTCTTTCAGCATCCAGAGGTTGTCGTATTGGTGTGACCCCTGGAACTGACACGCCTTCCTGTCCTGTTGGGTTTTTTGGGTTTTTTTTTTTCCAAACTGATGGAGTCAATCAGTGCCTTTGGAAGTTGCTCAAGAGGAGGACCATTTGGGATTTGCAGCAATACATCTGTTGACCAGTTGTCCTGGGGGCTTCAAAGGATGACCCACAATTTGCATTCACTTTCAGAACCATTCATTTGTTCCTAAGACCCCTAACAGATGGGCAGCCCAGATAGAATTCTGTAATTATGAGTGTACTTGTCAGCCAACCCTGCTCCTCTCCCGGTTCAAAGTCAATCTATGCCTTCCAGGGAATGTTCTCTTGAGGAGGGTCTTTGCACTGTTTTCAGAAGTATTTCTTACCTCTCATTTTCCTTCGCAAACAAGTCTAAACAGCTTCTTCTTCTTCCTCCTCCTCCTCCTCCTCCTCCTCCTCCTCCTCCTCCTTCTTCTTCTTCTTCTTCTTCTTCTTCTCCTTCTTCCTTCTTCCTTCTTCCTTTTTCCTTTTTCCTCTTCCTCTTCTGCTTCTTCTGCTTCTTCTACATTTAGCAGGCAAAGTAGTGGGTTTCATCATATCTTCATGCATATACCATTATACCTTGTGCCTCGGCCAACCCCACTCTTCTCCCTCACCCTTTGAGTTGCTGTTCCCTTCCTCTCCCCAGACAGTGGAGAGAGAGTAGTGGAATAAATGTGTCAATAAAGAGATGGAGGGACTATATTTCTTTTTATCTTTTATCTAACATTCCATCAAAAAGGTATTTTCAGTGAAAGCCCATAGTGAATGTATGAAGGGTGTAAAATTTGCAAAGGAAATATTTAAATCAATTCATAAGAAAAATGGGAGGGTGAGAACACCTTAGGTTACAAAACCTAATTATTTTCAAGTTTCCTAGTTTAACAGTGTCCTGTTTTCAGTGTGTGCTGTGTGTCTGTATACTTTCCTATTGCTGGTATAAAATAGCACGACCAACAGAACTTAGAAAAGGACATGTTTAATTGGACTTATGGTTTCCGAGAGTGAGAGTCCATGACGGCAGTGCAAAGGCATGGAAGCAGGAACAGCTGAGACCGCACATCTTGACCCACAAACAGGAGGCAGAGAAAACACACTGGGAATAGTGGGAGACTTTTGAAGCTTCAAAGTCCACCCCCAGTGACACACTTGCTCCTACAAAGCCACACCTCCTACTCCTTCCCAAACAGTTCCACCACTAGAGGCTAACCATGCAAAGATAGAAGCCTATAGAGACCATTCTTACTCAAACGGACATACTGTCCATCTTATTGTTTGAGACAAGGTCTCTTATTGAACCTGGAGCTTACCAGTTACACAAGCGAGCCCACAAGGACTAGGACTTTTTCTGCCTCCAGCTTCATAGTGCTGGGATTTCAAGCATGTGCTGTCATGC
>LR749935.1:186653-247146 GCA_902729485.2 Mus minutoides
TATTGCCAAGTGATTAGTGGTTATGTGGAAACCACTCTACAAACCTTCTGTGAGGCCCTATGGTGGGCCACATGCAATTTTTAGCATCCTGTCACAATTTCAACTAGTGAACTTCTGCTGTCAATTCAGGAAAAGGGTTGTTTTTCCCTATTCCTTTTGTTCTAAGATATTTTAGATCTTCCTTCGATTTTTTTCATCTCTCTGTTGCTAAATGAAAAAAAAAATTATCAGATATCTAAGACTAGAATAGTGTGCCATTTTTGTTGTTGTTGTTGTTGTTGTTGTTGTTAAGCTCAAAAATCTAAAACCATTTTCTCGATCAAATGTAAATTGTATGGATGCTCATCTTAACTGAGCTCCTCTTTACAGAACAGGACTAGCATTTCCTAGTCCTTCCGATATCAGTCAACTTAAAACTGCCCGCCTACCCATCACACACAGTTTGTTAGACTAGGCCAGAACTAAGTGACCATGGTCTGAATGCTATGAAGCGTTCTTGGCTCATTTGAACCAGGGGCTTTCTACTCCCTTCCCCCTCCCCAAAATGACCAGAGAAAAGAAATCCAACATTCATTTTCCTAAATTTTATTTGTCAATATATTCATGGAATTTTCAAATACCTTTGGAAACATGTTGATATTTCATGGTGTGAATAGTCAGAACGTTGGTGGTTTTTAGTTAGGGAATAAACATTTATGTGGATTTGGGAACTCAAGTGCGTACATTTGGAAATAGCATGCATACTTTTCTGTATGTGGCCAATTTTTCATTCTAACTTCTAGCCAGAGCAAAAAAAGGAAAAATGTTTGGATAGTACTCCTTCTTATGCATGCATTTTCAACTACAAACAGTCCCAATTTTAAGCAGAATTCTCATCTTTTGTATGTTATAAACATCCACCTTTCTGGGCATACTATGCAACTTCAGTCCTACCTGGTCCTGTGTTTGTTGGTTGGTTGGTTGGTTGGTTGGTTGGTTGGTTGGTTGTGTTCTGTTTCTCTTGACAGTTTTTGAAACCATCAGCCGTTGGCCTTAAAAGGCCAGCAATATCCTTCTGGCTTTTGTATTATGGGCAAGTGTGTCTTTGAGGTGTTTAAGGAAAGCCACACCAAAGAGACTGCTATTCTAATGATGTTCTGTTTTTGTTTCCTGACCTAGGAACCTCGATTATAGCAGGAAGCTGAAAAACGTAAGTGCTTTAACCACTCTTGTATACTTTTGACTTTAGTGGTCCAAGGTTGACATTTAGCTAAATTCAGTGGATCTGATAAGCCTTATTAGAAAGATTATTTCCTAGGAAAAATTATATGCACCTTTTATAGAATAGTTGATAACCATGCTGATACTAAAATATTGTAGGTTTGGGAGTTTGTCTCTAATCAGGGTTCATTCTAAAAGTAAAAGAAGGCTTGTGTTCTGTGTGTAGTTCATGTTCTTAAAACACACAGCGATTGGTTTCATCACTAGCACTAGCTGTTTCCATTTGTGGTCGGATGGGATTGCAGTCAGTGAACGCTGGTAATGTTATGGTTCTAGTTAATGTCCTGACTTCAGGAGTGTATGTTCTCTGGGAATTGATTTGTAAGAACTCAGTTACTAAAAGACCTTCTGGAAGTTTTGAAGGATTCATGATGTAAGAGGTTCCCACAGAGGTAGAAAATCGAATCACATCATAGTACTCATGCACACAGCCCTGCTTTGGGCCCACGGCCAGCTGGCCCTATATGTCTATACTCCATTATCCAGAGCATCTGGCCCACCGTGGGGAAGGTAGTGCAATAAGTTCTCCCCAGCAGAGATGCAGCAAAAATACCGAATGTGAACATGAAGTCTAAGCTCTTGCACGGGCTTCCAATCCTATATCTTCCTATAATTCAGCTAAGGAACACATCGTTAGCCGATCCGATATTTTTCCCCCTAGTCAACGTAAAGAACATTTATGCTTTGGTCAACAATTCTTTGGAAAGAAAGCACAAAACTAATGTAGGATAGTAACCTCAGACCATCGGATATTCATAACCATTCTTCAGCATCCAGGTGTGTTTGTAATTGATAGCAACTGTGTCGAGGCTAAAACTTCTCCATCTCAGATTCATGGGGATGCGGCAGCGTTCTGCTGTGAGAGACCAGGGGGGGTCTCGCTCTCTGTGCCTTGCTGTCTTCTGACTTCACTTAGACATACTGGGTAGATGCTGTGCTCAGAAGCACCCATTATCCTTTAGCACTCCTTTAGGATAATTGCCATCCACTCCGGCAGGTTCTCCAGGCACGCGCAAGTGGAAATTAAGGGGCTTCAAAAGCACCCATCTCAAATGGAGCTGACAGTCTCCTGCATTGCTTGTCTGGGTAAAGACTCCAAAGAGTTTGTGGGGAAAACCGCTGCCTGACAAGAATGCCATCTTGGGGGATTTATTTTCCCTTCTAGCTCACTCAGAGATCACTTTCTCACAACCTCCTCTTTTTTTTTTTCCCTCCCTCTAGAGCTGGAGACTTATTTGACCGAATCGTATGTCTGGGTCAACTGAGAGAGCATTGGGTTCTCATTACCAATCTCTCAAATGAATGGATTCAGCATGCACTGGTTTTCACAAGTCAGGGTTGCTGAGTTGTTCCTTCCTGTGTTGCTTTTCCTGGGACGATACCGGTCCTCATGTTGAAAAGCCATTCTTCAGGACAAATCTTCTCACTCGAGCGCATTCTCTTGTCCCACAGGTGTTAGTGACCATTTACTGGCTGGGGAAAGCTGCAAACAGCTGCGCATCCTACGGTGGGACCACACTGAACCTGAAGGAGTTTGAAGGGCTATTGGCTCAGATGCGAAAGGTAACTTGGCTTTCCTTCCTTATCCCCTTGAGTGCTGGACAAAGTGGGAAAGCAACACGGTTTGGGTGGTTTTTTTTGTTTTGTTTTGTTTTGTTTTGTTTTGTTTTTGTTTTGTTTTTGTTCGAGACAGGGTTTCTCTGTGTAGCCCCTGGCTGCCCTGAAACTCACTCTGTAGACCAGGCTGGCCTGGAACTCAGAAATCTGCCTGCCTCTGCCTCCCGAGTGCCGGGATTAAAGGTGTGCGCCACCAATGCTCAACCAACATGTTTTTAAGATTATTGCTGTTCTGCAGTTAGAGACGTGGCTCAGTGGGGAAGAACATTTGATATTCTTCCGGAGGACCTGGGTTCAATTCCCAGGTACTCACCTGGCAGTTCACAACCATCAGTAACTCTAGTTCCAAGGGATATGATGCCCTCTTCTGACTACTTTGGGCATATATACACAGAAAATACTCATACATGACAAATTTTTTAGAAGTCTTTAATAAAATGATGTTGATTATAGTTTTGCATGGGGGAATTGCACTGAACCAAGGTATGTGCTCAAGAAAAGAGACATTTGTCTTACCCCAGAGCGTCTTTGTCTCCTGACTCTCACAACACTTCAAGGTCTGGATCTTACACTCTTCGGTGAATGAAAGATCTGAGCTGACTCCTGCTGTAATTTCAAAAGAGAGAATTCGGTATGTTGGTGCATGGCTTGGCACAGCACAGAGCTCAGGGCCCGTGCATTTCAGGTAGTGATGTTTGACTTAAACAAGGTAGTGTCATACAAAAGCAAAGGTGCTCTGCACTTTCAACCGAAGGTCTCTGTGCTTGCCTGTTAGGACCTTGGTGTGGGTAAGGTGATGCCAGCCATGTCCTTTCCTCGGCTCCCACTCTGGACAGGGTCTGAGATGTCACAAGTCCTCCTTCTACTGTGTGTGTCTCATGACCATTGAATCTGAGTCATCTGGAAATTCAGAAAAAAAAAATAGTTGTAAGGCTTGATGTGTTTGTTCGACAGAGTATTTGATTGCATATTATTAAAAACGTGGTTTGTTTGCTTGTGGGAAAGATTGATGGAAGGTAAGAATTAGTTGAAGAAACAGTGGGATGCTTTGTATGAACTTGTCTTTTAAAGGTTCAGCAATATAGTTAACTCATACAAAATATTAGTCTATTGTATTGCACAGGAGAATCCCCACTAAACAGCCTTGCTAAGCAGGAAGGCTCACTTGCAGTTAACATCCATATATTTTTGGCCAAGGACATCCTAGAGCACAAAAAATTGAGGCCAGCTACACATAATAAATCCACTAACAAGACTCATTGAAAGATATTTAGAGAGCCATTAAGATGGCTCAATGGGTAAAGATGCTGCCGCCAAGCCTTATGACCTGAGTTCCACCCCTGATACCCACGTTGTGGAAGGAGATAACTCCCACAAGTTGTCCCCAAGCCTCCACAAGTATATGCTCAAATAACACACACACAAAGAGAGAGAGAGAAAGAGACAGACAGACAGAGACAGAGAGAGACAGGGAGACAGAGAGATACAATAAGTGTTTTCAGGACATTCAGAACTTCATGACTTTTAATTTTGAAAGCAAGAATTTGTTTCAACTTTCTAATAAATTGCTCACTTTTCCTTAAAGCAGCGCTTCTGAAGCTGTGAGTATAACCCCCTCACAGAGGTTGCATATCAGATATTTATATTATGATTCGTAACGATAACAGAATTATAGCTATGAAGTAGCCACGGAAATAATTTTACGGTTGGAGGTCACCACAACATGAGGAACTCTATTGAGAGGTTGTAACATTAGACAGGTTGAGAGCCGCTGCCTTAAAGCTAATAGTCTCGGTTTGCCCAAAGCCAGCATGGCTCAGGTATCTACAAATGGACAAAACAAGGCTGGAAGTGTAGCCCAGAGTAGAGTGCTTGCATAGGATAGATGCATCAGGCCCTGGGTTTGATCCCTGTAAGCTTTCTTTTGTCTAACTATTCAGAGTGTCTTTGCTGGTTTGGAGTTGGGAATATAACTGGTTGCTTCTATGTTGACGTGTGCGAGGGTAATGCTAGATGGATGGGTCATCGGTTGGAACCGCATGTACATCTCACTGCTCTGCTGATAGACTGGGGAAGAACCTCGTCTGCTCAGCTAGCTTCCCGTCCTTCCGAGACAAAGCCTTCAGATGCCTTGAATTGGCCTGGGTGCTAACAGCTGTTTCTCTTCTGAGTGTATGTAGACAACATCCCAGGGTATGATTCAGTGGTTAGCGCTGCTGGGCAAAGCATGGCTCTTCACAACTGGGGGCACCTGGGGTCCTCCTGTGTCATAGCTGTGTTTGAGGAAAGATGACCTAGCAGACGCTGGGCTATCCAAATACTGGCAATGTTTTGTGTGTGGTCGCTACCCTGTCATGGTCTCACTTATGGTTGAGTTTGACTGCAAACTGCAAAAAGTCAAAAGCTGAGAGGAGTATTTTACTTCTTCCCATCTAAGTGGGATTCAGTTGCGAGCAAGCAGTCAGAGCTGGTGCAGAGCTCTCCACCTGGGCGACGGCATAAAGCCCAGACCTTTGTATCTTATCCTACGCATCACTATCCTCAACCTATGGCTTTTTCCTGTGGCCTCAAGCTAGCTGCTCAGACTTTTCTATGTGTCATGTGCCATTCAAGACAAGAGGAAGGAGGAACCGGGTAAGGGCCTATCCTTTGAGCACACCTTTTGAAAATTTCACACCGCTGCATCCTGCTGGGCTTTGATTGTTGCCTATAAAACTCACAGGAGACCTTAACTGCTAGGGTGGTAGCAACAGGCATGCTCTCAAAGGTCTTTGGCCCTGGGGAAGTCCACTCTCACAAATGGACTGATGCTCTGGTCGCCAGAGTGGGTTTGCTATCCTCAAAGCAGTTTTTCTATCCCTGACTGTGTTAACAAGGCAACCTCTCCAGTGTGCATGCGTTCTCTGGATAGCGAATGGCTTCTGTCACTTTATAAAGACCTTTCTCTAGGCCAGCACCCTGTTATTGGACTTACCAGACTTCAGAACGTTGATAAGTAAATCCTCTTAAAGGTACCTAGTCTGTAGCGTTCTGTTATAACAGCAGAGAATGGACAATAATGGCTTCCAGTTCACATCTCATTAAGCTCACGTCTTGAAGTAGGTCACATATTCATACCCATTTGCGACTAAAGATTCGGAAAAGAAAGGCTTTATTTCAGATAAAAAAAAAAAAAACCAAAAACAAACAAAAACAACTTACTAGATGAGAAGTAGACAGATTTCATGGGTTTCTCTGTACATAGGGTGAAATAAATTTGAAATTAAATGTGCGTCTTTCTCAAAGGGGCCTAATTAGAGAATTTTAATATTCACTTTTCTAGTGGAAAATGTGCACAAAATCACTAACCATAGGGTACTTATTCTATACTTAAGAGAGCCCTTTACATAGAGTCCTTACACACTTAGTAGTGTGCCACCAAGCCTGAATGTATCAGGGAAGCCCTGGGGAAGGAAGGGGTGTGCAAGATAAACAAATGGATTTGCTACAAGCACCCTGCAGTAGAAGAGGGCATGAAGTCTTCAGGGTGGTGAGCAATGCAGGTTCTTTCTCTGTCCCCCTTCACTCCACATCCCCATCACTCCTGGCATTCCTTCTCCTTCCTGTAAGCCAGCCAACCCCCAATAAGGGATGCTGATAAATGCACCTCCAGGGAAGATGCTCCTGGTTGCTTCCATGAAAGGCAGGGAAGTATTTCCTCTAGCCCCCAGGTATAACTCCGAGGAATGGCTGTCCTGTTCCTACACTAGTCATTGTGACCAGGGGTGGCATGGAGGACTATGACAGGCCCACCCTGTTCCTGTTCCTAGAGGTGAGGGCATCAATAGAAGACACAGATGAGGAGGGGGAAGACTGGCAAATAAATGCACAAAATAGCCACCAGTGTACTCATCCCTCAGGATCTAATTAACCGTTTTAGCAAATAACTTATTGTAAGCAACCTTTTTCTGTTTATCTCAGGGGTTCCCTATCAGAACACAGGTTCGTCCAAATAGGGTGCCTGTTGATTTATTTTTATGATGCTGTGTCCCCGGGGCTAGAACACTACCTAGAAGGTACTTGGGCAATCTCAGTAGAATGAATTGCTTCCACAACCATCGTGATGAGTGAGGATAGGGCCATCACACTGGGGGAGCCAAACCTCAGACATGTTGGAGCAGCGCTCAGCCACCCCGTAAATCACACAGCAAGGGGGAAAAGGCTGAGCTGTCCAGAGAAGGCATCTGGAGTGTCTTAGAAACCGTCAGTCATCCGTAGGCCCTTGCTGGCTCCTATTAAGGCTCATAGAGGGACGGAGAAGAAGAGGGATTAGTGCAAGAAGCCTAGAGTTTTTGGAGGCTAGCAGCTGCTCATTCCCCTTAGGGGACAGACACCCTTTCACAGAGCCGTGAGCACTTACTCCACTGGGTTCATGTCAGTCTGTCCTGCCGACCCTTGAGAGCTCCATGGAGGACAGGAGCTATGGGGCTTCAAGATGAAAGGCACAAAGAAAGCAGTTACAGCCCATGAAGGGTGTTTGTTTATATCTTCCACCCTTCCCCATAGCCTCACTTTCTAGCATGCATGCACACGCACACTCACACCCACCCACACCCACACCCACACAGGCATGGTGACTTAAGTGAAATCAGTAAAATTGCAAGTCCAGAGGATAGGCACATTTTTATCTCAGGTTAACAAGTCAGCCTCTTGGTTTACCTGTAGGGCTGCTGGGAAGCCAGCATGGCGAGGGATGGCCACAGTGATCTACTTCCCACTTCTCCAACTGTCCACACCATTTATTTCCCCACTGAGGATTCAATCTTGGCTCACTCCATTGTCATGAAAATGGTGAACTTTCTGTGTTTCTTTCCCATGAGCCTCGGGGAGAAAGCTGCTGGCATTCCAGGAAGCTCCTCTATCACTTGAGATGTGGGGAAGACCTGGCCTTCAAGGGAAGCCTTTCTGATGTTATTTTCTTGACAATTCAGTTTTGCCATGCTGCACCAAGCAGCCCGAAAGCATGTCAATTCCCTGCGTGTCTGTCTTCGTGAGGCACCTAGACAGAGAAAGAGCAGGCCAGTGTGTAAAAGTGGTGCCTTTAACACCAGTGTATAAATATTGTCTATGTTCTATGTTAAAATGTGCATGCCTTGTTGATGAAAAATAGTAGTTAAAAGCATTGCTGATACCTTTTAGAGTCATTATTACCAATTATGCCCTGTTCTGAATACTTTCCATGTATTTCATGTTTAATTGTCCCAGAAGCCCTGTTGGATGGCTGCCATTGCTAAGTCCCACTTTATAGGTGAAGACCCGTGAAGTGACATGAGCTGCCTAAGGTCACTCAGCTGGCAAGATTAAAACCCAGTCATCATGGGCTGAGCTTTTAACCACGACCCTAACCTGTATCACTTTCATGATGTTTCTACTTCAGTGATTCAGTCATAAACAGCATTAACTCAGGACATAACCCAGCTTGGCATCATGGACCATGTGAGGATACAGGCAGCATCCAATCTTGAGCCATCTTGTCAACCCCAGAGATGAATAGTTTCAGGTTTTACTTTTATGTAGTTACCATTTGCCGTGTGGCTATAGTTAAAGTAATTCTCTGGTTCTTTTTTTTTTCTCTCTCTATAATATAGGGATATTGTTAACATGCAAAAGCATTACACAGATATATACTAAGTGTTCAACAAAAGTTAACTTGGTATTTTAGCCATTTGGTTGATGAGTAATTTGACAATAATAACTTCTATTGCCTAAGAAGTTAAATTGGAGCTTCTGTCTAATTCAGGTCTATATTTTTCAGTGAGTCATGTGTTCCTTTTTAACTTCTCAGTTCTGGGTTTTGTTCCAGAATCTGGTTAACTTTTGACCTGCAAGTAAACAACCTTAATTTCCGTAACTGACATTTCTGTCTTCCCCTAGCACAGCAATTCTCCACTTAGAGGTCGTGACCCCTTTGGGGGCTAAATGAGCCTTTCACAGGAGTCACATATCAGATATCCTACATATCAGATATTTACATTATGACTCATTACAGTAGCAAAATTACTGTTATAAAGTACCAATGAAATAATATTATGGTTGGGGAGGGATCTCTTCAGCATGAGGAACCATATTAAAGGGTCAAAGCAAGGTAAGTTGGGAATGACTGCTTTACAGCATCATGTTGCTGGACTCACCCAGGCATTTGACAACCTATTCTTTGGGGGCATTAGTTGGCTGAGGGTGGGGGTGGGGATGGCTGCAGGGTTTTCCTGCCAGCCCTGCCCCTGTCCTCTTGCCCACTCCTTCCTCCTGGTGGGAAACCTGAGTGTGCCTTGTGAATGGCAACCATGCCCGGTTCCCTGAGGTGGGAGATGGATCAAAAGATGCTATGTTCCCCCCACCCCACCCCACCCCCGCCCCAACTTCTGTAATTGCCAGAAGTAGCCAGCCAAAGATACTTCCTGCAAGGACGTGGGTTCCCAGGGGCACCTTGGACAGAATAGACCAGCTTTACAAACTGCAAACATGGAGAACTTTTTTTTTCTTCTTTCCATTGGGAATGCAGAGGGGGACCTCTGTGCGCATCCCGGGGAACATCCACGGGGCAACATTCCAGTCTTTGTCCATGAGCGTATACTCCCCTGCCAGTGGGATCCACAGTCTTGATTTCTAGCGACGGTCTCGGGGAATATTAAGCGAAGGTTTATCTTCAAGTGACTGGAGTTATTTTTGTTTTCGTCAGCCTGGAACTATTGTAATGGACGCGAAGGCACTGGCGGGAACAAGGCTTTTATTATAATACAAGGGTGAGGATGGCTTCGACTGACCTTTCTTCTGCTGGAGTTTCAGTGTTTTAGTCTGCTGCCGCTTGTGCTGGAAAGAATTTATAATCACAGCTTGTCAAAGACAGGCATTGTTCTCCCTGCTCTGAACATGTGGGTCAGCCACAAGTGCCTGCCGCTCCCCCAACGCCAGGAGCTGGCGGAGGGAGAACATGCCTGGATTCCTCTGTGGCATCAGGAAAACGCATTTTGCAAATTTTTCGTTGCTTTTTTTTTTTTTTTTTTTAACTTTTGCCTCAGAAAGACAGCTCGCTTTCAGAGCAGGAATTTCCCTCCAAGGTAGCAGGAGGTGGAAGCATGCGGCTCCAGGATTTTACAGCTCTGATTCCGCCTGTGTTTGCCAGATACCGTAACCCGGGGGCAGTGGCACTGAACTAGGGACTCGTCTGTCCCACAGACATGCGATTATGGATCCTGAAAGACAGGTCAAAGGTTTTGTCTTTGTTGCCAATGATCACTGCATTCTTGTGAATCCAAACTTTGTGACTCTCTGTATTTAACTACTTAAAAAAAAAACTTTATGGGATGTGAGTTACTTGGGGATTTTTTTTTTAAGTTGTGCATGTTATACTAATTGAAAGGATGGAGCAGAAAAGGCTTGAGGAATTGAATAATTACTGCTGGTGTTCATTACCCTCTTGAGCTATGACTTTTCCACACAGATCGTCCATGCACGTGTCTTCACAGACCACTGGAAGCCGGATAGGATATATATGTTGCAGTCATATCTGAAATTCTTTCGTTTTATTTTGGGACAGGAGACTGATGACATTGAGAGCCCGAAGCGCAGCATCCGAGACAGCGGCTACATCGACTGCTGGGACTCTGAACGCAGCGACTCCCTCTCTCCTCCTCGCCACGGACGGGATGACTCCTTTGACAGCCTGGATTCTTTTGGCTCCCGCTCCAGGCAAACACCTTCACCAGATGTAGTTCTCAGGGGAAGCAGTGATGGTAAGGTTTGATATTCCTATGCCGTACATCTTGGAATTAATCATTATCAGGAGTTTCGGGGTCAAGGTTAGAGAGTTGAGTCGTTAGAAAGGCAAACTCCATATCCACCTGGCTGGAGCCTGGTAATTCTATAAACTGGAGTGTGGTGGGGGTGGGAGGGGGGGAGTCTCTGACTTGTTTTTTATTGGCTTTCAGAATTTTGATTGGCTTTGCCGGCAGCTCATTTGGACACTGCCTCAGTGAGCATGTCTTCCGTTGGAAAATCTGTTACATCATTCTTCCTTGGGTCTCCCTGAATCAAGAGGCTGTGCAGACCATAGCTCATAAAGTGTGCTGAAGTTTATATATACTGTGGGTACAAGGAAGGGAAATGTTTAGTGACTAACATGCTACGTCAGCAAAAAATGGTATGGCTCCCCAGCAAGCTAGACGTGTGCCTTGTGTCCTTAAGAGAGCTCTGGTGCCCTGCCGGGGCTGTGCCCTTCTTGATTGGCATCTGTTTTATCAATCAATTTGATGCTTGGCGCATCTGACTGGTGGGCTAGGTTAGTGCAAATGGCCATGAATGTATAGTGTACACCCAGACTACCTATTGGCCCCCAGGCTGAAATTTTTTTTTAATTTAAATCCTGTGAATTTGATATTGCTTGTATGGAATGATCAATACTTTCTTTATAGAAATGTGTGGCCGTGTAGCCTGCTGTGAGTTCAGTGGCTGTGGTTAAGAGTGGCTTTCTTGTACCTTTGACTTTTCAGAAGGCAGGTGGCTTGGTCCTGCATGTAGAGACTTGTAGACAGACAGCAAGGCTGTTGGGGAATTTTTGTTGTTGTTGTTATTTCTATTTTTGCATATCTGTGATAGTAATATTTTTGGACATTCTTCTACTGTCTGAGGTCAAGGTTCTCTTTTGTGGCCACAGTGTTGCTTTCTGACATAAAATTCTTGTAGGTGGTTTTGTTTGTTTATTTGTCTAGAAGTACTAGAGATTGACCCTAGGGCCTTGTAAATTCAAGGAGAATGCTGTACCACTGAGCTATATCCCCAACCACTCAGCTATACAAGTCACAGGTCCAGGTTCTAAGTTAGATGTGTAGCACACAGTATCTTATTTAATGTTCAGCATCGGCATCTAATTGCATCTTAATTCATCCATGCTCAGAGCTGGGAGACACTCCTTGTCCTTGTTTTATAAATGTGCCTTCGGGAGTTCAAGTCTTTGTCTCAACATTTCTAAATGACAAAAAATCGCTATAAGTTTAGCTCTGTCAGCCTCAAGAAGTGTGGGTTCAAACTGGTGCTCTTAATTCACCCAAGGCTACTTTCTCTTTGCCTCATAGAAGGTGTATACTAGAGTCACTGAACAAATGTATTTGCTTCGAACATACACTTTTCAGCAGACAGATTAGCCTCAGGGCCACATAGCATGTGACTCCTAAAGAATTCCATGGTACATTGTGAGCTGCTTGAAAAATATTTCTGAAATTTTACTTGACATCTTAAGTACCACCCACAGCACTAGAAGTTAAAATACCAAGTTTGTGATCTAAGTATGCTTTAGCAGGGTCCAAGCATGGCTTTGCTTTCACAAAACCCATCTCCACCAAACCCTTCCACCCATATTGCTTGCTTTAATTTTCTAAAAATAGGACTTTTCTACCTTTTCTTTTTCATAACTTGTACTATAGCGCCTTAGTCTGTCACTTGCTTTGAGGGGTTCAGAGTTTCCATCACATCTTGAAAGGATTTGAGATGGTGGTTAGCAGTACTGAACTAGAATATCCCAGAGCACAGTTTAGTTGCAGCAATTAAGGCTGATAAACCAGAGCCTACTTATAAATGCTTCCTCTGTCAGACGAACAATGTGGAATAGAGCCTTCCTGGCTCCCCTCCCAAACTACGTCTTCCACACACATCACCAATCTGATAGCTTAAGGCTTATCTTCCCGTAAACTAATCAAGACCTAGTTAGTAAAGCTTTAAAAACACCACCACCATCACATTTCTTAATCTTTCTTTAAAAATTCGGTATAATTCTTGCCAAATACATATTAATTACATAAGACGTTTCTGGTGTGTTCCTTTAAAATGATGCTAATCAGTAAGAATGTTAGTTCTAATGAATAGTTCCACATTTAGAAGACTTTTTTTTTTCTTTTAAGTATGTCTTGAAAATTTTTGTCCCAAGATTCATAACCAACTTGGGGCAGCCTTAACGTAACATTCCTTGCCTTTATATTGGGTCCATATGGTAGTCTTCAACTTTGTTATTATGAGTGGGTACCCATTGAGTAATTCAAAAAAGAGAAGCCACATTCAGAAGTGTCATTATTCTGTGAGGTGGATACAGTTTTCTGGTAGAAAATCTGTCAACCCCCCAGGCTTGGTTCAGCCAGTCTATATTGCCAGCCAGGTACTGAGTGCCTCCCTCCTTCAGCCTCCATCAGCAGCCTCCACAGACTCTGCAAAACTCCACTGAACAGGAAGCACAACCTTACACTCATATACATCAGAAGTTAGTTATCATAACATAAATATGATTCACTGCATTTAATTCAGTTAATCCCTGTGTTCTATCAAAAAGATGTGTTACAAAATGGAAATGAAGAATAAGCAAAAGTAAAGTGCTAGGAGAAAATTAAAAAGTATTTGTGACTTGGGAGTATTTGGCAAATAGGTGGAAAGAAGAGGGAGCAGGGGAGAAGGGTAGGGGAGCAGAGTGGCTCTACCTGCTTGTAGCCCCATGGAAAAGAGGAGTGAGGGCTCTGATAAAATAATAACGCACCCTTTGCTCTGTTCTCTTCTCCTAACTTTGACCATTCAGAGAGAAGCCAACCTTAGTAAATTTCCACGTCCACCAGATGAAGTGAAATCAAAATCTTTCGCTAGCCTGACAGTATGTAGGCACACTGTGTCAGCCTTCCTGAGGCCCTCATAACACTCAAGGGACATGCTAGTGCCATGGTAGGCCATGGGAACCTAGAGTACAAAGGAATTTAAACTCCCAGGGTCATGGAGCTAGCCAGTGGTGGAACTGAAAAGCAGTCTTGACTGTAAGTCTATAAAGCAGCCCACCCCGTAGCTAAGCCTTTCTTCCCTGGGATATTGGCAAGTTAATATTCCTTAAAATGTCTATTGAGAAGATCTTGAAGAGTAATTCAGTAGAGAAAAGAGTTGTGTTTATCTGATAATACATTTGATAATAGTTTAGATATTATACAGCTCGTATTCTATAGGTTTATAAGATGGAAGAATCCAAGTTAACTCTAAGCATCACTAAGCTGTCTAGTAGATGGAGAACTTACCTGCTTTCCTTTTTTTTTTTTTTTTTCAGCACAGGGTAGTATTCCCCCTAGTCAGGACATTTCACAAAGACTCTTTTCTCAGTGTTGAGTGCTGACAGTACAGAATTTGGGGTGTCTAGAGAGCAGAATCCAGTTTCCCTGAGCCAACACTAATCAGACACGGGAGGGGAGGTTCCCTCTGGCCCGTCCGGGCACATTTCTATCTTTATAAAGAGAGGCTCCTATCAAGTGAAGAAACAGATTCATGGGTTGGCCAGGCAAGGTGGCATGAGTATTTGTTTACAGGCAACATTTTGTTTTGACACTGACAGATACACTTGTTAAGTCTTGCTATGGAAAGGGAGCTAAGTAATGAATCAGATGCTAACAAGTCAGAAAATGGCCAAAGTATCAGGAGAGAGGCTGTAAGCAAATTCCATGAATAATTCATAGCCTGAATATTTCACATACAGTGAGCAACTTGTTCACAGCCAATATTTTAAAGTGACAGTCTTTTAAATGTTGTTATAAGAGGGGATCTCCAGGGTAAGTCCTTGCATTCCAATCTCACAGAAGGGGACGGTCATGTGTGTTAGAGACAAACTTAGGAAGCCCCAGCTCATGTCTGATGGACCTGAAATCATTCCAACATAAAGATCAGGCAGCATGTATTAAATACTAGGTGCCAGATACTGGACCAATAGTCATAGGTGGATTTAGCCCTTCCAGTAGTCCCGTAAAGCAGATGGCATTGTTGCCCTCATTTTACAGATTGGAAAATGGAGGCTTTAGTAGTCAGGTTAAAGACAAATAAACAGTAGGGCTGGAAGTGAAGTGGATATGATCTGAAGCCTGGCACACTACCCCCTCTGCTTTGTTCCAGGTCTTGGCTTTCGTCTTAAGCATAAATGTCTTTGTTATCAGCAGCCTCAAAATGATGGCATGTTTGCATTCACTGATTAAGAGTTCAACCAGCATTAAAATAGCGGTTACTTATATGAGATCATGTTTGCCTTTACGAAAGCTTCATTCTAACAGACCTTAGAAATCTAACAACATGAGACCCGGGCAAAAAGGATATGTTGGAATTACTGGGACGGTGATCTAGGAGCAAAGCTGACGTCAACAGAGCTGAATTCCTTTGGGGGGGGGGGGACAAACAAACAACAACACTTTCAGCCAAGCCATTTCCTGTATCCCAGTTTGAGATGCTCATTGACCGCTCTGGCATGCTTTAGAAGTAGATGCTGGATGGCTCTTGTTTTCAAAACAAAGGGAGGAAAGAACCATGCGCAGGGGGTGGAGGGAGATACGATCATGAGTTGGTATGGACAGCAGGACAAAGACTGTCCCAGATCCGGAACTGGGAAAAACCCATGTAGAAGATATAACCTCTTGGGAGACACTTAGTGCAAGTCCAACTGGTCAGCTTTCTAAGTTCTGTCATTCTCATCTGTCTCTGCTAACTAGATTATAATTCACATCTTCACCATGTTCTAGGGGCAGGGTTAAAGATACACGAAGACAATTTCTGATGCATGCTTGTCAGAATGTCAAGGGCAGTGGAGTAGTCTTGGCTACAGCTCAGTAAACTCCTCATTGGGAAACTGGTGAGCTTTTCTTTTGAGCCTCCAAAAGCTCAAAGTTTGTCCGTAAAACAATTCTACACATAAGCTTACCTCTATTTAAAAAAAAAAAAAAAGCCATACTTGTAGTTTTTTTGGTTTTCCTCACTGAAATTTCAGGCCTTTTCCCAGAGGAGGCTAGTTTAGACTGATATTTTCCAATTTACTAACTCAAGGTATGAATTCCAGAACACACGAGAGTTACCCTTGAGTCTACAGAGATGCCATTGGATGTTTCTTCCAGCATCGGCACACTTTTATCAGTATCCATCCTCTGTTTTCCAGGAAGAGGAAGCGATTCGGAATCAGACTTGCCGCACCGGAAGTTGCCAGATGTGAAGAAAGATGATATGTCCGCACGAAGGACTTCTCATGGTGAGCCGAAATCAGCCTTGCCTTTTAACCAGTACCTCCCGAACAAAAGCAACCAGACGGCCTACGTCCCGGCGCCTCTGAGAAAGAAGAAGGTGGAGCGGGAGGAATTCAGGAAGAGTTGGAGCACCGTCACCTCCCCCCTGGGCGGAGAAAGGCCCTTCAGGTAGGAGCAGGGTTTCAGTTCTTTGATGTACCATTACGAAGGGATGTTAAGTGGCCAATGCATCCCAGAGAGCTTGTCATAAAATGCCGATTCACCAAGGTACCTAGAATCATGCCTAGCGCACAGTAGGTATACAACACATACTTCGCCAGTACTGTGGACAGAATGTGGAAAACAGGTCACGTGGCCTACTGTGGAGGCTGCCTGACTTCTGATCCTGTTACCGTGGTTGTACAAAGATTATACAAAAAGACTCTTGATGTACTTATGCCGAGCCAGCTCAGATAAGAGACAGAGGCATGGAAAAAGCTTGAAGACCAAGTGTAGACGAGTGTCAGAATAAACACAAGGGGTGTGTGTGTGTGTGTGTGTGTGTGTGTGTGTGTGTTTTAAAGAGAAGGAAACTATTCCCTTAATGTCCATATTAATGTACGTATTTATTCTGCAAATATTTATTGAGTTTCTATTACATGCGGGGTGCTGTATTTGGGGTTTGGGAGCTCAATAGTAAGATACTAAGAAACAGAAACTATATTTAGTAGTATCTTTAAAAGGAATTAATATTTTGCTATTATTATCTATAATTAATTTTCCCACTAAGGAAAATTTTCTTAGAATTTTTATGTATTGATCAAAACTAATGAATTTTACCTCTACAGTAGAAAAGGTTTTTTTCTTTCAATATCAAGTTTGCAAAAGCCCAGTATGGAGGAGAAATGCACTGTATTAATTAGCTCCACTAAATTGACTTCTCCTTAGCAGCATTCTATCCTGTGCTGTGACATCTTTTTTTCTAAGTTAAAAGTGATATCAAAATGTCTTGGAAGGGATGTCCAGTCTGTCCGATGACCTGCCTGTTAGCTTGGTAAACCGTGTTGTCCAACTCACTAGTTACCCTGAAACCATAGAGGAGGAGGGAAGTGACGCAGGGTCTCCCACTGAAGATGACCCGAGCAGCCAGATGGGCGCTGATGGGAAACCTGACAGTGAGTTAGAAGCTCCTCCTAGCAATGGTGAGGACCAGTCTGCTGGGGATGTTGCTGTGGTGCCAGCTGCTCTTCCTGAAGACAGAGATGCCGTGGAGAGCCAAAAGCGCAGAAAGCTGGAGCAAGCTGGGATCAAGGTCATGCCTGCCGCACAGCGCTTTGCCAGGTTAGCTCTGCCAGCTGAGGGCTGGCCTGGCTGGCCTTCTGCATGCCTGCAGGTTTGGATTCTGGCTCTCGAACTGGACTTCTCATCCTGCTTCCCCAGTTCCTACGTGTCAGTCACGTCAGTGGCCTTCTGCTCTGGACAAGTAGAAATAGATACTCTGCCTCGGGGCATGTGTCTGCTGCGTCATTGGCTAATTTAGATGGAGATAAATCTAGAGCTCCTCTCTGCTTCATTAGATCCCATCCCTGCGGTCAGTTGCGATGGGCTGCAAGATTTACCTAGCAATAATATTTTATTTTCCTATTGCTTGTGTCTTGTTAACTTTCATCCTACTCCTAAATGGCTCATTACCTCATGGCCCATCATTAGAATAAGTTCAATATCTTGAAATAGAGGAAGGACAATCTATTCAGCGAGATTAACTGACTGACGAAAATCCATGCGTCTGCCTTCTCTTAAGGAGTAGTAAGGACCCAGTTTGTCAGCGTGTTTTCAAAAGCATAGTGATGATTCAAAAGCTAAGACCAGAACACTGATGTCTCTTCATTGAAGCTAAAAGGCTTTAGCATACAGTGCCCCTGACTTCATGAGGTGGGTGAGAGGAAGTGTTTAGGCAGTCAAAGCTATAGCATTCTACAGGTCTGCAGTTTTGTGGAGAGTTCTGAAAAGCTTATTTTTTACGTAAGTACCACAGTGAGCCCCACAAATTGAACTAATGCTCAGAACGACTTGACCCTTCGAATCCCTTCCATTCGCACTTCTTCCTTTTCATTTTAAAAGGTCAGGAACACACTCGTTTTTATTAGAAGAAGAAACAAAGGATAGGTGACATGCCACATATATATGCCATATACACATGCACATGACACATGCCACCAGCCCAGCATACCTACATTTTGTCACTTAACTTTTTACAAGGCACAGTTTGTCTTGACAGTCATTCAGGTACTTTGTCCATAGTGACACATCTGATTTCACACATGTATTTCTCTATGTTTCTTATGTGGTTATTTCCATGGTCTAGTATTTAATTGAGAAGTCCTAATTGAGAAGGTCTAATTTAATTGAGAAGGTCTAAGTTTATTCTCTTTTTAATGTGGCAGAAAATTGCTTAACTGGAATGAAATGCAAATCATGAAGGAAAAACAAAAACAAAAACAAAAAACAAAACAAACAAACAAACAAACAAACAAAAAACCCCAAGGACTCCCCATGTGTGGAAAGTAAGACTAAATCACTGAACTCCGCCAATGTCTCTCAAAGCCTTTGACCCCAAGTCTCCTGTTAGACATCCAGATGGATTCTGGCTGTCACAGTTTTGGACCCAGCTAGAAGCTAAAGGGGCAGCTTCTCAGTTGGGAAAGACTGTTTGTCCAGGAAGTGCTGTATAAGAAAGGGACATACACAGTAAAGGGAGGGGGCCAACCTTTACAGCCAGACCACTTTTCTGTCTCCTTCTCTAGGATCCTTAGATGCCTAGTTGCATTACTTTTAAGCCAATGTGCACACAGAGCAAAGGTATAGTCATCCCACTTCCACATGATGTTAGAAGCCTATAGGATCCACACTGCTTGTGAAAAAATAAATCAGGAGGCATCTAAGCATTAAGGAACAGAACATAGGACTTCTCAATAAATGTGTGGCAGTTAATATTTATTAGAGTTTCCATAGAAAATTTTAAAAAGTATATAAACTGTTTTTTGTTCTATTTTACTTTATGACCATGTTAACTTAATTAACCCTCCCCCATAAGATTCTGCAAAAGAAGCCAGATTTCTTTTTTTAAGAGGGTTAAAATAAGAACTAAGATTCACTTCCCCTTAAATTTAAAATACCATAGAGATTTGAGTTCTCTTATTTGGTGTTTCCCATTGGAGAAGTGCATTTTGTAACTGAATTATAGGTTTCACGTGACTGTACTTCTTCCCTAATTATTTGCATGTGTTTCATCACGCACTGGTCCTACTAGTCTGCGGATGTTCCTGGCCACGTAGTAATTAATGACAGAGGAGAGACAACTCTCCAGGGGACAGTCGACATTTTAGAAATCTTCAGAGGAAGAGCAGATGTAGCCCAGTGCCAGCCACATACTCTTCCGTCCCTCTCTACCAGATGCTGGCTCCTTGCTTCTTTCTGCACAGATCCCCCAGTCTAGGGACCAGACAAGCATGACCTTTGTGACTCTGGATGTGTCTGCCGTGCCTGGAGACAGGGTAACGGGGAGGTTTCTTCTGTTGCCCGTGACATTCCCAAGAGAACGAACAGGCCTTTCTGGAGAGCCCAGTTTCTTTGAATAGAACCAAACTCACTGCCAAGCCAAGCTGGCTGCTCATTGCCAAGTAAAAGGGGGTGAAAGGGAATGCCAGCTCTTCCTTAGTTTATTTATAGTGTGTGTGTGTGTGTGTGTGTGTGTGTGTGTGTGTGTGTGTGTGTGTGTTATATGTGTGTTTGTGCTCTTGAGCATGCTGAGGCCAGAGGAGAGCATCGTGTGTATTGCTCTCTCGTTCTCCAGCTTATTCCCTTGGAGCAGGGTTTCTGACTGAATCTGGAGCTAGGCTGGTTGCTAGAAAGTCCCCCGTGGTGCCCCCTGTCTCTGCCCCTCACCCCAGCACTGAATTAGGGTAACTCCCACTTAAAGGCAAGTGTATAATCACTCCCCTTTAAGGGGGCACTGAAAATTTAAATCCAGGTCCTCTTGTGCAGCAAGGGCTCACCTACAGAGCTAACTCCCCAGTTCTCCTCCTCCATCCCTTAGTTTTAACCATTATCTCATATGCTTCGAAAAATATAAAGAAACCTTAAACAGGCTAAGACAAACATTTTCTCTGCCCTATCCCATGCACTGGGTCCTTGATCTTACCTGTCCTTTTTCTTTTTCTTCTTTCCATTTTTTTTTAAACATGAGGCTGGCAGGGTTGCCAGGTTATAAACTGGCTCTGTTTTCTCTGTAGTCTCAGCAGATCTTGAACTTGTGATCTTCCTGACTCAGCCTCCCAAGTAGCTGAGGTTGCAGACCTGTGCCCTCAGGTTTCACCAGGGTTCTGCGTATGGGTTATATTCCTTCTAGTAAACCATGTCCACCCATCAATTGCAAACCTACCAGCAGATATAAGTCTAAACAGCCTGACTCTGCTGCTTATGTAAACTTAGCTAAGTCCATAAAACTTGAACTGAGAACCTTACTATTCTATGCAAAATGGACACCGTAATTCCTGGTTTGTAGAGTTCTCATGGTCACCAGTCTGCATATTAGCTGCTCAGATGTGTGGTTGTTGAAAAAAATAAAAATATACAGAGTTTAACAATAGGCTGTTTTTAAGGAATAAGTAATATAGAATAGAAGTCAATGAGATCTTTTTGGTAAGTATATACTTGTGACTATTCTTCTACATATCTGCCTTCAATGCATTTTTATTTCATGGTCAGTAGTGCCAGCCAATAATTTACATCATTTTTCATCTCTCAGAGATGTCCACAAAGCTCTCAATTTAAAGAATTCATACAATGAACAAGAATTACTCATAGGAACAGTTTTCCATTTGGGGTAAAGATATCCCAGAGACGGGAATATCTTGAAGTGGCCATTGATAGAGAAACTTTATTCAGCATACATATCTAAATTGAGATCACTTGAAACGAGTCCTGCCACACTGGGCAGCTAGCCTAAAAAGAAACACTTGGGGAATTTGCAGCCCAGCTGGGCTTGCAAGATGCATAAGGTACCAGATTCATGCTGCTCAAATTGGCATTGTAAATTGGCAGGGCTGTTTGCATACATGCTTACTTTTGATTTTAACAAATTCTTTCAGAGATGAAGCCCAGGCCTCCCGGTCAGAAAGTAGAAAAGAGTTTTAGTCTTACTTAGAGTTGGTTCATAATGATGACTGGCTCCAAACCGGGGTGCAAGAATATGTGAGGTGTGTGCTTCCTACTGAAAGGGCTTTGTAAGATATTAAATGCTGACCTAAATTGTGAGGTATGGTTAATTAGCATTCTGCTATCATCAGTCTTCTGAATATTGTTGTGCAATGCAATTTACAAGTCTATTCTAAGTACAACTCACAAAAATCCCTTTATTTAGTTACCAAATTACTTCCCTTTCTCCTGATCTCATAGTAATGATAATGCCTTTTTTTTTTTTTTTGTAAGATGCTCTGCTTTCAAAGCTGTCCCTGGCATTGTTGTTTGGGCAGCACAATGGTCTATTCATTGTCATAGAGCAGAGTCCCTGGAACCAGCCTGCCTTGATTTATATTCGAATCTATGCACTAGCTCTTTGACCTTGTACAAATTTATTGGCCTAGACTTTCTAACTTGATAAAATGAGGATGAGTGGATACATACCATAGTCTATGCAATTTTAATGCTAGAATTACTACTTATCAGGAATTCTACATAGTATATGTTCATTATCAACTGGCCAGCATCGTTATAATCGATTCATTTTTGCTTAATGACTCTGAAGCAATTCGGTGATCTGTTGTTTTCTACTAACCGTTCTTCAAAGCCATAGTTGACCGATCCAAGTTGATTTTTGCCAGACATGTCGACTAAGAATTCAGGGAGGAAAGTGAACACAGTTTAGGGAGGGCCTAGGCAGAAGACTGAGTTGAGTATGCAGCTCTTTTAAGGGCAGGGTTTAATACTTTTAATGATACATTTATTGAGAAGTAAAACATCATACACACATTTGTTTTAAAATCTTGAGATTTTTTTAGATCAACAAGAGCAATGGCTAATAGTGGGAAGGTGTTATGACTATGACCAAGCATATTTTGATTTCCCAAAAATCAGACAGGAGATCTGCTGTCACTAAAATAATGACCTCCATTGGAACAATATGATACAAAATAACAGCCAGTGGACCAACTGGTCAACCAGAATAGACTGTCATATTGCTGACTCTGTCTTCAGCCAGGTCAATTCTTCCTGTCTTCATTCTTGACATGAGTTTGGCCTTTGATAAAGACAAATTTATTCTTTACATTTTTAAGACATGTATTTAGCCTGTGTTTCCATACCTATGTGTATTTGCGTGTGTGTGTGTGTGTGTGTGAGTGTGTGTGCGCGCGCATGCGCGCACATGTGCAAGTATGTTTAATGTGTTTATGAAGGTCAGAGAATAATTTGTGGGGGTCAGTTTTCTCCTTCTACCACATGGCTCCAGGAATCGAAAGGTTGTCGTTGTGGGCAGCAAGGTCCTTCACCCACTGAGCCATCTTGCCTTACCTTAAGCACATTTTGGTGGGTACAGGGGGCTGCAATTCTACTGATTGAACTTGTGTTCGTGTGCATGCTAGGCAAGCTCTCTGCCCCTTTGTTATATCCTCACTTCAGGAACTTTAAATCAACTTTTCTGAAAGCCCTTACAAAATAGGTATACTTTTTCTAGAAATCAAATTATTTCGATTTGCTTGTCTACTATGTCTTTAGCTCAAGAACTTTTATACACCTTTCCAAAAAAGCTTATGCAAAATAGGTATGCTTTTGTAGAAATCAAATTATCTTTATTTGTTAGTCATCTTTATGAACTGAGAATACAATCAGTGATGAGGAATTAAAGGTTCCAACCCATATTGGGACTTCAGAATAAAACTGACCTTTTAAATGGAAGAATGCAAAATTCTTTGAAGACCACATAAACGCAATTGCTGTCTTGCCCACTACCCCGGGATGGAAAGAAAATAATTAGAAAAGTCCTAAGGCTTACTCCTTGACACATCACCATCAAATTGCCTTTAGCAATGTAAAGCTTCTGGTTTTAAGGGGGCCTTCAAGAAGCCTTTGAAAATGAAAATCAGCTGTAGCAGTGATTTGCCAGAGCTCCTTTACCATGCTGTCCTGTACTTCTACCAAGAGAAAGGAAGCAGACCTGGGGAGATGGGGAGCCTAGGGAGAGGAGAGGAAGCAGGTGCTGATGGGAGAAGGCAGGGCTTGATCAGCTTTTATGTCATCCTCTGAGTGCCTTTAAACTAGTCCATATGTCTCTGTTCAGCTCAGCGTGTTGCAGAAAGACCTTCCTTAGGCTTTGTAGTGGTTGCATGTCCTGTATTCTAGCACATGGCTTCTTCATTCATGCGTTTTCCTCCAGAGTCGTTTCCTGGCAAACTGTGTGCCTACTTTTGTATCACAAATGTGGTGAGAAAAAGCGGTGGGAAGCAGTCCCCTACTTTTTCCCTGATGTTTCACGGGATTTTTGGACTGTCACTTTCTGAGCCATTTAGGATCTCGCTGTTATGGATGCTCCTGGAGCCCTGCACATTACATGACTTCCCTGTGTTGTTTGTATCTGGCTGAGGTCAAGGTTAAGCCTATTCTAATTGCACCACAAATCTGTGCTGCAACTAAAATAAAAGGTGTTGCCCTTTGAACTAACAGCATTGAGAGGACTTTGCGATAATGGTACATTCACCTGGAGATGGGGATTTAAAACCAAAAAAAAAATTTTTTTTAACCTGACCACATGTGGGGTTCCATTTGATTCTGCTCTATCAGTCCAAAGCAATCAAGTGAAGAGAAAGAAGCTATTCGTGATATAGTCCTTCGGAAAGAAAACCCTTTCCTGACCCACCCACATGGCAAAGATTCGGAGTCGGAGGATGAAGCTGCGTGCTTACTGCCTGACCTTGAGAAAGACGACTTTGCTGCCAGGAGAGCAAGGATGAACCAAAGCAAGCCAATGGTGCCACTTAATCAGCTGCTCTATGGGCCTTACCGGAATAAAGACGCAGAGAAGGCGGGTGGCAGAAAACAGCTCTCAAAGGGACTGTCAGACAAGAAAAATCTAGGATTTCAAAGGTGTGCACTCTGTGTGTGTCTATATGAAAAGGAGCATCACTAAAAAAAAATGGATCTGTACGTGGCCCCCATCCCTTTCTTCCCAGCCCCAGGTCTCGTAGATTTGCATCACTAGCCAACTAGACATAGCCAACTGCCTTTAAAAGAACATCCAATACTTAAGGGTGCTCCGCCTCCACTCAAAGGGAACAGAAAATAGTCATTGCGTTTCTATTAGTCTCTTAAGTTAGGAAGTTTTAGCTTGAAGGAAACAACAACAACAACAACAACAAAAATCTTATTCTTTCCTCTCTCACACAAGCAAGAGAAATAATGGGGTTTTTTTGTTGTTGTTGTTTGGTTGGTTGGTTTGGTTTTTGTTTGGTTTTTTTTTGTTTTGTTTTGTTTTGTTTTGTTTTGCCAAAAGCAAAGCAGGGGCTGGGTAGATAGATAGCTCAGTGATTACCATGTAGGCTTAATGGCTGGGGTTTGGATTCCCAGAACCATAAAAGCCCAGATGCAGTAGTATAAGTGTCTTATCCCAGTGCATTCATGCCTACCAGGCAATGGGAGATAGAGACAAGAAAATTGTCAAAAGCTTGCAAGGCAGCTAGCTAGCCAAGCGTATATCAGCAAATAAGAGAGAGCCTGTCTCAAACAAGGTTGAGGCTCAAAGCATGAGGTTGTGCTTTGACCTCTACATGTATGTCAAGGCTCTACTCTGTGCTCACAGTGACCAACCCAGACCAATGCTATGAAACAGAATGAGGCTGGGTGTTGAAGCATTCTTTCAGAATTAACTTAAATGTACTCTCCAGGTAGGCAAGGTTTACAGTTGAGAGATGTTTCACATCTGAGCCATGCTCCTGCTATCTCCAAACTCATCCTAGAGTTTGGATCATGCCGAGCACATTATTGACATTTATTCTAAGGGGGACTGAGAGTTTCAATCAGAAAATTCAAATTCATTATAGGGACTTGAATAGTGTGGGAATTGGGCATCCTTACTGTCAAAAAAAAAAAAAATCTCATTACCGTTCTCAGCAGTCTTTCAGCCAGCCCTGGCTTCACTTCCTATATAGTTAGAGACTATCATCCATTGAAGAAAAAGAAAATTGCCTTATTACAGATTAAAAGTGTAGTATGGGAGACTAGAGATGTACCTTAGCAATAGGACAGTCATTAAGATCCCAGATTCCATCCTATGAAGGGACCTACAGCTCCTATTTATCTCATGCTTTTGAGGAAGGAAAGGAGCCTCCTGTCATTTCGCTCCGTCCCATCCCCGAGTTTCCGTACTTGACATTCTGTCTGTCTGCTCCCCTCTCCTTGAACTTGACTTATCCAATGATGTGGGGGCCCTAATCAAATCAACAGAAACCAGGGTCAGCGAGAAGATGTAAACTCAACAGTGGCCTGTATCGTGCAAACCCAGAAGGGTGAACCACTGGGAAAGAACTTCGGGAAGACACCAGATCTTCATAAGGATGACCTGGCCCAGAGAAGAATCCAGGGCAGACTTACCCCTCACCGTGAGGCTCCGAGCTTCATCAAACTCTCTGGGATTACAGAGGCTGACCTGGAGACTTGGGAGAGATTGAAAGTATCAGGAGAGACGAGGTGTGTTATGGTTTAACCCCCGGGCAGTGGTAGGATTTAACATTTGAGAATTGAGCGGTTATCTTTGTTTCATTTTTCTGTTTTGATGGCGGGGGAAGAGTACCTCTCAAAGCACAGAGAGACTGGAAGTGAGCACGTTCTGTGTGAGAGGAAGCATTAATTCTAAAAGCCAAGCTAGCAGAAAATATCTTCTTTACCCGGCTGATTTTCTGCGAGTGGTTATTTATTCTCCTAGACTTGCTTACTATAAAGAATCTCGTCTTGAATTTTGAATAACTAACCATTTCACTGTGCCTGCAGTTTTCTTTATGCTATCAATCGTGGTGTTGCAATTGATGCTTTGAAAGCAATAGAAACTTAAAGTGCTATTTACCAAGGCAAGAACAGCGATCATTTCCTCACTGGAATGGTTGAAGGGAAAGCCATTGGGTTCTAGCCGTGGCGGTATTGTTCATATATCTAGTTTTGTCTTTTCAACCTCATCTTGATTTGTACTTTGCCTCGGAATCCCTGGAACTGATTTCTGATTCTGACCAGGGACGGAGATGCTCAGAACACCTGTGCCCCTGAGCCCTCACCAGAAATCGACACGGAAACCGCCATCCGGGATGATTTTGCCAGCCGTAAAGCAAGGGCCTATAAGAAAGCATCTGGCCCCAGGCAAAAGTTTGTCCACTTTGGGCCTGTGACAGAGATAGACCAACAAACTTGGAAGCGGCTCAGCATTGGCAAGGCGGGGCCTAGGGACAATGTGGAGGTTGTCAGTCAGAGCAGCCAGAGCCAAATTTCCTCTGGGTCACCTCCCTCTACTGCAACTTCTGGCTTAAAGGAAGAACAAATGCTTAGTCCACAGAGTGACTGCAGGTATTTCCCTCCCCTCTGGTGCAAATAGGTCTGCATGGGAATCAAATGCTGCTTTTAAAGTTGGCTGGGGCTAAAGACATAGCTCTATGGTAGAGCAAACCTGTGCTTAGCATGTGCTAGATTCCCCAGCACCAAAACCAAATCAAAATCAAAATAGAACACAAACCAACCCATCAACAAACAAACAACAACAACAAAAATAATCCAAGAGTTTGATGAGATACATTCCACAAGCCTCTAGAGATGACATACATTTGATAGACGCTTCCACAGGACAGCTGAAAAACTGTGTTGAGGGCCCATCATCGGGGAAGCGTAGGTATGAGACTGGCAGGTGTCTATCTTCAGTCTGTTTTCATGGGAATCAGTGCCTGAGAAGGCCAGGAATACCTACAGCCATCCCTTTTGGCCCAACACTTGAGCGTCATCTTATTAGTTGAACCACTTTTGAGTCAGGTGGAATCTGCTTGTGTCTTCTAAATACATAAAAAATGTACATAGCAACATCTCCCTCTCCTGTTCCTCAGGTACCTTGTAACTCTGTTGTGGACATCCAAGTAGACCCATAAAAGGGGGCTCTCCCTTCTCCTCAGCTTTTCAAAGTCTCCAGTAAATCAAAACTAGAGAATGAGTCTCTCTAGTTAAGATTTCTTGGAGACAGCACTGCTAAGACTAGGGGACCAGCTCATCAGTCTCAGAAATCCCCTCTTCTCTGGAGACCCTCCAACCAAAGCCTTATTCTGGGGTTTAGGTCCATCATCTGGTCTCCATTCTCTTAGGCTGAAGTAGAACGTTTCTATGTATCTTGCTTGTCCTAGACCCTCCATCCCACCTGCCTGGTAGGAGCCATGTGAAGTTCTTTGTGAGGAAAGAAAAGATGGGTTTCATCCCAGTCCTTTGTCCTTGAGACCCAAAGGAAGTGGGAGGAGGCCCATGACCTGTAGAGCAGTCTCTTGAGCTCGAAACTGGTTGACACCATAAAAGAAGAAAAGCTGTGCATGTCAGTGTGTCAGGGACAGTCGGTGAGGCTTCCAAGGTTCCAGTGTCTGAAAGATGAGGACGAAAATTCATGAGCAATGCAGCCTGCGGTCCTCCAGTGCACACTGGGCTCTCACTTAGTCCTGCGGTGACTAGGTCACACCATGCCCCCTTGGTGTGTTCCAGGCCTTTGGAGAACTCACAGTCTACCACCTAAGTCTGATGCTGGCACCTTTACTAACTGGCCTGTGGAATGACAGCTAAGCATCTCTCTTCATCTTTCAGTCTCCTTTCATAACTCTCTTCCTCTTGCCTCCTGTCACCAACGCTACCCGATTAACACTAGGTCAGTGCCTTCTGGCACAGATGGCCGTCTCAAAAAGGCCCCGTGGCTGGCGCCAGTGCTGGAGTCTCAGGAAGAACAGGTCTGCATTCAGAGCAACAACCCAAAGACAGAGGAAGGTGAGGCATAGCATGTCCTGCCTCCTAGGAAGTGATGGGTAACAAACGGGCAAGCAGGCTTTTGGTAAAGTATTTTTTTTTCAACCTCTCTCCTGTAACAAAACTGTCCTCTCTGGCTCTAGTCACACCCACACAGCTGCCACAGGATGGCAGAGAACAAAATGAAGAAGTTATTCAGAAAGAGCCCGAGATGCTGCCAAGGGTAAAAAGACCGGAGGAATGCAGCGGACCCCTGTGAGCCTTCTGCCTGCATCATGTGCTGTGCTGCCTCTGCTGTGCGTGGCTGGTGTGTGCCTAGATAACAGCTGAGCATCCCAGTGTGCACCTGATGACTGAATCAGTGGGAAGTCAACTTGCTTAAAGGGATGTGCTCATCATAGAGTAGGAGTTGTACTTCTGGGGTCCACTCTGGATGGAGATGTTGGCTTTTGCATGTGACAGGGGACTGATTTCCTCCTCACTAATCGTGAAAAGCAAAATTGGAACCATTTTTAAAGTACCAGCTGCGTGACAGAGGCCTCGCTAAATTAAAAGGGGGATTTCCTAAACAGCTGCTCCATCTCTAAGCACTTCTGCCTTGACGAATGTCAGTGAGTAACAGTACTGAATCCCTTTAGCAGTAAATGGTCTTTAACTGGTTGGACCAAGGCTTGTCCTAGAGCATGTCCTCTGGCCTCTGAGTGGGAGACCTCGGGAACAGAAGTGAAGTTGGAAAAGAAAACAGCTCCTTCCTGGAGTAGCTGTGAACTGGAAAGGCCAGAACAAGATGGCTGACTCATGAAAAGATGGTAGGATGACCTGGAGAACTGAGATGCTCTCTAGAAATCCCAGATCCAAACCACCCCATTTCCTTTTGCACAGCAGTGGGAACTAGGAATCTGCCAAGGGTATACCAAAGAATGATCAGAGGTCAGGTTATCCTGTGAGCCTTCTGCCTGCATCATGTGCTGTGCTGCCTCTGCTGTGTGTGGCTGGTGTGTGCCTAGATAACAGCTGAGCATCCCCGTGTGCACCTGATGACTGAATCAGTGGGAAGTCAACTTGCTTAAAGGGATGTGCTCATCATAGAGTAGGAGTTGTACTTCTGGGGTCCCTGAGACTGTTTCTGCAGCCAAGGTCTTGGTGCACGCTTTGAGTGTATTTTTAATGCATCATGGTGTATGAAAGCCACTTACCTGGTTCTGCTAGAAGAAATAAAAATGATTGACACACCCCCATCAATCCAGAGTTTCCCTTTTGTAAGCAAGCAGGTATGAAAAGAGTCATCATTATAATAATGAGTTCACCCATTAACCATTGTTGCTGATCGTCACTCTGTGGGAAGAACAAATGAAAAACTGTTCTTCCTAGATCGCAGAGGAGCCTTCGGCAAAGGAGTCAGACTTCTTTCCAAGCTACTTGATTTTATGGATTTCAGGCCTGAGAGGACGAATGACATTAGTAAATTTGTGATGTTTCCAACAGTACCCAACCTCACTGCTCTGTTCCACTTTCTGACTGATTTAAGAATCCTGGAATTTCAAGGTCCTGTGTGTGGAAGCTGCTGTTACCAGTTAATGATATATACGTTTGTAAGTGTAGTCTACCTACCTAATGTTAGGTGACAAGAGGGTGACAAGAGGAATTCTCTTAAGCTCATTGTGAAACAGAAAGTACTAGTGTTCTGCTTCTCAGAAGCCTTTGATGGTACTGGGTCCAGGGCACAGTGGAGGCCAGGAAGAACATTAATTAATCCTACATTTTAAAGATCAGTATCCTAGCCATCGTTATCAGCTGAATTGGACAGTTTCTATCCGTTTGGATAGAAGTAGCAGTAGTCTTATTACCATGATGCCCAGGGAGAAGAGACATTAGCCATGCTTCACACCATAGATGTAGAGTATCTTGTGCCCTCTTTGGTGTGTGTCTGGTCCCTTTCTAGGTCACCTCTGGAAAAAAAAATCACAGCTAGGCTGAGTGGATATTGGCTTATTTCACAAATGAGGAATGCCATAGGAAGAAAAGTTAAGTGTTGAATCCCAGGCAGTTCCCAGATTGAGGCTAGTTAAGGACAAAGGGATTGGGTGGTCAACCTCGCCCTCTATTGTCAACTCACCTTCCGGATGTCCAAGCCTGGTGCCTTACTCTGGACCTGTGGCCTGCTGTGGCCTGCTGTGGCCTGCTGTGGCCTGCTGTGGCCTGCTGTAGAGCAAGCCAGAGTGACAGGAAGGAAGGAGGCAGGGTCTGCAGCCTGTGCATGGCGTGCTTCCTGGGTGCATTCCTGTTTTCCATGACCTTTGAGAGTATGGATTTCCATTGCAGTTGGGAAACCAAACTTTAGTACGCAGCCCAGAATTAAAGCACCAAGATTTTTAAACTTAGCTCTGAGAGGAAAACCACTCTTCCCCTTCAAGGCATTGCCTGTACAAGTCACAAGAGGAGTCACGGAGGGAGACCTGCTTGAATTCATACTGCCTTCCCTTCTGTCAGTTGTTTGTAGTTCGTATTAGGATAAATGGTCAGTATAAGTGAAGAGAGCCATTAACTTTATGACATACTTCTTTTTCAAAGATTTTGGGTGTGTGTGTGTGTGTGTGTGTTTCTGTGCTTGTGTGCATGTGAGAAAGGGAGCGGGAGAAAATGCCCGTGTGCCAGTAGAGGTCAAAGGTCAGCCTGTGGGAGTTGGATGGTTCCTTCTCCTATGTGAGTTATAGAAAACGAAGGTCATCAGGCTTGGTGGCAAAGCCCCTTTACCTGCTGAACCATCTCCTGGCCCAGGACATACTTCTTGATTGAGCCAACACACATCCTGAGAGTTTGTGTTTCCTTTTAACAAGTGTTTACTGAGTAATTGCTATGTGCAAAACACAAGACTTGAATGCTCATCCTAGAGGAGTGGGTGAGGCTAATTTTTCTACTCTCACTTCAGTTAGTTCGGAGGGATTCCCCCCACTGAATTGTTGTGGATTCCAAGATGCTCTCTCTTAGTGCCGGAAGTTGTGTGAACATAACCAGTTGGTATGTGCCTCGTTTCCCATCATCCTTCTGAATGCTACTACCCTCAGGTTGGAACTTCATGAATTGACTTTTCTGGTAGTTGTTCATTCCAAGTCTGTCACACTCGTCAATTCTGTACCCTATAGCATTAGGACATTCTTTACTCAAAATTTTGCATTTAAGGATCTCTATATAAGAGGGGGAGGGGAAGGGAGGGAGGGAGAGAGAGAGAGTTCATGCATTGATGCATTGTTGGGGCAATTTCTCTAAAATTATAGGAAGAAACATTCAGAAATTACCTGATAGGATCCAGATCATGGGACAAGGTAATGTTTTGCTGACCAGGTGTGGTTTCTAGAAGCTAGAAGCAGAACAAAGTCTCCTTACAGCATCAATTCTTTCTCCACATTCAGAATGCAGAAGTGAACGGCCTCTTGGGAGCAGAAGAGAACAGTGCCTTTAAGCTCTCACCCTTGCTGCAGGGATGCCCGATCACGGGAGCTGTGCATTCAGACGTGTGCTCCCGTACAGTGACGTTCTCACTTTCAGATGTTTTCTACTGTGTAGCTACATTTGGGCCTCACATAATCGCATCGCAGAGGGTGTAGCTTTGTAAACCTAAATGACCAGAAGAATAGAAAAGATCAGGACAAACCTTGGTTTTTTTTTTTTTTCCCCAGCTGTAGGATAGCCTCTGAGTCTGGTTTTGATTAAGACAACCCGTTTTCTAGGAATTGTGGTTTCTGTCAAATGCAGGCGGAAGGTACTGATTGGAGTTCTGGCTGAGGTTCTTTCTGGTTTGCTCTTAGAAAAACCCGTAGGAATAACCTTTGATATTGTCTGTGCAGATGCATTAACATATCAGAGCAGCTCAGTGAGGGTTACTGTATGTTGCATGTCCATGATGACCCATTATACCAATACAGGGGCATGAGCCATATGTGTGTGTGGTGTGTGTGCGCGTGCACGCGCGCGAATAACCGTAGTGTATTTGCATTTTAGGCTGTCTTTTCCGAATACTGTCAGTTAACTCCAAGCTTTTGTGTTTCCATTAAACAGAGTTTTCTTTGTGGGCAGCATGGGATTATTGGATTTCTCTTCTGGGTTTTAATGCCAACTTTATACCCTTTGGAAATATGAAGGCTTTGATTTGGGGTTTTTGTTTTTGTTTTTAAGTAGCTAATGAATATTGCAGATTGTGTGATGACATTTCTCTTACAACATGACCAGCAAAAAAAGGTTTGGTAGACACAAACTGATTTCTCCCACAGTTCATTTTTCCAGGTTGGTCACAGCATCCGCTCTCTGCCAGCCCTCTCTCTAATTTTCTATTTGATCTTGTAGATACGGTCCCAGAACTCCTGTGTCAGATGACGCAGAGTAAGTGGCATCTATCGTGTTCCTAGGATCACGTTAATCACTAGCCTAAACTGCATGCTTCCTGTACTTACCACTAATTGGCATGCAGCGGAGGCCGCAGCGAGCTGCACAGTAAGCCCGGTGCACAGACGAGCACCGGGGTGCCACCAGGGTCGTGTGCTCTGTGCAGGGAAGTGATGGAGACTGCAGCTTAAGCATGATGCTAACGTGTGGCTAATGCTGCAGCTTTGCCGCTCGTTTCCCACCACCTGGCATGCTCAAGCCGCTCTCATGACTTGGACATTGGTACCCTTCCTTGAACCATTGACTTAAGGAAGGGGGTGTCATGAGGTTTGCAGTTTAACTCTCAGTGCACAGGGGCTTAGCCTAAACAAAGAAGTAGTCATTCCTATAGTTACTTTTTTTTTTCCCCCAAACGAAAAAATAAAAAACAAAAAAAAAAAAAACCACCAAATCCTAAACCACTAATTATAGATTCAGAAGCCCAAGTCTCGACCAGGTTGGAGTTGTATAAACTGTGGGATGTTTAAGACCCAAACATTGGGGTATTGTTCAAGTTCCGTGGCATAGCAAGGGGTCAAGGGTATAAAACAGGAACCCGGGTTCCTCTGCTTACCGCTTGTTTTTCTTCCGGAACAGAGGTCTCTTCCCTACCCTGCACCTCACATTCCAGTTTGAGAAGAATTCATAATCACCCCGTCTGTGACCTTACAAAAACTCTGTTCCAAAGTTGGCTTTCCCATAAGCAGAACATTGTGCCCCTGATGTCCAAGGCCGAAGGTTTTTTAGAATGGTCTTCTTCTTGGGTCTGGTGACTGATTGGTCTTCTGAGGAAAAGGATTTAATATTTCATTCCAACATGAGTCGCACAAAAGTGCCCACGTGGCCTGACAGAGAGACCTGGCCATCACCAGAACGATGAATGCTGCTTGCTGTCCTGACCCAAGTTCCACGGCAAATCAGGGCAGAGAACCCATAGATACCATTTCTACTGATGGCAACCATAGTGGTATTTAGGCAGAGACGGGGGCTTTAGACAGCTCTTTTCCCATCATGCTCTTCCCTGCGTTTGTGTTGAGGATGTCAGCCTGGTTTAGAGTCTTAACCCTGAGCGCTCACATTTCATTGCCAAGTTCCGATGGGCAGTCTAGAATTATGTAGTTATCTGGGAGACAGAACCTCCGTGTCCCCAAAATGCAATTCAGCCTGTGCCTGACCGACTGCATGGAGTTAAGCTGAGTTAGAACTGAGACCTGGGTGTTACTCTTAAATCCTTCGGTGGCAGTATTTCACATCTCTGACAGGAGGAAGCGTGCGACGGAGAGGCCAAGCCCTACTCTGATCTGAGGAGTAGCAACATCGTGAGGGATGGATTTATTCCTCCCAGACGTGCGGCTGCAGGACAGCTTGCTTAGAGTAGATCTTGGGGAAGGAAGCTACATTCAGAAGATTGTAGACCTTGCCTATGCTCGCCTTAGAAATCTCAGCCGCAGAAAAAGTCAGGGACTGTTTAAAGGGGTGGGGCTTGGCACTCCCTTCTCTGGTGTTTATTTAAAAACAAAAACAAAAACAAAAACAAAAACAAAAACTGTCCCTGTGGACCAGAAAGAAGGCAAGGAACTTCTTGTCTAGAGGCTTTATTTGAGAATACACAAAAGCATGCCAAATAATCACTTACAGCGGGCGCTATTGACACGGAGTTATGTGGAGACCAAAATCACAAGGCAGTACCAAGAGTTAATTTTTAAAATAGAACTGTGTACTGTCTTTTGTTTTTTTCCCCCTCTCCCTTTCCCAAAATCTTTAAAGGCAATTACTGGCATAAACTACACTAGTTAATTGACATATTCACAAGCTATAGCCCAATCAAAAGACAAAGCGTCCTGATAAAATATGTCAGGGTAAACTTAACCATAGACACAGCGAAATCTCCACCTTCTGGCCAGTCGGGATCTCTCTGTCCTCCCATGTTCTCACATTCTCCTCAATGGCACACTGCTCCTCTCCCAACAGGACCCTGCCAGAGGGGGCCTGCATCTTGGGAACATTACGGAACATTTTATTCGGAGTTTTCTTACTTCAAATTGGACTTTTTCAGATTCTTTTATGGCAAGCAAATTGACATTTCTTTAAAAAAAAAAAAAACCAAAAGCCTGGGTTGGGGAGATAGTTCTTCCTGATATAGGATAGTCCCACTTAATTATCTGGACTTTGGCCACATTTGGGCTAGGGTAAGTTGGAGCTTCACAGTGGGAATGGAGATGGTAAATCAAGGCAGAGGAGGCAACTGTGAGGGTGTCACCTGTTCCCTCAGTGACCTGCTAGTGAAGGAGCTGAATCCCATACTTGGAAGAAGCCAGTTATTTCCTTCCCACTCCTGCAGAAGCCAATGCTCTATAGCCACCTACTTTGGCCAACCCGGAATTCTGCCCTTTAGAACGCAGGCAGCAAAGTCAGGGGCCTCCTCTCTCCCCACAATTTGTCTACTGGCCTGTAAGACATGCAGCTCAGAGACATTTATTCCTCTGAAAGCCTTAGTAGAAATTGTAATTTGCCTCAAAATAACTGGCTATATTATTATTTTAAAGGTAAGACCTGTACCCCCACCTCCAAGCACAGTGGGGGAAAAAGCATAAAAGTTTCCATCTATCTCTAGAAGACCTACTATGTGAGAGAAAAAAACCCCCACCATGGGTTAGACTTTTACATTCCTGAACTTTTCTTAATGTTAATATGTACTGTAAAATAGGCGGACAAGATTATACAGCCCCTTTCCCCTTTGAAGGGGAAGTTTTATTTTCTAGAAGCCACAGCTGCAAAACACAACACAACCAGGAGAATAGCAAGAGCAACTTCCACATATATATATATATATATATATATATATATATATATATATATATNTTTTTTTGCTCTTTCCGCATCAGGAGCACGAGTATGTTTGACATGCGGTGTGAGGAGGAGGCAGCGGTGCTGCCGCACAGCAGGGCCCGCCAAGAGCAGCTGCAGCTGATAAATAACCAGCTGAGGGAAGAGGACGACAAATGGCAAGATGTGAGTTCTGGTCAAGGCCGCGGGGCAGTGGGGAGGGACTCAGCCGACCACCCGACTGGGAAGGTAACTTGGACTTCAAAGTCATGCTGGGGAGGGCCGCCCCAGCATTACAGACAGAGACCGGCCAGTGTGAAGATTAAAGGAGAGGTCCGCGATAACGTGGAGAGAGGAGAAACTGACACTGGTGTGTAGCAGCAGGTACTCTGGACCAAAGCTTGGTCACAAAGAGAAAGGATGGGAGGCAGGCGACTAAGATAGGCGCAGAGCTGTGGTGTGCTGTCTTTTAATATTCTATATTTAAGACTGATGGATGACGATGATGACTGCAGTTGTCAGCGTTAATTGTACCAGTAGCAGGCACTGTTCTAAATGCTTTGCTCTGGGTAAGTCCTCGTTTAGTAACTCTGTGTGCTAACAACGGTTATCTTCCAGCATCCACAGATGAGGCCCAGCCCAGCTTAGTCCCTGCCCAGAGTTCCATAGCTAGTGAGTTGAGGGGCAAGATTCAAACCAGGAAAGGAAGGTTTGAGAGACTGGTGAGAGTTCAGAGCTTTGTCCTGAGAGCAAAGAGTGAAGGCAAGATGGCTTTGGGGTTAGCAGAGAGAGGGGGTCACTGTTGTAAACCTGACTCCACCATTAGTCAAAAAGTTGATTTCTCCAAAATTAGCACAGTGTCATGATACTATGTCAGTAGTGTCATCGCGTTTAATCCCAAGATTGTAACCAGCTGCCCCCATTTACAGAAGATAAAAGTGAGTTCAGAGAAGCCAAGAAACACTGAGCAGTGCACGCGCTCAATAGACTGGGCTATTCCCCTGCTCCAGCTCATCCTTCTAAAGGAGAGGCCACTCGCTCACTGTGATGTAACTACCTGTAGGACAGGTCTCCGGGCTCTCCCGAGGCCTAGAGGAATTCACAGATATCCTCTTGGTGGATCTGTAAGACTCAACTCCAAAGCCACTTGTTCTGTCTTCATTCCCATCCAAGAGAAAGCTGTACATGAATCCCTACCATTCTGGTACCAGTATATCTATTTCCAATGCAGAGGTATAAATAAATAAATAAATAAATAAATAAACAAATAAATAAATAAAAAATGAAGTTTTCTATATTACCTTTAAGACAGTTCTATCAAATTTGCCAAATGACATGAACTTTGATTGCGTGTGTCACACTGCACTGTCTCAATAAATTGCTATCCTGTTAATGATAGTGTTCGCACTATCTGTTTCTCTCCCTGCCTTCCAGGCATCCTTATTCCAACGAGACTTTCACAGGATTGTGTGGAAGTGTCCCAGTATAGTGCCTTAGCGCTTATAGGTCCATGAGTCACAGGCAGGGAATTCTGTGCAGGCTGAGAATGAACATGGTCTCTCTCTCTCTCTCTCTCTCTCTCTCTCTCTCTCTCTCTCTCTCTCTCTCTCTCTCCCCCCCCCTCCCCCCCAGGACCTGGCTCGCTGGAAGAGCCGGAGAAGAAGCGCCTCTCAGGACTTGATCAAGAAAGAGGAAGAAAGGAAAAAAATGGAGAAGTTGATGTCCGGAGAAGATGGGACAAGTGAACGGAGGAAAAGCATCAAAACTTACAGAGAAATCGTCCAAGAAAAGTGGGTCTTTCTGCCACCAGTGCGTGATAGCGTCTAGTCATGCTTTCTCTAAGCCGTGCTGTGGCCCAGGCTCCAATAGTACTATTTATAATGTGGTTTCTAACTCTACCTTGGTGGGAATCTCTACAGCTTTCCTAGATGTTTATTGCTCTTCCCCCTTGTTCCATCCTGCAGAGAGCGGAGAGAGAGGGAGCTTCACGAGGCGTACAAGAACGCAAAGTCGCAGGAGGAGGCCGAGGGGATCCTCCAGCAGTACATCGAGAGGTTCACCATCAGTGAGGCTGTCCTCGAACGCTTGGAGATGCCAAAAATCCTGGAAAGAAGCCATTCAACAGAGCCAAATGTCTCCTCCTTCCCGAACGACCCCAGCCCCATGAAGTACCTACGGCAGCAGTCACTGCCCCCTCCCAAGTTCACTGCCACGGTGGAGACCACCATCGCTCGCACCAGTGTCCCAGAGAGCATTGCGGCAGCAGGCACGGGGTCTCCAAGCAAAACCATCACTCCAAACACAGTGCCTATGCTGACACCCAGGCCTTACTCCCAGCCCAAAAACTCTCAAGAGGTTCTGAAGACGTTTAAGGTAGGATGAATTCTGAGAGAGAGAGAGAGAGAGAGAGAGAGAGAGAGAGAGAGAGAGAGAGAGAGAGAGACAGAAACCGAACAGTGGGTAGCTTGTGGACAGAAGCTTTTTTGTCAAACAAAAGCCAAAAACATTTATCGTGGACAATAATACACATATTTCAGGAGCTTTTCTTGCAGATATTTAAGGGATGGCTGTTCCTCTCACTTCTGTTGTTCCTCTTGGTGGGCTCCCTGTGATAGACAAGTCATCTGACAAGCGAGGTCTGTTTTCTGGTTTGATATGATGGTTTCTCATAGAGCAGCGTACACCAATCCTCCTTTAGCTGTCCTCCAAACCTGTCGTTATCAGGGTACACAGCAAAGTCAGACTGTATTTGCCTTTTGTTTAAAAAGAAAAAGATATACAGCTGTATCTTACAGGAAGAAATTGACACTATATCCAAAGAGTTGCTACACTCGATGGAAAAATAACACATGAGAAAAAAAAAAAAAAACACATGGTGGCATGGGGTGTGCTTGTCATCAGATAAGACAGAGTTTTCCTTGAGCAGAAAACTGGGCTGTGTTACTAGAGATTTTATAAAAAGCATTTTGGAGAACCAAAAACCCTTTGGCAAGCAGGCATATTCGTATCTGTTCATATTCCAGTGTACTCCATTATACAGAGGAACATTTGGCCTTCAGCTCCAAAGAAAAATCAATTCATATTGTCCTTGCAAGAAAGTGGAGTGTATCAGTAGGAGCGATTGCTATTTGGGCTAGGGAGAAGTCTGTACAACCTAACTAACCGAGGAGTGAGCTCAGTAGACCTTCACTACTGGACTTCAGAGAGAGCTCAAAACCTACTGTCTGACTTACGTTTAAATAAATCTAAGTATCTAAATATATCTATCTGTGCCTTAAGCTTTGCTGGGAAAAGAAAAACAAAACAAAACAAAACAAAACAAAACAAAACAAAACAAAAAAAAAAAAAAAAAAAAAAAAAAAAAAAAAAAAAAAAAAAAAAAAAAAAAAAAAAAAAAAAAAAAACAAAGATGAATGCCTGGCCATTTCATCCAGATTGATTGAAAATGTTTGTCCCTAACAGGGTAAAGACTCTTATTTTTATTCTTCATGGCTCCATCTTTGCTAAGAGCCTGGGATAGATACACAGGACATTGTAGGCATTCAGCAAAAGGAAGCAAATAAATTTTTTCCTGAGATTCAAGAGAAATTGAAGACCTGTGTGTGTGTGTGTGTGTGTGTGTGTGTGTGTGTGTGTGTGTGTGCATGTATGTGTGCCTAGCAGTGTCCTCAAGTGACCCAAATATTTGAGCACTTCCTTTCACCTGGGGCCCGGATAATGGATGGTGTAACCTTCCGTTAAAGCATCACATCGAGGAAGCCCAGAACATAGGTGGGAATGCATTTCTGTAACTGGCTATCTAGGTATCTGATCATCTCATTTAGAGATCCGCTTCCTCTTACTTATGTAAATGATACAATGTGACCTTGTGATGATTAGAATAGAAGAATTCATGACGGAACTTAGGCTCTGAGAAAACCTTGTCGTTTTTGTTTGCTAGCCTATCTCTCCTTCACTCTGTGTGTGTGTGTGTGTGTGTGTGTGTGTGTGTGTGTGTGTCAGTGTGTGTCTATGTGCACCCACAACAGCAAAAGCCTGTCTCAAAACCAAGTGAATAATCCATACCACGTTTTTAGAAAGAAAATAAAGGAGTAAAGAAAGATCAAGTGATACAATTTAAATATCGTTTTCCAAAGACTGTCTTGTTTCAAACCTGCTAGTGGGTTGTTGTCAGTTTAGTGGTTCAGAACCATCATTTCACAGAACGAAGTGGACTGTAATAACACACGAGAAGTCACACAGATCACGCTCAGTAAGATAAGCATACCGTTTATCTGTTTCCACCTTATTCACGTGAGTGTGCTGAGCTGTGTTGTAAATTTCTTGCAAGTAGCAAGTGACGAAGAGTGATGGCCCGTAGCACAGAGTAAACTAACTACAGCTAATGGCCAGCCTTCCACTGTTCCTTTTCAGAGACTCTAGAAGGTCTAATATGAACAGCCGCTAGTGTGTGAGATGCTACTCTGAGTCCTAGGCATCCTTTAGTCCTATGACCCCCTCCCGCCCCCCACAACACTATGAAGAAGGTCCTTATGTTAAAATCTGCATTTTTGCACAGTCAGAAACTTGTGAGATTGCATAGCTGTTGAGTGGCGGAGTCAGAATTGGATCATAGGTCATCTCACCATAGATAATAGGCTCAACCATTAGGAAGGCAGCCATGTCCGTAGGCCAGGCGAGCCCCTCCCCTCCGCCTCACTCTTACTGCCTCCTCTAAATGTGGAATGTGAAACAAAAACATTTCAATGAGTATGGACTTCTTTTCCCTTGAGAAAAAAAAATAGAATTATAAAATTAAATAGAAAAGTGAGATTTATTGTTATTAACATAATATCAGAATCCTTTCCCTCCATGATAACTTGATTTAAAAAAAAAAATCTTTCACAACAAGATAACCTATAATGTACTCCTGATCAGAGGATGGCCCTGCCTCGTTTATATGGTAACGAGGAAAAAAAACATTCAAATTGCAGAATTGCCATCACAACCTAACCCAATTATGTGGCACGTGTTTATATTTAAGAATCCGTCATCTGGGGAGCTGGAGGGATGTCCCAGTGATTAAGAGCAGTAGCTGCTTTTCCAGAGGATCTGGGTTCAATTCCCCGCACCCACGTGACAGCTCACAACTCTCTGTAAATCTAGCTCCAGATACTCTGACACCCTCACACAGGCATACGTGCAGGCAAAACACCAATGCACATGATATAAAAGTATTTTAAAAAAATTTTTAGGGGTTGAGGATTTAGCTCAGTGGTAGAGTGCTTGCCTAGCAAGTTCAAGGCCCTGGGTTCTGTCCTCAGCTCTGGGGAAAAAAAAAGAAAAGAAAAAAAAAAAGAAAAAGAAAAAAAATTTAAAGTGTATGCCTGTAAAATAACAAGAAAGTGTTGCTTAAAAAAAAAAAAAAAGATCCCTTGCTATTTCTATATTTTCAAATGAAAAAAGCACCCCAAGAGTCAGATGAACACGAAATGTCATACAGTCATGAAGTGGGCAAAGAGAAGCCCTACAGAGGGCATTGATAGACAGCTGACTTCTAGAACCCATGGCAGCTCTGGGGGGGGCTGCTTTAAGACAAAGACTTCTCTAAGGAGATTCAGAGGTGTGTCTGGTTATCATCTTCGGTTGTGTAACAGCATGTTTTCTTGTTCACCCTGGCTCTTATAGGTAGATGGGAAAATCAGCATGAATGGGGAAATGACCCCTGGAGATGAGGAAGGAAAGGAAAAAGAAGGCCTCACGGCGGCGGCGGCCCCTGGCCCTTCCTTAACCAAGTCCCAGATGTTTGAAGGTGTGGCCACGGTGCACGGCTCTCCCGTGCAGGTGAAACAAGGCAGCAACAGCATTGAGATCAACATCAAGAAGCCAAACTCTGCTCCCCAGGAACTAACAGTAAGAAGCGCCATTGCTCCTCTGCATAATTCTATCATGTAACTGGTCTCTAGAATATGTAGGTCATGACAGTGTTTATTTCTTTCTCCTTGGGTATATACATTGGCTCTGGTTCCATAGCATACTGAAGTACTACAAACTATCAGGCAGGCTTCAGCAACAGGAACTGTCTTTATCTTAGTGGATGAAGGTCCAAATCCGAGGAGTCAGCAGAGTCTACACCCTGTGCTGCTACCCTAGGCCTCCTCTCAAGCTCTTGATGCCCACTGCCAATCTTGACTGCCCATGGCGCATAGACACATTACCCCAACCTCTGCCTTCTTCCCCACCCAGTTGCTCTTCCTGTGTGTGTGTGTGTGAGTGTGTGTGTGTCTGAGCCCAAGTTTCCTGTTAATAAGGACATCAGTATGGCTGGATGCCTCCTCCACTAAACTTAACCAAGTTCATCTGAAATCACCCTATTTCCAAATAAGATCATACTTGAAGGTCCCAAGGAGACACAACTCAGTCCATGACAATAAACTATAATTAAAGATAACATAATTTAAGAACAATAAATCAACTTTCCTTCATATTACTGGTCTCTGGTGTTATAGAAAAACAAAGTATCTTTAAATTATCCTTTTTCTCTTCTTTGTTAAAGATGTCATTAGACTTGTTAATGTAATCTGAAAATAACCAGTACCAAGCTGGGTGTGATGGTACAGGCCTGTAATTCCAGCACGTAAGAAGCTGGCATAGGGGCTGGAGAGATGGCTCAATGGTTAAGAGCACTGGCTGCTCTTCCAGAGGTCCTGAGTTCAATTCCCAGCAACCACATGGTGGCTTACAACCATCTATAGTGAGATCTTGGGCCCTCTTCTGGCATGCAGGTGGGTGGGTATACATGGAGATATTCATATATTAAATTTAGAAAAAAAATCTTTAAAAAGAAGAAGTGGAGATAGGACAATGCTAAGTTTATAGAGTTCAGCCTGAGCTCTATAGTGTGACCCTGTCTCACGATGAGTGGTTCAGTTGAACCTAACTTTTAATCTTTGATCTCTCTCTCTCTCTCTCTCTCTCTCTCTCTCTCTCTCTCTCTCTCTTACACACACACACACACACACACACACACACACACACACATACACACGCACACACATTTATCTACTTTTCTATCTACTATTTCCCTACCTATGGGCATTTATGTATGTTCTTATTAGTTAAAAAAAAAAAAAACCAAAACTGTATTAAAAGTACAATCAATTTTTATTAGCGTAAACTTCTAAATTCAAACTCACTTAAGGCACTGGACTAGCCTTCAGGGACCAAGCCAAAAAGGATAGGGTAGTAATTTAAGAGCAGTGGACATGAGATTCAACATGGTGTGAGGCTTGCACTATGCCGTGGTGTTGCTTGCCCAACCCAAGCTGACAGCACCCACACAGGCACAGCCTAGGTTTCGGGGTACAGCACCCCACATCCTACTGTGCTCCTTTCTAGCATTTGGGTTTGTGTTATACAGTTCAAGGATGAAGAGATGGTTGAGGTTTCCTCAAAGACTTTGTCTGGAGTAAACTTGCTTCCTGTCCCCTCCACTCAGCAAGAGGTGCCTTCTCATCACACCTACACGCTGGACCGCTAAACCAGATGATGTTGTCCTTACTCAGCAATTTGTCTTTTGAGGAATAAGTTCTATACACACACACACACATACACACACACACACACACACGCGCGCGATGCTCTGTAACAGAGACTTAGATGGGAAGAGACCAGAGTCATTTCTTCCCCAGTGTTATGACCCAGGCAAATGCTCAGTCCCACCTATGGACTGTCATCACATTACTTCCACCTCTGGGGACGCCTCACAAAGCTTCAGGATTGTAGTGTCAAGCTGCCGGGAGGGAGGGAAGATCTTAACTAATGACATAACATTCACTTCTGCTCCTACACTGAAACTAGAATCTGCCCCCCCCCAATCCTTAGCCACTGTAGGGCTGAGCTCTGAGCTCGCCTTCCTAGGAATGTTAGCAATTCTTCGTCCCCACCCTGTGCTGCTCCGGAGTGTTCTAGATTCCCTTCATTCTGAAGGGATTACATACCCCACTAAGTGACCTAATTTAAGAGAAGCAGGCCCCCCGTGATATGAAATAAATCATGTGACTTCAGAAGCTTGTGTGTTCCCATAAGGGGGACTCCGAAGGAAAGGTGGTCTCATGGCTTTTCTTCCCCGTGGTCAGTGATGCAAGACAGCCTTGGCGTACAGGCCCAAACTCATGGGCAAGCGTGGGGGGTTCTTTCTTTTGTGTATTTTTCTCCTAGTTAGGAGTAATTTCTTTCTTTCTTTTTTTTATTAGATATTTTCTTCATTTACATTTCAAATGCTATCCCCCAAACCCCCTATACCCTTCCCCTCCTACCCTGCTCCCCAACCCACCCACTCCCGCTTCCTGGCATTCCCCTGTATGATCTTCGCAATACCAAGGGCCTCTCCTCCCATTGATGGCCAACTAGGCCATCCTCTGCTAAAATATGCAACTAGAGACACAGCTCTGGGGGGGGGGGGCACGTACTGGTTAGTTCATATCATTGTTCCTCCTGCAGGGTTGCAGACCCCTTTAACTCCTTGGGTACTTTCTCTAGCTCCTTTGTTAGGGGCCCTGTGTTCCATCCAATAGATGACTGTGAGCATCCACTTTGTATTTGCCAGGCATTGGCATAGCCTCACAAGAGAGAGGTATGTCAGGGTCCTGTCAACAAAATCTTTCTGGCATATGTAATAGTGCCTGGGTTTGGTGGTTTTATATGGGATGGATCCCTGAGTAGGGCAGTCTCTGGATGGTCTTTCCTTCCATCTTAGCTCTGAACTTTGTCTCTGTAACTCCTTCCATGGGTATTTTGTTCCCCATTCTAACAAAATGTGGAGCGAAGTATCCACACTTTGGTCTTCCTTCTTCTTGAGTTTCATGTGTTTTGCAAATTGTATCTTTGATATTCTAAGTTTCTGGGCTAATATCCGCTTATCAGTGAGTGCATACCATGTGTGTTCTTTTGTGATTGGGTTACCTCACTCAGGGTGATATCCTCCAGATGTCATCCATTTGCCTAAGAATTTCATGAATTCATTGTTTTTAATAGCTGAGTAGTACTCCATTGTGTAAATGTACCACATTTTCTGTATCCATTCCTCTGTTGAGGGACATCTGGGTTCTTTCCAGCTTCTGGCTATTATAAATAAGGCTGCTATAAACATAGTGGAGCATGTGTCCTTATTACAAGTTGGAACATCTTCTGGGTATATGCCCAAGAGAGAAATTGCTGGATCTTCTGGTAGTCCAATTTTCTGAGGAACCGCCAGACTGATTTCCAGAGTGGTTGTACCAGCTTGCAATCCCACCAACAAAGAAGGAGTGTCTCTCTTTCTCCATATCCTTGCTAGCATCTGCTGTCACCTGAATCTTTGATCTTAGCCATTCTGACTGGCGTGAGATGGAATCTCAGGGTTGTTTTGATTTGCATTTCCCTGATGATTAAGGATGCTGAACATTTTTTCAGGTGCTTCTCAGCCCTTTGGTATTCCTCACTTGAGAATTCTTTGTTTAGCTATGTACTCCATTTTCTAATAGGGTTATTTGGTTTTCTGGAGTCCATCTTCTTGAGTTCTTTATATATATTGCATATTTGTCCCCTATCTGATTTAGGACTGATAAAAATCCTTTCCCAATTTGTTGGTGGCCTTTTTGTCTTATGGACAGTGTCTTTTACCTTACAGAAGCTTTGCAATTTTATGATGTTCCATTTGTTGATTCTTGATCTTACAGCACAAGCCATTGCTGTTCTGCTCAGGAATTTTTTCCCCTGTGCTCATATCTTCGAAGCTTTTTCCCCAGCTTCTCCTCTATAAGTTTCAGTGTCTCTGGCTTTATGAGGCATTCCTTGATTCACTTAGACTTGACCTTAGTACAAGGAGATAAGAATGGATCAATTCTCATTCTTCTACATGATAACCGCCAGTTGTGCCAGCACCATTTGTTGAAAATGCTGTATTTTTTTCCACTGGACGGTTTTAGCTCTCTTGTCAAAGATCAGGTGAACATAGATGTGTGGGTTCATTTCTTGGTCTTCAATTCTATTCCATAGATCTACCTGTCTGTCACTGTACCAGTACCATGCAGTTTTTTTTTTTTTTAATCGCAATTGCTCTGTAGTACAGCTTGAGGTCAGGCATGGTGATTCCACCAGAGGTTCTTTTATCATTGAGAAGAGTTTTTGCTATCCTAGGTTTTTTTGTTATTCCAGATGGATTTGCAAATTGCCCTTTCTAATTCATTGAAGAATTGAGTTGGTATTTTGATGGGGATTGCATTGAATCTGTAGATTGCTTTCTGCAAGAAGGAGTAATTTCTAGTTGAGTAAACTTGAGAGCTGCAAACAGAGGGTGGTATTTCCCTTCTGATATTAGGAGTGTGCACTCTTAAATGTCGGCAGGAGTCATTCCGTTAGTCTCTGAGTGGATCTGTCATCTATTTATCTCTCTATATATGTACTTGTCTATCTATCTATCTATCTATCTATCTATCTATCTATCTATCTATCCTATTTTTAATAATATACTGTCTATGTATCTATGTATCTATCTATGTATCTATGTATGTATCTATCTATCTATCTATATCTATATCTATATCTATATCTATATCTATATCTATCTATCTATCTATCTATCTATCTATGTCTATCATATATTTATTGATAATATACTATCTATCAATCTATCTATCATCTTTCTTTCATCTATCTATCTATCTATCTATCTATCTATCTATCTATCATCTATTTATCATCTATCTAACATGTCTGTCTATTGATCTATTATCAATCATCTGTCTGTCTACCATATATCATTATCTATTTATTTGTTTATCTATCAATCATCTATCATCAATCATCTATCTATCATCTATCTTCCTCCCTCTCCTACTATGCATGTATGTATGTTTGTATGTATGTATGTATGTATGTATGTATGCATGTACAGTGAGTTTGAATTGTGTGTGTATATATGTGTAAAGTTGTTAGCCGTGTTTTGTGGAACTTTGGCTCATTACTAGGAAGTTCTTCATATACACAGGTTACTTAAGATTCTAAACCTTTCCACTCAAGCATGTTATCCCAGAGTCATCTTAAAGGACTTAACCCTCCCAAGGGTTAGGCATGTGGGCCATGCCTGTGCCACAGTGTTCTGAAGGCTTGTTCAGGAGCATTGGTGTACATTTGAGGCCAGCCTAGATCACATGGGGAGTTTCCGGCCAGCTAGGGAAACAGAGTGAAACTCCATCTAAAACTAACTAACTAACTAACTAACTAACTAACTAACTAACTAACTAACTCTTTAAAAGAAGAAGAGTCAGCTTTTAGAAATCAGAATCCTTGTTTTACTTCCTTCTCTGTTATCCCAAAGAAGCTAGCGGCTTTATTCATACTGAAAAAGTGGAGTGAGTTGATCCTACGGAAGGATGGTGGCTGCCTTGAAACAGGATGCTGTACTTCCAAGCCTCCCAAGGATGGGTGCCGGGTTGGATTTGCCTTTTCTGTTTCTGACTAATTTTCCCAGTTCCATGGGGCCCTGAAAAGAATAGTGTTCTTCTTTTTAAATAGTGTCTTTCTTCCTAAAACTGCATTCTCAGACGAGACACTCTCTACGGAGAGTGGTGGGGGAGAGCCTCACCCACCACTAAAATGTCACAGTTGCTTTAGGACAAGTTGGAACTGTGCAGAGGGCACAGTAGCAACAGTGGGCAGGAGCGTGAGTTTGGAATGTGAGGTGAGCCCCAGGGAAGGGTGGCAGGGACGCTCCAGCCGGTGCTCTGAAGTGGGAGTGGTGGCCTCCCAGGCTGATGTGGGCACATGATGACATGCCACCTCTTTCAGTTCTCTTTCTCACGGGATGCTGCTGAAACCATGGTTCTCTTCCTTTATACATAGATTGGAATAGAACTCGGATCTGTTGTGATACTTACGCTGTATCCACAATAGACCATCTGATTCCAGACCCTCCTGCTAGGCTCAGTTCTATAAGAATCTATAAGAATAGGATTATAATAGTGACCCCTATGCAACTGCATGCCTGCTCACTGAGGAATGAATGAGCGAAGACACACTCTGTGTACAAATGCTTAAAATAGAAAAAGGAGCAAACTTCCTGAGATGTCATATATATATTAAATGAACCAGAGAAGTATATCCAACAATATGTAACAAAAATGCTAGCTTATAGACTAAGGACATCAGAGGAATATAAGATGACAAAGATTAGGTAAGGTCAATGTAGCTAGAATGCAGCCTGGGAAAGTTTTGTGTGGGATGTGGACTTTGAAGCCTGACCTTCAGGGTGGATATTTGATTGAACTGGGGGACAGATGCAGCTGTTCCACATAGTAGGATATTAAAGTGAAAGGATTCCAAGAGAGACGCCAAGTGGTGTTGCAGACTAGATGCTGTCCTTTCCAGACAGAGACACTGGTTCCCTTTCCTCCCTGTGAGATCTCTCCGAGTTTAGTTTCTCTCTCTCTCTCTCTCTCTCTCTCTCTCTCTCTCTCTCTCTCTCTCTCTCTCTCTCTCTCTCTCTCTCTGTTAGAAGCCCAATAAAAACCTAGCACCTTGCATTTTAGAATACCAGCTTATGTTAGAAGAAGTCGTAATACACATACAGCATCCTAGACTAGAGGGCTGGGAAGAAATTTAGATGTTTTCCTGAGCTGAAGATTAACCGATTCTATGTTTGTAGCCTACTGAAAGGCATGCTTCCGTCTTCATGATATTCAGTGTTGGCTGTCAGTTTGATGGGCTCTGGAGTCTCGCCTAGGAGACAAGCCTCCGAGCGTGTCTCAACTGGGTTAACCGAGGTGGGAAGACCCACTCTAAAGGTGGATGGCACCATCAACTAGTCTGAGGACCTAGACTGAGGAACAGGGAGAAAAGTAGCTGAGCACCAGCGTCCATCTCTGCTTTCTGACGGCAGAGGCAGTGTGACCAGCGCCCTCACACTCCTGCTGCCATGACGGACTGTATCCCCTTGAACCCAGAGCCTGAGGCAGCCTCCCTCCCTTACGTTGCTTTTACCGTATCTTTTTATCACAACAAGAGACGTGGCTAGTGCAGTCTACCTCAAAGCTATCTCCACAGTAGTGCTGGTGGTTTCTGTCCCTTGTCAGTCAAGCTTGCATTTGGATCTCCTCTCTGCTTGGTGGTCTGAAAATGATCCTCTCCTAAATTACCTCAAGAACTCCATGCAGTAGGCCAAACACGACCTGAACATGTTTAAGTGTCTGACTTCATTTTGTATATAGAAGTAAGTAATGAAGTACTGTTACCTAGACCAATACATGTCAGATAGTTACTGTGAGATTGCACATCGGCCAAGCACTTAGCTTGGTGTCAAGGTGACTTGTACCCCACAGGAGTCCTTATTTTTTTGTATTACCATAATCAAGTGCAAGGTAAAAGAGTACATTTTCCCCTAGAAATACAAAATAGGGAGAAATATAAAGATTTGGGGAATTTACATAAGATTATCGAAATTACCATTTTAAGCAGATGTGAATTTTATATGCATGAGATGGATTCCTTGTCTTCTTCCAGCTGCTGGTGTCCATCAGTCCAGTTCATTCCCTAAAAGTCATGCAGCCCTGCTCTTTCTAGAAGACTCTATCACTTAGACTCTTCCCCTGGCTCTTTCTGTGTCTGTTGTGTTCCCCAGTCTTGGCTCGCTTCCACCACCTGGGCTCCCAAGATTCCACTCTCCAGGCACAGAGACCCTCGGTCACTCCATTTCATGAAGACTGACCAAATCTCTCTCACACAGTCACTCATCCCCAATAACGGATTCCCCGATGGTCGATGGCAGTTCTTGTATGCTGAGCCAAGCCCAGCTCTTGGGTATCTCAAGCACTCTGTGAGCTTTTCTCAGACTGAGTGGTGAGGTGGGTCTGTTTGTCCCTTGTCTTCAAAAACCTTGTGGCCCTCCTCAAAAAAAAAAAAAAAAAAGTCAGCAGTTTCCTTGTTTTCTGACCCAGGGAACAATCAGATCTTTCTTGCTCCCTCTGCTTCTCAGTGAGGGCAGGACAAAGGCATCTGGGTAGGCGCTGTTTGCCTTGCAGCTGACACCAACCGCAGATTCCTGTCAAATGTCGACAGGCATCTCTTTAGAAAGTCTTTTTCCCTCAACCAGAAGTAATCTTAAGGGTGGTAGATTAATGTCCTTGAAAATCTAATAAATACTAACATATATCTGTATGTAGAAATTGTTATGCAATTTCAAGATGATAGGTGCCAGAGGAGATAAATTAAACCCAGCCCATTCTTTCCATCTTTAGTGGTTTGAAAAGCATCATGTAGATAGCATGGTCCAAATGTGCGTTGGGGGTATTTAAAGTGTAGAGAAACGGATCTACTGGATTACTGCTTCTCCTTCTAGTGGTGACAGATTCTTAAGGTAAAAGGAGAATCGCATGCATAGCAATGTGGCACTGGGTCATAGTGCCAGGACACAAATACACTGGTTTTCCAGGCTTGCGTCCAATTAGTCAAGCCTGGAGCCAGAAAATCTCTCACCATCCCAGAATAGTCCCAGGAAGGTCCTTGGACATTACCGTTTAAATGATGGAGGTCAAACGATGAGCCGGAGCTTAGGTTGTGGGCCAGCTCTTACCCTTCTGCCTTAAGGCTGCCGTCCATCCTGTGACTGCCAGTCTCACAGGCTGGGGAGCAGCCAGTAGCTAGGTAAATTTTTGTGGCTAAACTGTGTGGTTCTGAAGCCAGGAATCTGCCGCCTCCTGCCTCTGGTCTTGGGGCTCAGTCAGGCAGTAAGGCTAGTTTGGATGGAGTTCTCGGTGAAGGGGAAGCCAACTCCTGGCTTTAGCCTCACGCCCACCCTTCTGTGCGCTCATTCATTCCCGTCCAGGTCTCTGTTTTTGTTTGTTTTCACCCTTGAAAAACTGTTTCCAGTGGAAGGATGGAAGGCCTATCTTCTGAGCTGTAACCAAAGGGACAGAACTCACGAGTCAGAAGGCACGTTTGCCAGCAAGGGTGTGTTTTAGGAGCAAACCGCTGATTCTATCTGGGCTGGTTAAGACTGCCAACTTTGAACTCATTTCCTTGGATGTGATGCCATTAATACAGAAATAACAAGCATTCAGGATGGAGAAGCCAGACTTGGAGTTAATTAAACCAGCTTTGGGAATTTCCCTTGATTACAGATAGTCTTTGTGTGCTACACAACTCAGAAAACTTTATAGAAAAAATATAAGGTGCCTGGCCCATTACCACTGTTAAATTCATGTTTTAAAAAAATAGCCCCTTCTTTCTTTTGGTGCATATAAAGAGTTTTAAGTTGAGTTACAGCTAGCTAGCTCTCTCTCTCTCTCTCTCTCTCTCTCTCTCTCTCTCTCCTTCTCTCTCTTTCCCCAGAACATTTTGCTAGTGGTGGCTTGATTTGGTTGAATAGTATGCATTTAAACTAAGCGTTTGAGCATGGATTGCATAGATAGTGCATTTATTTTAGAATGACATTAGTTTTCCACCCTTGGCACTCTGAATGGCTGGCTGGCTGGCTGGCTGGCTGGCTGGCTGGGGACAGCATGGTCTTGGCTGCTCTGGGGCTGACTGAACTGCCTCCTGCCCTGAAGGATTCCAGGAAGCTCTAACCTTCTGCAGAATAATGAACAGTTGGTCCGTGGCAGAAAGGGGAGAGAAATGGCAGCTTGGATTGTTTCTGCAGTGAACTTGAAAGTCTCGGTACTCAGTTTCTTCTTATGGGTCAGAAACTCTTAAATCCTGAGAGATCACCAACGGTAAATATGGCTCTCAGGCCACTGATGGCCTGGGGAGAGGACTGGACCAGCTTAGGGTTTCTAGCTCTCTGGCCTCCTGGCACTGGGACCCTTTCGAGCCACTTACCTTCTGCCTTTGTGAAGGAACCAGGCTGATACTGTCTAAGTCTGACAGTTAAATGCTACAGTCCATGTCAAGGGCCTCAGCAGCATTGATGCCTGCTAAGTGACTAAATATTAATCCTGGTAACCAGGGGGTTGGCAAGATAGCTCAGCGGGTAAGAGCACTGACTGCTTTTCCAAAGGTCCTGAGTTCAAATCCCAGCAACCACATGGTGGCTCACAACCACCCATAATGAGAGCTGACACCCTCTTCTGGTGCGTCTGAAGACAGCTACAGTGTAGTTATTTATAGTAATAAATCTTTAAAAAAAAAATTCCTGGGGGCTGGTGAGATGGCTCAGCGGGTAAGAGCACCTGACTGCTCTTCCGAAGGTGATGAGTTCAAATCCCAGCAACCACATGGTGGCTCACAACCATCCGTAATGAGATCTGGCGCCCTCTTCTGGAGTGTCTGAAGACAGCTACTTACATATAATAAATAAAATAAATCTTTAAAAAAAAATTCCTGGTAACCATAGTACAGCCATTACTGAACCATACTGAATACCAGGATGTAAGTCCTTAACCATCATTTCAGGGTGAACTAACTGTATAGAAAATAAGTTAGCAATCTGAGAAGTCTCAAAGGTAGATAGATACCTGTTAGCCATGCATAACTAAAATATTACTGAGACATGATATGTAGCCCGTTACATAATCGTGGGTGAGGTAGCTAATGCTGGGGGATCATGTTCCGTTAGCATTATGCATCATGTTGAATGGGCTTCAGCAATGCTCTTGTATCTAGTGACTGGAAGTATGGGTGTTCTCCAGAGGCTCCTTCATTAGCACTTAGCTGCTAACTTGATTTCCAGCTTTAGATAGTTTTCTATCATTTAATATGTTTGGAAAAGGAAGCTAAGATTCAGTAGTCCTGCCAGTATTTTATATATTAATATCATAAAGCAAAACTACCATGGCGTATTAATGTGTCTAGTTCTGTTAGAGTGAACTTCAAATGAAAAAGTCCAACTTATTCCTTGATAATGTTAGGCTGCTTGATTTTCAGAAACTCCTATAAATATGTAAGTGCCCACACACATACACACATACCATATGCACACAATACTATATATATATAACATACACACACATATATGCACAAACACACATATATGCACATATATGTAGAGCCTCTGTATAATAAAAAGACTTTGGTTGGTTATTTCATTCAAATTTCTTAAATTCAATTCTCTATTAAATAATATTAATGTGGTGGTTATTTTCTGTCTGTGTGTTTTTCTTATTGACAATGTTTTTGGACATTGCTTGTCTCTTTGTGTTTTGTGATACTGAGGGTCAAACCCTGAGCCTTGTGCAGGCCATGCAAGCATTCTACTGTTTGTCTAACTAGGGCTTTTCAGTTTCACTTGTCTCACTAAATTTGGCCTAGTCAGGGCTTGAACTTGTAACCCCTGTTACACTACCACGACTGACCTGCCTAGGGGTTTTAAAGCCAGCCTCAAGGCATAAGTCTAAAGTCTCAACTGTTTGAGAGGCTGAGGCAGGAGGATTGCACGGTCTTTCTGGCTACAGAGTGAGTTCAAAGATGGACTAAGCATGATCCTGACTTGACATAGAGAAAGGGCTAGGAGTAGGGTATGGCTCAGGGGTGGACTGTTTCACTCGCATATAAGAAACTCAGAATCCTCAGTACTGAAAAAGAAAAAAATACATTTTTACCTGAGATAGTATGCTCTTTCCAACTCGGTATATGATTGTCCATCGTTAGAAAACTCCAGTCTAATTATGAGTATTTCAAAATACCCCATTCTCCAAAGAAAAAGTCCAGTTTTCTCACTAGATACTATTGTGAAATCTTTTAGAAGTTTGAAAGGTTTTGGCTTAAAATTCTATTTTTTAATTAAAATGTTTTTATTTATTTATTTATTTGTGTGTGTGTGTGTGTGTATACAGATGTATGTGTGTATGTATATATGTGTCTGTATGCATATATGAATATATGTATGTGTATATATGTATGTGCGTCTGTATGTTTGCACATAAGTATATATGTATGTATGTGTGTATGCATGTATGTATATATGTATGTGTGTATGTATGTATATATGTATGTATATACATATCAATGTCTGTATACATGAGGGCACAAGCGTGCCATCCTGTGCTAGTGGATGCCAGAGAACAATTGGAGAGAGGTGGTTTTCTCCTTGGTTTTATGAAGTATTTAATAATGCCCATTCTGAAAACCAGTATTAACTTTTATCTAAACACCTTTTAAAGTTTATGAAATGTTTTATACACACTAAAAATTCAACTCTAGTCTTTTATGTAAAATTTCCACTAAAATAAATAAATAAATAAATAAATAAATAAATAAATCGGTCACTGAGTTCCTGTCTTTGGCACAGGTCTTCCAGATACATTTAGTTTAACCTTTTGCTTACTTTTATTGAGCAACCAAGATAGAGGAGGAAAATTTTGGACCTAACCCTAGAGTCAGTTTTCTATAAAGATAGTGTGAAACCACGCTGATTGTTTTCTGATTATAAAGCATTTATAACATATAAAAGTATGTGTAAGGAAATGGGGAAAATCATTCCAAAGTGTAAACACATTTTAAGAAACAAACACTATCAACATTTTCTATTTTCTTGGGTTTGCATGTCTCTATTTTTACTGTTTTAGTTAGCATAAAATAATGGGCTTCATAATGACATTTTATACATACACTGTTCATGGCTCCTAGTCTTTCTCCCCCACTGCTCTCTCTGCCATCCTCCCTCTCACCCCCACTGGTCTACTATTTAGTCCACTTTTGTCTTTATGCCACACATACATATGCATAGATATGTATGTGTGTGGATGAGTGCTTGTGTATATAAATGTGCACATTGTATATTTTAATTTATACTAAGATATACATTTATATATACAGAGGCATATATACAATCTTGCATATGTAGACATATAATGCTACATATATGTAAACCTTCAATATTTTAACTCTACACTGACTAGCAGTAATTTTCACACCTCACTGCCACACAGCAGAGCCCGTGTGTGTGTGTGTGTGTGTGTGTGTGTGTGTGTGTGTGTGTTGTCTTCTTTGGCCGTGCTTAGGATCAGACAAGCCCAGGGCCTGCTGAAACTAGGCACCCACTCCCACCAAGCCACGTCCACAGCCTGCTTAGCATCTTATTTTCGGTGACTATGTAGTATAGTACTTCCCTTTGTGGTCCTAAGCAAGTCATTCAACCACTCCCCATCTGTTGAATGTAAATAAATAGTTAACAATTTACTTTTAACTCTTAGAAAAATAAAAAGTGGGCAGCTGACAGCCGCAAGGCACCACTGTGAAAGAGTCCTTACTGTAGTGTGGCAAGTGACTGAACCCCATGTCAAGGAGAGCCCTTAGTGGGAGACTAAGGGAGGGAAAGCTAACCTTCCCAGCTGTCAGAACAAAAGAGAAGATATGGCTATTAAAAACTACAGAGAGCTTCAAGGAAGAACTCTACGGTGTTCAGGGCCACAGGCCCCTATGCCCAGGACGGCCATCCGAGAAGTGAATTAACCTCTAAAAATCAAAACAAAATCCCCTCAGCTGGTGATAGGACCCACAGCCAACTTGGAAAGGATTCAGGAGTGACTGTGTGGTTACTGGGCCTTATAATATTTGATGGTAGGAGCAGGAAAGAAACAAGGTGTGTGGGAAGAGGAGGGCTGGAGAGAGAGTGAGCGTGCTGGAACCCGCTTGTTTGGGGTCACAAACGTCTCTTTCCAACAAAGTAGGTTCTCAGACTTCTGAACTTCTCAGAAACAGGAGACAGTTTGCACGGGCAGCCCACCTTGTTTGCCTGGAAATTATTATTAAGGAAGTGTGGCCCTTGCTTCTTAGAACTTTCGAGGGGTTGGCTTATTCAAGAGAGGAAAAAAATAAAATCTTTTTCAGGCAGCCTCTGAGGAAACTGAATTGAACGGCCAAGAGGATGAAGACGGTGAAAAGAGGCCAGGGACGGGGGATTTGGAGCCTGACTCCGCAGGTTTGTTTCATAGCATGCTAGTTTTCAGGTAAATGGTGGTGACTTGTGATACAATGGTACAGTTTTTCCTACTAAACTCAAGGAGAGTTTCGGGCTCTGTGTGGTTGTGCTGCCACCTAGAGGCACCACGGAGAAATTCTGACTATAACATTTAATGGCCCTGTGAAAATAGGAAGCCAGACTGTGTGCCCCTGTGCTACTCTTGATATTTTATTCCCTAAAAGAAAATAATCTCCATTAAAAAAAAAAAAACTTAATTCCTTTATAGAAATAATTCAAACACTGGGTTGTCCTAGTTGCCTTGTGGTAACTGTGATAAACATAAACTTGGGGGAGGAAAGGAAAGGGCTCGTTATGTCTTAGAACTCCCAGATCGAAATCTGACAATCAAAATGCCCTCCCACCCCCATCCCCGCACACAAGGCTGGGCCCTCTCTCATCAGTCGGCAATCAGATCCCAAGGACATGCCTGCAAACCAACTGGACTGGGGCAGTTCCTCAACTAACTTTCCCTCTTCCCAGGTGTGTCAAGTTGACAACCAGGATTAACCATCCTCGAGGTCACATCTTAAAGCACGCATTCACAGAGGTAGATCAGGCACACAACAAAATATACATAATTATTGTGCCCGAGGTGTGGCTTGGTAATAGAATATATATGGCCCTAGATATTTTTATAAGATTTTCTACACATTTCTTTGGGTAAATATGCAAACTCTTTTTCCAACGCCAAATTATTCTTAAATGGCATTTTAAAATGCCATTACTAAAAACAATAGCATAAGATATTCCGGCTAGGCCTCCACACATGAATACATGCCTCGAAGGGTGACCTTTCTAGCCCCTCTAAATTGTATCTAATTCTCTAGATATTGGAGAACAGCTAGTTTCTCGTGCATTTTATCTGTCTGCCCCTCAATCCCTAACACAATCCAGTTTAGGAAATGTAGTTTTAAAAAGGAAAGGTCTTCGGGAGGGAGCTCCATGGGCAACGTGCTCGCTGCATAAACCTGGGGACCTGAGCGGAGACCCCCAGCAACTTCAGGGAAGCTGAGCGCCCTGCCTGTAACCCCAGCACGTAATGGGGCAGAGACTGGTGGATCCCAGGGGCTCGCTGACCAACCAGGCTACCTGGAGAAAGGCATCTGCAGTTTCAGTGAGAAATTCTGCCTTGGAAAATAAGGTGGGGCTGTAGAGGAAGACATAAGAGAGGAAGTCAACCTCTGGCCTGCAGGTGAGCACAGCGGTCTACAGAACTAGGAAAGGTCAGTTTAATCACTCAGTCACAAGCACAGATGCGTCTGTGGGCATTCTGTTATCCGCTCCACCACGGTCATTAAACATTTTGTGTCACATGCTACTCAGGTGTGCATGACTGTTAGGAGCAGTCTTTCATAGCAGGGCAGTTTGATGAGAATCCTGCCATCCTGGGCCCTTTGCTGTGTGTCCTCTGGTAGTGAACCATCTTGTCATGGGGGTGGGGTGGGGGGAGGGACTCTGATGAAAGGGTCATCGTGACTTTGAAAGAAAATGATCCTTTGTGTGATTTCCTTTTCCTTCCCTTTCTACCTGTGATGGCCCTCCAGAGCCCCAGCACTTTACAACAACCGTGACTCGGTGCAGCCCAACGGTGGCCTTGGTGGAGTTTTCGTCCAACCCACAGCTGAAGAATGAGGTGCCAGAACAAGGCCAGAAGAAGCCAGAAACCGAGATGAGTGGGAAGGTGGAGTTAGTGTTGTCACAGAAGGTGAGGTCACGTGGCGGGGGAGGAGTTAAACCCAGAATTTAAAAGGGCTTCAGGCAGCCATGAGACACTGCTTCCAGGCAGACAGCAGGCATGAGGGCTGGTTTTCTTACTTGTCTTCAGTCTATAGTTCTCTCTAAAAACTACATTGTGTGTTCGTTTTACACACACACACACACACACACACACACACACACACACACACACATACACCATGCTTTCACATTGTAAAGAGACACCATGACCAAGGCAACTTATAAAAGAAAGCATTTAATTAGGGACTTGCTTACAGTTTCAGAGGAAGAGTCCATGATCATCTTGGTGGGAAGTGTAGGATCCGATAGGATCATTCTGGAGCGGTAGCCAAGATCTTACATCTGATCTACAAACAGGAAGCAAGAAAAAACAGAGAGACAGAGACAGAGAGAGACACAGAGAGAAAGATAGAGACACAGAGAAAGAGACAGAGAGACAGATGGGGACACTAGGCCTGGCTGTGGTCTTTTGATACCTCAAAGCCAACACCCCAAATGACACACTTCCTCTAACGAGACCACACCTCCTAACCCTTCCCAAAACTATTCCATCAACTAGGGAAGAAGCATTCAAACACCTGAGCCTATAGAAGCCATTCCTACTCAAACTACCTGTGTATAAGGGGAGGGAGAATACAAACATTTGCATTACAAATATATCAGATACCATAGAATATGTAAACACATTTGTTAAATATTCGAACCGATGGGATGAGAGAGGGGTAGAGAACTGAAGCAAGCCATTCTGTATTAGCAACACTTCCAGCACTGACAATTCCCACTTAATCTTAGAGATGCTTAACTTTACTTAAATGTGAAGGTGTTGTAGAATCCTGTTAAATTTAGGCTTCAGCTTGCTGTGGGTGGACTTGCTGGTTTGCTTCTTAACTTGACATCTTATAAATATCCTCTTTCCATTGTGTACCTACTTCTTAACAACAGGATTATCTGGTACCCCTGGATAAAATAACAAGCCACTTTTGATACAATGGCCTCTTGTATTAAATGTGGTTCCTACGTAGAGCCTTGTTTATAGTAGTTGTGTTTGTTTTTAAATACCAAGTCTAAAAACTCTACCATTTATCTCAGCGGTTGATTTCTAAAGAATTTTAAAACTATGGAGTACATTCCAGACCAGACGGGCACACTCTGGACACATGGTCCCCATGTCTGTAAAAGCTCTTGGTAATCCTAATGACCCCCAAAGTGGAGCCAGGCCTTGTATAGTAGTCAGATTATTTATGGCAATGTTCCACCCTTTAAGAAATCAACCTAAATACAGATTTAACCTTCAAGTGGAAAATGTACCACTTAGTTCTGTTTCATACAGAATTTACTCAGGCACGTTAACTATGCGCCAACGATGTGCCGAGTGCCGTACTAGACACTGGATATTTGATAGGGAACAGGACACAGCACCTAGCCTCACAGAGCCCAGTGGAGTGTCCTTGGGAGAGCCTCTAAGACGCCTGTCGTCTGAAGCATTTTGAGTATTTCAGATCTCAGCTATTCCATGTCTTTATACAGAGAGGATTACTGAGAAACCCGGGAGGTTCCCAGAGGTTAATGGAATCACAGTTCTCCCAGTAGGGTGGGCAGGCAGGGTTCCTATCTTTGCCAATTGTACCTTAGCTATAGTGTGCTTGCAATCATTGCTTACCGATTATTCTAAACTCAGTACTTTCACATAATTCTGACTTGAAAGAAAACTCTGTAATGTTTCTAGACTAAATCAAACCAAACAAGATGACTGCCGTAACTTAGTGTCTTCCCTTCCCTTCCTCAGCTCTGTCCCAGCATCAGTGTGGGCTAACTTTAGACTGCCAGTTTCATGCCCAACCACTATGGGGAAAAGCAGCCTCAAGTGTTCCCAAGTTGTTTGTCTGTTTTATTCGTTTTCCTGTCATGGCTGGTTTGTAAACACGAGTCTCAGAATGGTGGGTTTCTTTATATATATGAATAAAATATCCAGGATTCTCAGGTTATCCTTGGTATCAAATGCTACCAAGTCTATACCTCAAAAATTCTATGGTTCCAAGTTTGGAAGCTCTGATAGTTGGTTAGCAAGCCTGGTGATGACCTCTAGGGCAACACTTTCCACACTCGCCTGCCCTCCCTCCCTCCTTCCCTCCCTTCTCCCCATCTCTTGGTCTTAGATAAGTGATCACTGTGCTTACAACAGCTTTGATTTTCTGATTTCACTTGCGGATGATGTTACCTTTGTAGAAGCAAAGCACCTGGCTGACATTTCTGCTATGTTTAACTCTTTCATTTGCAGCCGGTTCCTATCTGAGCCCCCTTCTTGTCAGTCTATACCTCTCAGGAAGTAGCCTCTGCGAGCTTAAGATGGAAGGTTGTGAGGGCTGGAGAAGCGGCTCTGTGGTTAAGAATACTGAGCTTAGCTCCCAGCATCCATAGCAGGTGGATCAAAGCTACTCCATCCCTAGAGAGACCCAATGCCTGTGGCATTCTCATGCACACACACCCCCCCATATGCATGGGCTGGCACTCGCGCGCGCGCGCGCGCGCACACACACACACACACACACACACACACATGGGGGGGAAGAGAGAGGAAGAGAGAGAGAAAATATTTGCTGTATGCTGAATGCTGAATTCTGTATGGCCTTCTGATCCCCCTTCTTGCCCCTTGAAGTATAAACTCAGAAGGGGGAGTTTGTGGGGCACATTAGATGACTTGCCCTTATGGTAAATAGTTCTAAGATTATAGGCATTAAAAATGCTTAGGTTTAAGATTTTTTTGTATATGCAGAGTAACATTTGGTCATAGCTATTTTGGGCAATACTTCTTTGTCAACAGGCAAAGTACATTGTGTGTTGCATAACTTTACGGGAGGGTGGAGTACTGTCTTTAGAATAATGTCCATTAGAAGTGGCATTGCTAAAGCTTAGCCTTATAGCAAAGATGGTTTTAATCATTATCTGTGGGTTACTCCATTTCCTGACAAGTTCACCCAGGTATAATAACTAAAACTGAAGCCTAGAATGGTGGTGTGTGGCTTTAAACTAAACACTCACAAGGCAGAACTGGGTAGGATAGTTCAAGGGTAGCCTGAATTACATAGTAAGTTATAGCCAGGGATGCATAGTAAAGTCCTGTCCAAAAAAACAGAAAGGGGGAAGAGAGAGTGGGGGGGAGAAGAAGAAGGAGGAGGAGGAGGAGGAGAGAAGAGGAAGAAGAAAAGAGGAAGAAGAAGAGAAGAGGAAGAAGAGAAGAGGAAGAAGAGAAGAGGAAGAAGAGGAGGAAGGAAGGAAGGAAGGAAGGAAGGAAGGAAGGAAGGAAGGAAGGAAGGAAGGAAGGAAGGAAGGAAGGAGAGGCAGGAAGAGAAGGGGAGGGAGAGAAGGAGGAAGGAAGGAAAGAAGGAAGGGAGGGAGGAAAGGCTCCAACTGTTTTCTGAGGTTGAAGAAGAGTGTACACTACATTTTTATCCCCTTATTTAATTTCTAAGAAAAACTAACTACCCTATTGGTTCATAAAAGTGTGAAAAGTCATTAGGAAAGGAAAAAATATTGTAAAATTAAATGTTTAAGTTTACTGACTTATTTAAGTAGTCATGCTATAATCTCTGCGGTTTAATTGCTGGACACACTTCCTAATGATTATGTCTGTTGCTGTGGTCCAGGTGGCAAAGCCAAAATCCCCAGAGCC